>CM074738.1:8627940-9091960 GCA_037367245.1 Phrynocephalus guinanensis
CTCCACCCCGGGGCCCGTTGGGAAGCCTACCCCTCCCAGACTTACCTGGTCGACGAGCTCCGTGCTTCGGCGTCTGGAACTGTAGCCGGCTGCTGGCTTTCTATTCAGCAGCAGGCCTTGCGCAACAGCGCCACCTGCTGGCTGGCCGGGCAGCTGCATTTACCTGGAAAATAAAATAAAATAGGGTAAAATAAAATAAAATAAAATAAAATAAAATAAAATAAAATAAAATAAAATAGGGTTACATAAGAAGAATTAAAATACAGTAACTGAAATAAAAATTAGACAAGCTCACAGGTGTTACCAAGAGGGCAGCTGCTCCTTGTTAGGGACACATACTGTGAAGTCCAATAATAATTCCATGGCTCCCAAACGCCCTCCAAGCAGGAAGGGCAAGCAGCCTGCAAAGCGCCGCACGGCTGCCAAGCCCGCACCCGTCTTATCATCATCGGACGATGATGACCCAACCGATTTCAGGTCAACATTTGACAAGCTCAGTGCCACTGAGCAGAGGAGGGTCCTGCAGCGGGGCATGGCGGGGTGCTTCGGGGCACAGGGACCAGCACAGGAATCCAAGTCCCAGAAGTTAGCCGACCTTAACCGTACAGTTGAGGTACTCATGTCTCGAATTGCTGTCCTTGAAGGTGAGCGAGCCGGCACGTCCAGCCATGCACAGTTAGCCCCAGAGTTGCAGCAGGAGCGAGAGTTTGTGGCCCAGGACGCACGGCGGGCGGAGTCGTTGGCAGCTGTTGAACCTCCAGCAGCACTGCAAGCGGTGGATCCAGTGACGGTTGAAGCGCAGGCCCTGGACCTATCCACACCCAATCGAGCAGCCGAGTCGCTAGGACGGGCCCACCACCTGGGTGAGTCACAAGCGTCGTGTAGGACTGTTAACCCACCTGGGAGTTGGCCGTGGCCCGGCACATTTATGGAGAGGCGGCCATTATGGCCCTACACAGGCATTGGCAGTACTCTGCAGCCTCCTACATCTGAGTCACCGCTCCCGGCTGCACTGGGTACGGTAAGTCCATCACCGCAGGCACCCAGTCCGGACACTACCAAAACGCCTCACGGCAATGTGGAGCCCTCCTCTTTGCCGGCGGTCCCGGTCACCTGCGGACCAGCCACGGGGGGGGGGGAGACAGGGAGATCCCACCGCAGTTCTACCCCGACTCAGACCAATCCACGCCCCTGGGTGACCACCTCTTGCTGGCAACGGTCGAGAGGATCCTCAGGGGGGAATATGTGGACATATTTGATCTTATGAATCGGGAGGTAGATGAAAAGAAATTGAAGCATATGGAGGCCCATGATAAGGAGCGGATTCGAAAAAAGCGTCCGGACCACTGCTGGGCTAATTGGCTCCCGGCCTTCCTTATTTATATGGCCACTATAGTCAAGGCCCGCCCGGAGCGCGCCTTTGACTTGGTTCAATATTTGGACCTGATCTACAGGGCGCACTCAGAGTTCCCAGGAACTGGGTGGATGCTTTATGACAAGGGATTTCGGATGAGGGCGGCCTTGCGGCCGCACCTGCGCTGGGACGTTCCGTTGGACCCATTGTGGAGGCGACTTATGGTGCCCCAGCGCCCAATAACTGGTGACCGGACAGATAGTGGGCATTTGATTTTCCGAATTGGCCAGACCAGCCCTGCCCGCGTGACCGCGGGCCAGTCGGTTCAGCCACGACTGGTGTGCTGGGAGTACAATGCAAAAGGATTCTGCACCCGCAGACCCTGTAAGTTTAAGCACCTGTGCGGCAACTGCAATGGGCCCCATGCGTCCTACGCTTGCCCAAAGGGTCGCCAAGGCGGCCAGGGAGGACGGGACCAGCCCACTAAAAAGCAGCCTGCCCCGGGCGGGGGTCAGCTTCCAAAAAGCACATAGTCCCATTAATTTACCTGCTATGCTGGAGTGGCTCCACGGCTACCCAGACATGGCAGCAGCAGCCTACTTAAGGGACGGTTTCGAATTTGGATTTAGGATTCCAGCACAGGGCCCCCGGGTGCCCTATCGGGCAAATAATTTAAAGTCTATAAGGGGCATGGAAGATATTGTCCGTGCTAAGATTCAAAAGGAGAGACAGGAAGGCAGGGTCCTGGGTCCGTTCACTGACCCCCCCATCTGAGCGCTTCAGGGTATCTCCGTTAGGGATCGTTCCCAAGAAGGCCCCTGGGGAATACCGTCTCATCCATCATTTATCGTACCCCGATGGGGAGTCAGTGAACGATATGATCCCGCCGGAGCTCTGCACTGTTAAGTATACTTCCTTTGACGCTGCAGTACGCATGGTACAGCGTGAAGGCACGGGTGCACTGTTAGGAAAATGCGACATAAAGTCTGCTTTCCGCTTGTTACCTGTTCACCCGGAAGACATTGAGCTCTTGGGCTTCGCCTTTGAGGGCTTTTACTATATGGATAGGGCCATGCCCTTTGGATGTTCGATATCATGTGCAGCATTCGAATGTTTCAGCACATTCCTCGAATGGGCACTCAAGGTTAGGACACACACCACAGCTGTGGTGCACTATTTAGACGACTTCCTTTTCTGTGGCCCGGCTGGGTCGCAACAATGCCAGTTCTTAATGGACCAATTCAGAGCAATGGCATGTGACTTTGGTATCCCGTTAGCGGAGGAGAAAACTGAGGGCCCTGCGCCCAGCCTAACATTTCTGGGCATTGAGTTAGATACGCGGGCACAGGCTAGTCGCCTCCCGCTGGAAAAAATAATTGATTTACGGACAAGATTACAGCAGGTTCTGGCACGGCGAAAAGTCACACTGAGAGAACTGCAAGTACTCGTGGGTCATTTGAACTTTGCTTGCAAAGTGGTGGCCCCGGGGCGTGCTTTTCTGCGACAATTGTGTCACGCCATGACGGGCCTTACTAGGCCTCACCATAGACGAAAGGTGTCCAGAGAAATGCGGGAAGACTTGAGGGTGTGGCAGATATTTCTCCAGGAATTTAATGGCGTGTCGTTCTGGAGGAGTGAGCTTATTCTGGGTTCAGAACTCCAAGTCCACACGGATGCATCTGGAGCACACGGTTTTGGCATCTTCTTCCAGGGCCATTGGGCAATGGGCACATGGCCGAGCGACTGGGCCTCCCGGGGAATAACTAGGGACCTTACCTTCCTAGAACTTTTCCCAATTGTGGGAGCCCTATGGCTCTGGGCTCCTTTATGGGCAAACTCGGCGGTCACTTTCTGGTGTGACAACCAGGCAGTGGTCTCCATTGTCAACACCCTGTCTTCTAAATCAGTTAGGGTGATGCGGTTAGTCAGGGCGCTTACATTGCGCTGCCTCCGTTATAACATAGTTTTTCATGCACGCCACGTCGCTGGGGTCAACAACGAGATCGCTGACGCCTTGTCCCGTCAACAGATGGAGCGTTTTCGACTGTTGGCCCCGGGGGCGAGGGCGGAGCAGGAGGTGTTGCCGCAGGAGGTTTGGAATCTTGGAGAGCCAAGGCCATTAGAGCCGTGGGCTTGGCACTAGCGCCGAGTACTAGGCGTACCTATGCGGCAGCCTGCAGGGACTACCAGCGTTTTTGTGTACAACTGAACCTGCGGCCATGGCCGGCCCACGCCGATCAATTGATCCAATACGTGGTTCGGCTGTATCGGAATGGGCTGGCCCCACGTTCAATACAAGGTAAGCTGTCCGCGTTGGCTTATTTCGCAAAGGCTCAAAGGTTCCCTCACCCCAATAACGATTTTGTTCTGCAGAAGATGTTAGAGGGGTGGTCCAAAGAGAGGGGTTGCACCAGTGACACGCGCAGGCCCATCACACCCGGGATTTTGTTAAAGTTGTATGATATTTGGCGCACCACGTGTAGTGACGAGTTTGAAGTGTTGCTATTCCGGGTGACTGTGTCAGTAGCCTTCTTTGGAGCTTTTAGGATTAGCGAGTTACTGGCGGCCTCTAAGCAGGATAATGCTAAGGCCTGCCTTCAACGTACAGATGTGTCACTGACCGAGGATGGGGTGGTGTTGCAATTGCGGAAGTCCAAAACAGATCAGTGGTGCCGGGGTACCCGGGTGACGTTGGGGCGCTGCGCACAACCACAACTATGCCCCGTGATTTTACTACAGGCCTATCTAGCTAGACGTAGCACCAATACCGGCCCCCTGTTTGCTCACGCAGATAACACCCCTTTGACCCGTTATCAATTCTGGACGGTCACGTGCCGTGCCTTGGAGGCGGCTGGATTACCTAGCCGACAATTTGGCACGCATTCATTCCGCATTGGGGCAGCCTCCACTGCGGCGGCTATGGGATACGGGGCGACAGATATAAGAGCACTGGGCCGCTGGTCCTCAGATCGTTTTCGGACATATGTCCGCCCAATCCCTAAATGTTAGGCTGCCAGCGTGTTCTGCTAACTGTTTTGTGTTACAGGTTCCTTTCCTCGGGACAGATTGCGAGTGGTTATTTGCAGCCACAGTTTTGTTTTTTGGGCAGCGAAATACGCCCGGCGTTCCGCCTGTGGTCAGCACCTTGGACTCAGTGACTGGATCAGCATTGAGTGGAAAGGATCCCGTGGTATGAGCTGGGGCAGCTTCTCTACGGTCGCGTCCCGTTGCGCCCAAGAGGCGCCAATTGCCATCCTGCTCGTCCATCTGGGCGGGAACGATCTGACCAGGGCTAAGGGGAAGAGCCTAAGCTTACGGATCTGTCATGATCTTGAGGCCTTTAAGGCCCAATCCCCTTGTACCAGATTGGTCTGGTCAGAGATGTTGCCACGGCGGGTGTGGCTTGGGGCCCGGGACCCGCCTGGGGTCGAAAGGGCCAGGAAACGCTTGAACCGGGCCATTTTCAAGGCCATGCAGCGGGGTGTGGGGACAGTCGTCCCACACCCAGACATCAAATTTGCTTGCCCGGAGTTGTTCCGACCTGATGGTGTACACCTGTCTGACGAGGGCATAAAAATTTTTCTCAGGGACCTGCGGATGGGCCTCCAGGCCGAGCTGGCCTGTTGTTTGGCGGGCGAGGAGCATGCTAGCAGCTCCTTCGCCGTGGCAGGTAGTGCAATAAAATCAGAACCCAAGACGTCATGTGTAAGGTTCCCATTGCAAGGAACCGGGCGGTCGTGCAAGAATTAGACTGAACAAAAAGGGCCTCAGCAGGCCAGCGAATAGAGTATGATAAAATGTCAGGACAGGCACGGCCGCTGTGAGATACAGGTCAAAATATACCAACGGGGAGTGCCATGCTGTACAAAGGGCACTCCCATGGCTAGCACATGACGTCATAAAATCAGACCAAAATTAATCGTAAATAGTAGTAAAACCTAATTTGCACTACGGGAGGCCCATCCGAATTAATAGTTCCTGCTATAGTTAAATAAAGTTATGACTAAGTTATTAATAAAGTTGTGGCCCAGTTTTAAAAACCCAAATTATTGGTGTGTCGCCTCTTTATTTCGGGGAATGGGGGGACAATGGCCTCCCCACAAGGCCAAGGTCCGAGTGGGGAGGCTTTGTCCCTGCCGGACTCCGTAGTCGGACCGAGGAGAGGCGCGGGGGGATATCTCGCGATAGCTGTCGCGGGGTGCCCTTATAAGGGCGCCACGCGGCGTCCCCGGCCTCTCTTTGATCCGACCGGCACCCCACCCACCCACCCTTTAGTTGTCTGGAGAATGAGATATTCTGGTCGCTTCGGGGCCGAATGGGAATTTTTGGTTGGCACCTGATTGGCCTTGGTGCCAGCGAGTTTTCGCCCATTCCATTCTCTTTGGCATTTCATTAAATAGGTATTGAGGTTATGTCCGGATGCCAGGAGGTCGTTGATAGGTAGGAATATTCGGCCACAGGGGGGCAGGTAGTGCAATAAAATCAGAACCCGAGACGTCATGTGTAAGGTTCCCATTGCAAGGAACCGGGCGGTCGTGCAAGAATTAGACTGAACAAAAAGGGCCTCAGCAGGCCAGCGAATAGAGTATGATAAAATGGCAGGACAGGCACGGCCGCTGTGAGATACAGGTCAAAATATACCAACGGGGAGTGCCATGCTGTACAAAGGGCACTCCCATAGGCTAGCACATGACGTCATAAAATCAGACCAAAATTAATCGTAAATAGTAGTAAAACCTAATTTGCACTACGGGAGGCCCATCCGAATTAATAGTTCCTGCTATAGTTAAATAAAGTTATGACTAAGTTATTAATAAAGTTGTGGCCCAGTTTTAAAAACCCAAATTATTGGTGTGTCGCCTCTTTATTTCGGGGAATGGGGGGACAATGCTTCATCAATGGCTTTGCAGCATATTGGCTCAATATGTTGATAGTTGCTGCAATATCAGGCCTAGACCATGAACACAAATACATTAATGAGCCCAATACAGATTGGTATAGTTCAACATTTCCAAAATCCCCATCATCAGGATCTCTGTTGAACCCCACCTCCATGGGTGTCGAGACTATATTGCAGTCTCCCATCTTACACTTCTGTATTAGCTGCTCTATCTTGTCACTTTGACACAGATAGAAATTACCTTCAGGATCAGTTGTGACATCAACCCCTAAATAATGTTGTATCTCACCAAGATGCTTCATTTTTACTTCTTTGCCTAATGAAGACATAAACCACTTCACATGTGAGATATCAGGCACCATTAAACATAAATCATCAACAAACACAATCAATATAAAAAAAAACCCCTTTGTATACAAGCATGGATCTGCCCTACTTTGAGAAAAACCTATTTCTCATGCAAAATGTCCATTGCTCTCTGGCGCCATCTCCTGGTGCATCCACTCGCCGATCCTTCAGAGACACATGCTCTTCTTCCATAGCCATCATCCACTGCTTTCTTGTCCTCTCCAGGCACTTGCAGTACATCTTCACAAATCTGTGGCTCATGGGATACAAACTTAACAACAAACCTTTCAGGTGGCACTCCAAAATTGGATCTTGTAGACTTTCTGAGCAACACTGGCTCCTCATCAACCTTTTCATCATGCAGTGATGTCGACTCCCCTCCATCACTGGAATCTTCCTCAGCAGACTCAGTGTGGGGACAAATACTTGGCAAAAACACTTCATTGTTTGCATGTAGATCTTCCCAGTTTCTTTGTTCACTAAACGTTGCAGATCTGCTAATATAAACTTTCCCATGATTATCGCAAAAACGCCAGGATTTTGCAGCAGGTTGAAAACCAATAAACATAAGTTTCCTTGACTTTGGGCTATTCTTGTGTCTATATTTCTTTGGAATCAATACCAAAGCTTCAGAGCCAAATAAACGAAGATATTTGATTGTAGGTCTCTTACCATGTAGCAGAGTATAAGGAACTTCATTAACAGCTGAACTCCATACTCTATTAGACACATAATTTGCATACTTCATCGCTTCAGCCCAATAACCTCTGGGAAGTTTTGCATCAGTCAACATTGCATTCATTATGTTTTGAAGAATCCCATTCTTCCTTTCAGCTAGACCATGTTCAGCAGAAGCTGCAGGGTTAATCAATCTGTGTTTCACCCCTCTTTTCTCCAAATAGTCAACAAACTGTTTACATAAGAATTCACCTCCTCTATCACTCTGTACAGCAATAATTTTTTGCTTGTACTGTCGCTCTGCCATTTCAAACCATTTCCTAAACATAGCACTCACTTCACTTTTGTGCTTCATTATGTAGACCCAAGAATAACGAGAAAAATCATCTGTTATTACTAAACAGAATCTGGCACCACCAAAAGAATTTGCCATGGGTCCAATCACATCAACATGTACCAACTGTACAGGATGATGTGACTTTCTCAAACTTTTTCTTGCTATGGGAGCAGACTTAGTTTTTGTATTTTTGCAAACATGGCAATCTAAATATTTATCACAGCTTTGCACAGACCCGTGTTCCACATGTTGCAGAGTTTTTCTAATGTTTTCAAAACCTAGATGCCCCAATCTTCTATGTATTAAATGAATGCATTTGTCATGTAGAGGCTTATTTTCAACCATATTCAAAGATTTCTCTGCTGTGCTAATCACAGACAGCTGGTGACCTTCACTCTTCCAGCGTGTGCCTGCAACTCTTTTTTGCTTTTGCCGCTTGTTTACCTTATCACAGAAACGCAAAATATGTTTGTCACTCCCACAATTGTGGCATTTTCTTACTACTTGAATTGTCTCTCCAGTAACTTGAACAGGCTTCTTATTTACTTTAGAATCAGCTCTCCTCTGTTCCTCCTGCTGCAGTCTTGACTGGATATATGAGACAGACAAATCATCACTTTTCAAAGCTTCCATCCCCATTACTAAATTGTCATAGGACTCATCCAGGCTTGACAATATCACAAAACATTTATACTCCTCATCATGTTGAATGCCCACTTCAGACAACTGCTGAAAAATATTATTTACTTTCCTTACATGATCAGAAATAGTTTCACCTGGGCTTTGCCTTGTCCGGAAAAGCTGCTTCATTAGTGATATATTACTTCCAGCTGAGTCCTTGATGTGAGCAGTTCTCAAAGCTAACCACACTTCACGTGCCGTTTTAGCTTCTTTTACATAAACAAACTGTGACTCCTCCAAGGATAACATCAAAATCGCCAAGGCTTTTGCATCCTGATACATTGCTCATCTGAATCTTCTTCCAGCTCTTGTTCTACATACTGATACAGCTCATGGAAAATCAAATAATGCTTCATACGCAGACACCAGTTCAGGTAATTATTGTCAGACAGCTTAATTAGAGGCATTGAAGATAAATTTATGCTTGCCATCTTCGCTGATAGTGCCGGCTTGACTCCGCCGTTATCTGCAACACTTAATTCAGCTTCTTCAAATATTTCTTCAGCCTCCTCCACTTTATTCACAACACTCTGTTTTGCTTGGCTTGCCCTTATCAGCTGCTTATCTCCTCTGTTCGCTTCCAAGCCTCAGAGAGAAAAATCCTTTGCAGCTCCTCTTTGTCTCCGTTCCAACTCCAAACTTTTTTCTCTGCAAAAACACAACTTTATACAGCACACACTTTTTCTATACAGGTACAACAAAACCCATCAGGCAGCTGACCCAGCTGGGCCCATGACCCTATCAGCAATTAAGCAACAAATATAATATTTACTTGTGCTTGACACAGAACAGTGCAGCAGTAGCGTGCAGATAAAATGTCAGTATTGATATAAAGTATTGCAGAGTTAGGTTAATGGAAGACAATGACAATGGTTAGAGTAAAAACTCATATATTCATTTATACATCAAAAATATATACAGCATAACAACCAAGCAATATTTGCAACAGACAGAGTGTGGGGTTCTGTTCTCACCATAACAGACCCACCTAACAAATGGAAAGCTAGTGCTTTTTATACAGTTCAGTACCCATCAGATGTGAGTCATCACTAATTACAATCTGATGCAATCTGATACAATCATGATGCTATAAATTCTTTCACCTGTGCTTCATCACATAACATGCCTGTGATTACTTATCTCTTACACTTGTGAATTAACATCATGAGTCTGCAGAATCTAACTGCCTCCATTTTACAATTCTCTTTCCACTATCTGTTAAATATACATAACATATATTTTATCAACTTTTACATATCTTGACAGTGATATCCTGTGTAATACTAGATCTATATTGTAGTGCTCCCTGTGTCTGCGAGAATGGATTATAAACCGTGAAATAAATGACAGAAATAAATTGTTTTGTTTCTAAAGTGCCGTAACTGTTTTGTTCTTATTTTGGCTAGACATACTGAAATAGTTTAACATGGCTGATTCTTTAAAAGCTGCTTCAAGAACATTTGTTTTTCTTTTACACAAGTGCTTGATTTATTCTCTGATACTTTTGTATCTGAGGTAATTGAAGAGTGGGATTTTTAAAAAAAGAAATATTGTGGTACTATGGAAACGTGTTTGGTTGCCCTTCATGATGACCTCTTGAGGGAGGCCAACGGGGGCAAAACATCCCAGTTGGTCCTCCTCGGTCTCTCAGTGGCCGTTGATACCGTCAACCATGGTATCCTCCTGGGGAGGCTCTCCAAGTTGGGGATTGGAGGTAATGCTTTGGCATGGTTCCAGTCCTCCTTCGAAGACCATCCGCAGAGAGTGCAGCTGGGGGAGATGACTTCGGCCCCTTGGTCCCTCCATTGTGGGGAGCCACAGGGGTCAATCATCTCTCCCATTCTTTTTAACATTTATATGAGGCCACTGGGAAGGGTTATAATGGGGTATGGAGTTCGTGTCACCAATATGCAGATGACACCCAGCTCTATATCTTCTCTCCATCTACTGCAGTGGATGCCGTTCGGTCCCTTGAGCACTGCCTGGGTGCTGGACTGGACTGGATGGGGGCAAATAGACTGAGGCTGAACCTGAGCAAGACGGAGATCCTGCGGGTGGGGACCCCCCCCAATGTCTGTGGTTTGGGAAGCCCCCTCTCATTTGAGGGAGCAACTCTCTCCATGAAGGATGGTATCCGCAGTTTGGGTGTCCGGTTGGACACGGGCACTCACCATGGAGACCCAGATGGTGTCAGTGGTCCACTCCACTCATTACCATCTGCGAAGGATTGCCAGCTGCGGGCCTTCCTGGATGTTGGGGCGTTGACCATGCTGGTCCATGTGCTTGTAATCTCGAGATTAGACTACTGTAGTGCTCTCTATGTGGGGCTGCCAATGAAGTTAATGCGGAAACTGCAGCTAGTGCAGAATACAGATTAACAGGGTTTAAAAAGTTCCAGCATATTACCCCTCTTCTAGCTGCTCTGCACTAGCTTCCTATTCACTACTGCATTGACTGAAAGGTTTTGGTATTAACATACAAAGCCCTAAATGGCTTGGGCCCTCAGTATCTGACAGAACAGCTCCTCCCAAAAAGAACTGCCAGGATCATTCGTTCAAGCCAGGCTGGCTATCTGCACGTACCAACCCCAAGGGACACTCAGAAAGTAACAGCAAGGAACTGGGCCTTCTCCCCACTTGAGGAACCAGGTTCTGCCATGAGATTCGCCTGCCACCTTCACTACAAGCCTTTAAGAAGTTACTTAAAACCTGGCTTCATAGGTTGGCCTTCCCTGATCATTCTGTTCCAACCCCCTTATATAAATAGGATGCTACTCTTCATCTCCACCTTATGATAATTTTCTACCAGCTCTTCATTTTTTTCATTTGTTTTTATTTTGAATTGCTAAATGATTTTGATTTACATTATTATTATTATTATTATTATTATTATTATTATTATTATTATTATTATTATTATTATTATTATTATTATTATTATTATTATCATATGTCATGTTGGTTTTTATTGATTAGTCTATTTACTATATTAAATTGCTTAACATGGGTTTTTTGTTTTTTGTTTGTTTTTTAAACCATCCAGAGTAGCTTTTCGCTAGATGGTTGCAGTATATAAATCAAATATCTTTTTACAGTAAAGACCATGAGCCAATTTTTCTATGGAGTCCCAATCTGGATCAAGACTGTCACCGAAAAAGTAGACCTGGTGATGGCCTCCTTCCTGAGGCGTATTCTCGGTGTTCCAAATACGATTAAACTATCTACCATGGCCCTAGAACTGGGCATTCATTTACCCTTGACTACAGCATGGGTTTTAGCCTTTAAATACTGGCTAAACCTCCATTACAATTCTCGTTCTTGACTCCTTATTGTCCAATCTCCTGAAAGACCCTTTTACCCCCTCTTGGGATACCTTTTTTGTTACCAAACTCCAAAATATAGGTTTTTCCTTAGATTCCTTTGCTGACATTGACTTTAACAGAGCTCACTCAATCATAAAGTCGAGATTATGGGAAGTAGAAACACAATCACTTACATCCACCTTAAACCGTGTTTGCTCCCCATGCTACTTCAATTTATCCCCTGTATGTGGTCACGATTTATGTTACCTCTACAAACTAGTAAACCCCATCAAGAGGCATGCATTCATGCTAGTAAGATTTAACATCTTCCCCTCATCAGTCCTGTCTGGAAGATACCCAAGTCTACCCCTTTCATATAGGATCTGTAAACGTTGCCATATAGAACCCGATACGGTTGCCCACATCCTGTGCCACTGCCCGGCTTATAGTAAGCTACGTAAATATTTTCTCGTCCAATTATTACTCGAGCTCCCTGGCCCCCCTGAAGGACATGTGGCCCTCCTTCTTGAGGACACTTCTGAATCATTCACCGCCCAGGTGGCTGATTACCTTGATGCTGTTTTAAAAAGCTATCCCTGTGAATTACACTGAGGTTTCCAAGGTGGGACATAATTTAAATATGGTGTTATTCTGTCTACCGCTCCGGAAGATGTGTGTTATATAAATGTAATTAATTAATAAATAAATTGTATTTATATCCTCCTTTAAATGCCATTAAAGGTTTATGAAATGAATGAATATAAATCAAATAAATAAATAATTAAATAAATATTATTACACTGCAGATAAGCATCTTCCCATGTAGTTGTGGATACCAATTGGAGCAACTTCCTGAACAAATTAAAATTTTGTTATATTATCTTCACATTGCACCAAAACATAAAGAATGCAAACTACAGAAAGAGCGGCTACTGAACAAAAAGTCTTTTATATTGTGAAAATAAGTGGTGAAATGTGCTTTGGCTTCTGGCTAATAATAAACAAGTTCCCACCTGAATATTCAAGAACAGGACAGTCCAATGAATAGCCATGCACCTGAAACTCCACACAGGGCCCCACTAATTGTCAGAGAAGCTATTATGGATTATGTCATCTGGTGTCCTCAGGCATAACTACACAATAGCATTTTATCCATTGCGTTAAACAAACTAATACCTCTCTGTGGCAGTTCTACATTGCAAATATATCTGCATCTAGATCTGTATTGGTATGTGTGCTAAGTGACTGGGGGTTTTACTGACATTTGTAAGTTGGATATATCCAAGATGGGCAGTTAAAATAGTTGAGAGGTGCGATAGAATGTTTGTGATGTGAACTGTGAGTCGATTGGTTAGTATGATTCCCATCTGGACAGAGGCAGGTTGGTATAAATAGAGCATGTAAGAGCCATAGAGGAGCCAGAGAGAGATACTTGAAGCAGTAGAAGAAGGAGGAATAAGAGCTACTCTTAAATTAAAACTAGCATGATCTATTTTCATTAAGAAACTATGGAATACGTCTTAATTGTACTGGACTGTATATTACTGTAAGCTGCCTTGTATATTTTTCAAGGAGAAAGGTGGGGTAAAAATACCCTAAAATAAATGAATGGATGGATGAAAATGAATAAAATAAATAAATAAATAAATAAATAAATAAATAAATAAATAAATAAAAACATGTATTCTTCAGCTTGCATTAAAAAAAAAGCGTCCACCTATATATACATGCTTAAATCACAAAAAAGAGAGAAAAATAGACTAAAATAATATTCAGGATGTAGTAAGAATTTGATAGCTTGCGATATTGAACTTGTATGTTATTAAAAATAGACTTCATTTTGATTTACAAAAATTCTGCTTATTATTTTGAAGGCTGCAGTCAGAAGATGTTTCATTTCATGTCTAGTGCTGGTCCGTGCTGGGACATATAGTTTATGAAATATCACCAGACCAACAAAGACTGTGGGTTTCACCACAGATATCCATTCCTTACTCTTTCAAAGGGCACTGCAAAATCAGTCCTGTAGGTGTCACAATATTTAAACGGCAACCTTTTGCACCTGTGTGGTAGCTGAAATAGTTCAGAAAGAGGGAGTCCCCATTCACAGCTAAATCAGCAGCTCCAAATTACTGTGTAGGCTTGAAGCCAGTTGTCATTTGGGTCGGGGTACCCCTGGTGGAGAAGGTCATAGAATCACAGAATCATAGAGTTGGAAGAGACCTCAAGGGCCATCTAGTCCAACCCCCTGTCATGCACGAACCCCATCACAATATTTCCGACAGATGGCCATCCAGCCTCTGCTTAAAAACCTCCAAAGAAGGAGACTCCACCACCATCCGCGGCAGCATATTCCACTGCCGAACAGCTCTAACTGTCAGGAAGTTCTTCCTAATGTTCAAATGGAATCTCTTTTCCTGTAGTTTGAAACCATTGCCCCGAGTCCTAGTCTCTGAAGCCATGGAAAACAAACCCGTTCCCTCTTCAATATGACATCCTTTCAAATATTTAAACATAGCTATCATATCCCCTCTCAGTCTTCTTTTTGAAAGGCTAAACATTCCCAGTTCCCTAAGCCATTCCTCATAAGACATTTCCTCCAGACCCTCAACCATCTTGGTTGCCCTCCTCTGCACCCGCTCGAGGTTGTCAACATCCTTTTTAAATTGAGGCGCACAGAACTGGACACAGTACTCCACGTGGGGTCTGACCAGAGCAGAATAGAGTGGTACTATCACTTCCCTTGATCTAGACACGATGGTTCTGTTGATACAACCAAGAACCACATTGGCTTTCCTGGCTGCCACATCACACTGCTGACTCATGTTCAATTTGTGGTCCGCCAAGACTCCCAGATCCCTTTCACAGGTACTATTCTCCAACCAAGTATCCCCCATCCTATATCTGTGCAATTCATTTTTTTTACCTAGATGTCGCACCCTACATTTTCCTCTGTTGAAATCCATTCCGTTAGCTTTGGCCCAGCACTCTAACCTGTCATTCTTATATTTTACCCCTGCTATACATAATATTAACGTCTTGAGATTTAGGAAGGCATTGTTAAAGAGGAATCCTCTTAGCAGTCCTAGTAGATCCCTCTAGAATTTTGCTTGCTGGGTTAATGAGTCCCCTAAGTCATTGACCTGTTACTAACATATATATTTTTAAAAGGGACTAGCTATCCAAAAGCATGTTTCTCCTGGTCACTCTGCACCAGGCCCTCCATTTACAGATAAAGTTTCCAAACAGGGCCATTTCTACAATCTTATCTAACCACATACCCTTTGGTATCCCTTCAGCTGACTTCCAATTTACTACCACCTCTTGACACACTGGCTCCAGCAAACGTCCAGTCAATAGAGATGGGCACGACCAGGGAAAATGACGTTTTTGAGTTGTCGTGTGTCGGAGGCGGCCTGTGTCGGCTCGTTTCCGTTTTTCGTGAAACTTCGCAAAAATGTGTCGTTTCGTTTTTCGTTTTTTTGTCTGTCATTAAACTGGTTTGGGGGGGTAGCGGGCTCCTGGAGGCACCTCTTTTTGGGGGGGGGGTGCCTCCTATCCTCACCCGCTAGGGAAAGCAGGCTCCTGGAGACCCCTCATACATGGGGGTCTCCTCTCCTCACCTGCTGCAAAAGGGCATGCATGCATAGCCATATGGCTATGATTGCATACCCAGTTGCATGCAGAGACACAGCAGACTGGCAGAGGCACCCCTCTTTTTGGGGTGCCTTCCCTGCATCAGTCAGGCCTCGGGGGCATGGTTTGCATGTCACACATGCAGCCGGCCAAGCCAAGCCTGCAGGAGTCACCCAGAGCCACAAGTGGCGGACTGGCAGACTCTCTCTGCACCCGCTGTGTCTCACTAAGAAGGGAATTGTACTTGCGTGTAGTGCAATGCAAGTACAGATCTGGCTTAGGCAACAGGGTTAGCGCAAGGGCTAGGGTTAGGCTAGTTACGGGTGAGGTTAGGGTGAGTATTGGGGTGCACCTCTGGGGGCCTCTCTGACCCACTTAGGACAGTGTACTGGCGTATGGGTTAGGGTTAGGGTTCGGGTTCGGGTTCGGGCTATGGTTAGTGGGCTTTTTATGCCCGGTTGGCACATCCCAGAAGTCTCTGTGGTCAACCTGGCCAAGTGGCCATGCGATTGGTGGAATGGCTCCAAAAATTTGCATGGCCATTCCCATGGCCAGCCCATCATTGCGCAGGTGTAAAAAAATAAATAAATAAAATAAAATAAAATAAAATCAATGGAGAGAGGAAAGAGGAGACATTTTGTTGCAAGAAAAACCCACTGCTACTGTAAAAATTCTGGCAGTTTTAAAATAGCAATTTTCGCATGTTTCTGTGTGGTGCTTGTGTGTTTTTGGACCAGGAAAAAAAAAAAATTGCAGTCGCCGCCCCATTTTGGATCCCCCGCCCGCACCGCATGGCATGGCGACTCGAGTCCGGCTGCCCAGGACAGGAGAGGGGGGGAGGCGGCCCCCCCGAAACCACCCCTCTGGTAGGTGCACTCTGCACTGCAGGCATATTTTCGCCTGCTTTTTGGCCCGGGAATGGGGGGGGGGTTAAAACTTTTTTTCTGTGCCGCTTCCGCTTGAATTGCGGCGGCCGGCGGCGAGTCCGGTGCTTGTTGCGAGCGACTACGACGAGGATTTCCCCCACCACCAGAGCAGCCCAGGACAGGAGGGGGGGGTCAACCACCCCTCTGGTAGGTGCCCTGAGCCCTCACTCAGGCAGGCATATTTCCGCCTGCTTTTTGGCCGGGAATCGGGGTTTTTTTTTAACTTTTAAAAACTTTTTTTCTGTGCCGCTTGGCATCGCGGGATCGCCGCGATGCCAGGAACGACCACAACAAATCAGACCCAATTATTCTTTAGTCGGTTTGAGTTCGAGTTCTGGCGGAGTAATTCCCGTTACCGTTTCCGTTCCGTAACGGAAACAAGGAACGGAAACGGAAACGGGAATTCCGCCAAGTCGTGCCCATCTCTACCAGTCAAATTTGATGGCAAAGAGGTATGCTTTCTCTGGTGAACACAAGGCATAGTAGCAATGCCTTTCCGTGATGGCTTGCCTGCCCCAAAGGGACCAATCTAAAACTGCCTCCAAGCAGTTGCTGTTTATCCCATTGCCCTTCCTAGGTCTGGGTCACTCTGAGTTATAGCATCACACAGACTCTATAGCAGTCAATTGGGTTGACTGGGAAGCGATGGAAATGCATGTACCCACCACACACTGTACAGGGTCTTTTCAAGGACAAACACTTCTAAACCCACAAAAAAAATCTGGGAACTCCCCCCTCCCCACTTACGTAAGGAAACACATAGGAAAGAGTTGCATTTATTGAAAAAGAAATGTATTTTTTGCCTTAGAACACCACATGCTCAGCAAGCAATCAAAACAGTCTTGCATTTAGTCTTATCTTCTGGCCTGGAAACCAATAGAAATAGAATAAGAGGAAACCTTGAACTCTATATTGCAGTTTAAATAAGGGGCATGGGGGAGAGAGGGGGGAGGGAGAGAAACATTAATACGGACTCAGAGTCCGCAGACAAGTGTTGTACTGTCGCATAAGCTTACCTCAAGAATGAAAATATAGCCAGTGGGGTCAGAGGGAAACCATGTTTAAAAGAAAAAGCAGGGAGATGACTCAAACTGAAATGTAAATGTATACAAAATCAGTGCAATAACCATTCACAAAAGTAGTATGCTGTGATAACGAATGTTAAGGCATACGCAGGCATTTGACTGGTCCCAATACACCTGGGAGGGTGGCAAACATGCTGGTTCCCTCCCACCCACAACTTGGGGGCAGGCAGGGAATGTGCCTTTGGGTGCTAGGGGTGCACCAAAATGACAAAATAGCATTTGTACTTTGTACTATTTGTACTATACCTATATCTGTGTTCACAACCTGGGGTTCAGTTCCATGTAGCCGGCTCAAGGTTCACTCAGCCTCCCATCCTTCTGGGGTCAGTAAAATGAGTACCCAGCTTGTTGGTGGGTGGGTGTTAGTATGTGGGTGTGTGCAATGTGTAGCCTGCATAAATAAATTGTAAACCACCCAGAGAGTGCTTTAAGAACTATGGGGCAGTATATCAGCAGAACGCTTTGCTTTGTCCCCCACCCACCCCCCATGAGGTGTGTGCCCTGGGTGACACAGACCCTACTTGTTGACCTGCATCAAGTCAAATCCACCCCCTTGTGTACAGAGGTTTATCTTCTGAACCTGAGAGTCCCTGCTCTCTATAGAAGCTCTCCATGTGATTTTGTAATCGTCATCGTGTGCTATCCAGTCAATTCTGTCTTATGGCAACCCTTTTCAGGGCGTTTGCCACTTAGAGAATACTCAGAGGTGGTTTTACCATTCCTGTCTTCAAGGGTTGCCCTGGGGTTGTGCGGCTTGCCCCAAGGCCACACAGGCTGGCTCTATTCTCAGTGATTTAGTAAATCCAGGATTTCAAATCAAGCGGATAATCTTCACAAACACAGGCAATTTTCCTCTTGAAAACCATAATCCATTGTGCATAAGACGGCAACAGAAATGACAAGGAGGCAAGCATTCTGCTCTCTTAGCACTGGTGAGTTAAATAGCATTGCTAGGTTCATGTTCTCTGGGTGTGAGGGGGACTTAGAACAGGCTAAAGATGATGAAATGAAATGAAATGAAATGAAACCTGGACCATGACAAAAACTTCTCTTTGGTGTTTAACACCAGCTGAATAGAACCAAGGATCCTTACAAGCTTAAATGCAGCTGTGCCTGCAAGTACAAGCAGAATGAAGGCTAGCTGAGAACATGCATTCATTTGCCTCTCAAGTTCCCAGGTTGCAATAACCCAGCCTGCTTTTAAAACACCATGTTATTCTTTACCGGCCACGAATGCCACGTGCATACAGCTTCCTTCTGTAGTTCACCAGCAGATGCCCAGACAAATGTGAACGGCCCTTCCTAAAAGAGACATCTTAAGAGAATGCTGACCTTAACATGAATATCATTTTAAAAATGTGTGGGCCTCCCATCAAGTTTGAACCAACTTCACTCCCCCAAGTAGTTTCTGTGGCTGAGTGGGGATTTGAATCCTGGTTGAGAGAAACACTCTGTCCATTACACCACATTGGGTGGATCTAATGATATCAATAGAACCTATATTGCCCATGATCAGGAAGTTCCATTCATTTCATAAGTCTACTCTAACGGCCCAGAGTGGCACTGGTGCCGGATGGTGCAGTATAGGAATCAAATAATAAAATAAATGCTCGAGTTCAATCTACCAATGTATTTACCTCTTTCAGGGGCAGAGGAATTACACAAAGATTTACATAAATATCCAGACAGATTGCTCACAATGGAGCAATGAGGATCTGAGTGAAATCCTGAGTGTCAGCAATGCTCGTCCCTAAAGACAGAGGCACAGAGGGGTTCTATGCAGAAGACGGCCTCTGAATGCAGCCGACCCCTTCCCTAGTGCGGCCACCTCCAGGTCTCACTGGCACCATTGGCGTCAGACAGAGATTACATTCTGAATAGCTGCAGGCCTCTGACAAAAGGACATGATTTATTTCTCCCATCACCCCCTACGTGCCCACTACACTTGTCCTTGCTGCCCAGTGGAGAATGAATGAGGCAGATGAAACCCCTGTGTCCTTGCTCATTGACACGTGGAGAAGACTGTGATAACACCAACTTTGCAAGTAGCATCTTGCCCCAGTCATTGCCATCAGCTGCTTATGCTTGTACCAAACAACAAGGAGTGGCTGCAAGAATGATATAGGGAAGCATCAGTAACCGGAGACTCAGAGGTTTGGGCTGGAGACTAGCCAGTGGCTTTATCAGAGCTGAAGGTGCTAAGATAGAGCTGTGACGTTTCCAGAGGTGTACCTGCTCTTTTCTTATATCCCATTCTTGTTCCTAGCAGCTTTGTTGAAAAACTTGGGGAAACAGGTCATATAACACACGAACAGAGGACTGAAGTAAATACATCATATAGTTCATATAGACATGGATAGTGCTGTTATTTCACCCAAAACTCCTTGGTAAAATTCTAATGCACTTGATTAAAAGAATTAATATAATACGATAGCTGTTGAGTAGAGATGGGCACGACTTGGCGGAATTCCCGTTTCCGTTTCCGTTCCTCGTTTCCGTTACGGAACGGAAACGGTAACGGGAATTACTCCGCCAGAACTCGAACTCGAACCGACTAAAGAATAATTGGGTCTGATTTGTCGTGGTCGTTCCTGGCATCGCGGCGATCCTGCGATGCCAAGCGGCACAGAAAAAAAGTTTTTAAAAGTTAAAAAAAAAACCCGATTCCCGGCCAAAAAGCAGGTGGAAATATGCCTGCCTGAGTGAGGGCTCAGGGTCAGGGCACCTACCAGAGGGGTGGTTGACCCCCCCTCTCCTGTCCTGGGCTGCTCTGGTGGTGGGGGTGGGAGAAATCCTCCTCGTAGTCGCTCGCAACAAGCACCGGACTCGCCGCCGGCCGCCGCAATTCAAGCGGAAGCGGCACAGAAAAAAAGTTTTAAACTCCCCCCCCATTCCCGGGCCAAAAAGCAGGCGAAAATATGCCTGCAGTGCAGAGTGCACCTACCAGAGGGGTGGTTTCTGGGGGGGGGGGTCCCGGCCTCCCCCCCTCTCCTGTCCTGGGCAGCCGGACTCGAGTCGCCATGCCATGCGGTGCGGGCGGGGGATCCAAAATGGGGCGGCGACCGCAATTTTTTTTTTAAATCGTGGTCCAAAAACACACAAGCACCACACAGAAACATGCGAAAATTGCTATTTTAAAACTGCCAGAATTTTTACAGTAGCAGCAGTGGGTTTTTCTTGCAACAAAATGTCTCCTCTTTCCTCTCTCCATTGATTTTATTTTATTTTATTTTATTTTATTTTATTTTATTTTATTTTTTTTACACCTGCGCAATGATGGGCTGGCCATGGGAGTGACCATGCAAATTTTTGGAGCCATTCCACCAATCGCATGGCCACTTGGCCAGGATGACCACAGAGACTTCTGGGATGTGCCAACCAGGCATAAAAAGCCCACTAACCGTGGCCCTAACCCTAACCCTAACCCTAACCCTAACCTATACGCCAGTACACTGTCCTTCTAAGTGGGTCAGAGAGGCCCCCAGAGGTGCACCCCAATATTCACCCTAACCTCACCCGTAACTAGCCTAACCCTAGCCCTTGCGCTAACCCTAACCTTAAGCCAGATCTGTACTTGCATTGCACTATTAGCAAGTACAATTCCCTTCTTAGTGAGACACAGCGGGTGCAGAGAGAGTCTGCCAGTCCGCCACTTGTGGCTCTGGGTGACTCCTGCACAGGCTTGGCTCGGCCGGCAGCATGTGTGACATCATGCAAACCATGCCCCCGAGGCCTGACTGATGCAGGGAAGGCAGTATGAACCCCAAAAAGAGGGGTGCCTCTGCCAGTCTGCTGTGTCTCTGCGTGCAACTGGGTATGCAATCATAGCCATATGGCTATGCATGCATGCCCTTTTGCAGCAGGTGAGGAGAGGAGACCCCCATGTATGCGGGGTCTCCAGGAGCCTGCTTTCCCTAGCGGGTGAGGATAGGAGGCACCCACCCCCCAAAAAAGAGGTGCCTCCAGGAGCTCGCTACCCCCCCAAACCAGTTTAACGACAGACGAAAAAATGAAAAATGAAATGACAAATTTTTGCGAAGTTTCGCGAAAAACGGAAACGAGCCGACACAGGCCGCCTCCGACACATGACAACTCGAAAACGTCATTTTCCCTAGTCGTGCCCATCTCTACTGTTGAGTTAACTTCTGAAAGTTTTTGGCCAAACAGCCTGAAAAAGTCACATCAGCTGTCAGATTCCAGCAGTGAAAGCCTTCGAGAATGCATTAATATAATATGTATACAGTACTACATAGCTGAACTCAAATTTATTTATATATTTATATATATATTGGATTTTTATACCGCCAATCTGGCAGCAAGGGCAGTCTGAAGTCCCTGTGATGATAGCTACATTTCAACCACAGCTCTGAAGTCTTACTTTGGGATGGTACTATGGCTTCCACAATCCCTGAGCATAGTCCATGGCTTTAGTGGCTGTGTGATGTTGGGGACTATAGTCAACAAATTTGCTGAATAATTTCAACAGACATAATGCACGTATATTGCCAGGGGGACATGCTTCTATCATCTATCTATCTATCTATTAGAGATGGGCACGACCAAGAAAAATGACGTTTCGAGTTGTCGTTTGTCGGGATGGGTCCATTTTGGGTCGTTTCCATTTGTCGCAGAAATTTTCAAAAATTTATCATTTCCGTTTGTCGTTTGTCGTTTGTGTTGGGGTTGGGGTTGGGGTTGGGGTAAGTGGGCTCTGGGAGGCACCTCTCTGGATGCCTCTCTGACGTCTGACCCACTCAGAAGGGAAGGGAAAGGAAGGGAAGCGTTTCACGTAGCCGCCACGTACCATACATTACATTATGTTAGGGTTGGGGGGTAAGTGGCAGAGGCACCTCTCTGGGAGCCTCTGACTCACTAAGAAGGAAAGCATACTGGCGTACTGGCGTATAGGTTAGGGTTAGGGGTAGTGGGCTCTGGCTGGGAGGCACCTCTCTGGGTGCCTCTACTCTGACCCACTAAGAAGGGAAGCGTACTTGCGTACGGATCTGGGTTAGGGTTGGGGTTAGGGTAAGGGCTAGGCTTAGGGTTACGGTTAAGGTTAGGGTGGGTTAGTGGGCTATACCTCTGGGTGCCTCTGACTCACTAAGAAGGACAGTGTACTGGTGTATGGGTTAGGGTTAGTGGGCTTTTTATTCCCTCTGGCACATCCAGAAGTCTCAGTCAAAACCTAGCCATGCGATTGGTGGAATGGGTCCAAAAATTTGCATGGTCCCATCCCATGGCCAGCCCATCATTGCGCAGGTGTAAAAAAATAAAAATAAAAATAAAATAAAATAAAATCAATGGAGACATTTTATTGCAAGAAAAACCCACTGCTGCTACTATAAAAAATCAGGCATTTAAAATACCTAATTTTCACATGTTTCTGTGGTGCTTTGGTGGGTTTTTGGACCACGATTTAAAAATAAATATTGCGGTCGCCATTTTGGATCCTCCCCCCCCACCGCATGGCAAATGGAGATGACGAGGATGCCCCCCCCCCCCAGCCTGGTACCAACAGCCCAGGACAGGAGAGGGGGGAAGGCCAGGGACTCCCCCAGAAACCACCCCTCTCTGGTAGGTGCCCTCACTGAGGCAGGCACATTTTCGCCTGCTTTTATGTCCGGGAATTGGGTTTTTTTATTTTTAAAACTTTTTTTCTGTGCTGCTTGGCATCGCGCGATCGCCCCGATGCCATGAACGACAACGAAAAATTTATCTTTATTGGGTCGGGTTCGAGCTGGAGCGGTGTAATTCTCGTTACCGTTACCCGTTACGTAACGATAATGATAACCGAAAACGGAAACGAGAATTTTGCCACTCCGTGCCCATGTCTACTATCTATCTATCTATCTATCTATCTATCTATCTATCTATCTATCTATCTAATGTAAACCAAGTCAGGTGTACATCTTCCTTTCTGGGATGGCAGAGCAAAGAGCCCAGAGGTGGCAGGAGCAGGACTTTCCCATATGCTACATGTGTTAAATCCAAGATTGACTTGTCATGATTAGAAGTGGGGAAAGGTAAAGCCAGTGATGGGGACTAGAATTGTGGGACTTGCTGTCAAATTGGCCTTAAATTGCACTGGTGACTCAACTCAGGAATGGGGAGATGGGTGGGTGGGATGTAATGACTAAGACTTGATTCATAACTTAGAATCCCCCCACCCTCCCTTTGGAGAGGGACTTGTACCAAAGACTTGGACTTGGGACCAAAGACTTGGATTTGGATTTGGAGCTCGCACTCAAAGACTTCCCAACATCCCTGGGTAAAAAGAAAAGGCAGGGACACTTTATTTCAGAAAAGACCTGCTTTGCTTGTCCCAATTAAGTCATCAAAATCTACAGTGGTACTTTGTATAAAGGAATTAATTCATTCCAAATGAAATTTTGTTAAGCAAATTATCCTCTATACAAATTTCCCATAGGAATGCATTAAAAACAGAGTAATCCCCAATCGCAACCATTTTTATGTTGTACAGATTTGCCCCATAGGCAATTCTGTTAAGCAAATTTCCCCTATCTCCGGAATTGTTTATGTCGTACAGATTTTATGTTATACAAACTGTTTGTTATACGAGGGTCCACTGTATATCATAAACAGGGTACCAATAATTTCTGAGAGGAACAGAAAAATTGGGGACTGAAGGAGAAAGGATGGGAAATTTTAAGAAGAGGGGGCTTTTGGCATTGCTCTTTTTAAAAAAAGAATCTCGGGGGGCACACAGAGGCGTAGCCAGGATTTGGAGTGCCTGGGGACAAAGTTCCTTTTTGCACCCTTCCTGCTACTCCTCCCCCCACACCGCAACCACCCAACAACGGGGGCCTGAACCCTGCGTGCATGGGGTGGGTGTATGCACGTGTGCGCATGCGCATGGCAGATGGGCGGATGGGTGTGTGTGTGTGTGTGTGTGTGTGTGTGTGTGTGTGTGTGTGTGTGTGAGCGCCTGACACCTCTCCCAACAAGGTGAGGAAGAGGAGGAGGAGGGCGCTGCGGCCACCACACTCCTGTCTGCCTGCCTGCTTTGCTGCTCACCTGGCGTGCAGCAGAGGAGACGGCGGAGGGTGTGCCGTCAGCAAGCTTTAGGTGAAAGGAGGACTGCTGGGCAGTGGGAGGGTGCGCAGCTTCCTCCTCCTGCTCCCCCTCCAAGTGCCCCCAGATTGCTGTGCCTGGGGCAAATGTACCCTTCTGCTCCCCCCCAGATATGCCCCTGGGAACAGAGGCATTGCCTTTTTAAAGTCCCCCCCTCCTTCTCCTGTGACTGCCTTAGGAATCTGCCTTGTTCCTCGTGAGAAAAGAAGAGCTTTCGCCTGTTGACTGTTAAAAAACAAGAGGTACAACACCAAGGAAAGAATCAAAGAGAGTGTCTAAGTTTTGCCAGTATTGTCCTAGTCAGAAGACCTTTTTGTTCTGTTGCTCTCTCTGTTCACCCTATGATCTGGCCTTACCATTGGAGCATCCCCTTTTACAGGAATGTTTGTTTAATCTCTAGAGAACCAGAAATGTATCAATACTATCCTCCTGCCTCCCCATCCCCCCCCCACATCCTATTTCATATATTTTTCCATTCGGGTTGCAATGGGCAATTGCCAACCAAAATAGCTGGTGCTGTCCCTCCCTCTGAAGCGTGGAGATCACTGGACGGGTGGGAGACCCAAACATATCTGGTCAGACTCTCTTTCCACTTCTGTGAGGGAAAATAAAGTGCTTCCTTCCATTATGGGTTTAAGGTATCATTTTTCATCACGGAGGACAAGGTCCAAAGAAGCTTGAGGTATAAATCCTCCAGTGGACCATAGCAATGTTCCCTTGCCTTCACATAAATAAATAAATAAATAAATCAAAGGCTTCTCTTAAAATCTGGAAAAAGCAATCACCTGCTCCAACCTTGATGAACAAACCACGGGCACGTTTTTTTTCTAGGGATGTCAATTAGCCTAGGCAATATGTTATTTAAATGTCTATTTTTGCATGGGAGGGGAGAGACAGTGATTAAGTGCTTTCACAACGGACCTCCTATCAGGCACATGGTGTATCTCTGCAGTGTGCACTATGGTGTGCCCCCCTTATAATGCACATATCATGGTATTAAGCTAACATGCAAACGTTTGTGCCCAAGAGGCCCGAATCCTGTTGAACGAAAATGTACATAAAAGGGGAAACTATGTGGTCAGTTTCCCCACTCTAGTTTCTGTTCTTGACATGGGCCTCTGAGGGTCTAATCAGCACTTAGACAGAAGTATAGTAAAATTAGATTCCTTAAAGTTAGTTAAAACATTGGTCATGAAAGCTGGCGAAAGGCAAGGAGATACACAAGCAGGAATGTGCAGGAGATGACAAACAACCAAGAATCTGCTGACCTCCACAGCTCCTTAGGAGGGCAGTTAATACAGATCTCGGGGAAGGATGATAATGTTATGTAATGAAACAAATAACGAATAACAAACCAAACCAAATGATGAACTGCATTTTAAAAATAAAAAACAAAATGAAACAAAATGGAAAATTTCATTTCGTTTCATTTCATTTTCGTTAATGGCAGCAACAATTGCTGAAATAAAAGCCTTTAAAAATGAGCTAATTTCAATACATTTCCTGAAGTTGATTTTCTGGATGCAATATCACATGCCCAGCTTGAATCTGAAAAACCTTGTAATGCTGGTTCCTGTGTTGGACTAATCACCAAACACTAATTTATTGTGTGTTTCAGATACCTTAAAATTATTTTGGCTGACTTCCAATGAATTTCTCTAGGATCTGATAAATGTCTGCTGAGTATGTTCACTGCAAAAGAAATGTCTGGTCTAGACCATGTGCTTATGTATTGTAAACTTCCTATCAAAGACTCAAATTGTTGCACATTACATTTTGGACTATCATCACTGCAAATGTTTTGAAAATTTACCTCCATTGGAGTTTTAGCACCTTTACAGTCTGTCATGTTGAATCTTTCCAAAAGCTCTTGTATTTTGTGCTTTTGATGCCAAAACATTTTTACCATTTTGCCCCTCCTGCAAACATATACCAAGATATTCATGTACTGGTCCAAGATCTACCAAAGCAAATTTGCTATTTATTGTCTGTAACATTTTTCTCACCTCTGCTTCACTTGGACCACTTATCAAGAAATCATCTACATGTATTGCAATATACATTTTGCAAACACCATCTTCTATTAGACTGAATACACATGGGTCAGCTTTGCTAGGAATGAAACCTAATTTGTGTAAATATTGTGATATGCACAAAAACCATTGTCTAGCTCTTTGTCTCAAGCCATAGAGTGCTTCACGTAAAAGCCAAACTTTATTGTTACTGGTTTTAACCCCAGGTGGGACATCTGGAGCATTGAGATAAGCAGTTTCAATATCTGACTGGCGTACATGCCATCCTCAAAGAGCTGATAAAACCAAAATTATTCTCAGGGGTGTACTGCAAACAGTTGGTGAAAATAGTAGATCATAATCTTGACCCTGAACCTGGCTAAAACCTCTTGCTACCAAACGAGCTTTGTAAATATCTTCTGCCTCATTCCTCTTAATTTTAAAAACCCATCGACAACTAAACCCATCGACAACTAACAGTCTTTGCACCTTGAGGCAATTCTGTTTGTTCAAACACCTGTTTCTCACATAAAGCATGAATTTCATCTTGCATTGCTTTTTTCCATTTTCTCAGATGCTGGCAGTTTCTGAATATCTTCATAAGATTTAGGAACAGTCACATTACAAATTGTTATTTGGCCGTATCTCTGTGGAGGAATGCCTTTGTTTTCTCTCTGAGAACGCCTTGGAGACGGCTGTTGAACCTCATCTCCCATCTGGCCAGTGCTAGATGAACTTTCACCTGGTTCTTCTTCTTCTTCTTCTTCTTCAACCTTGACTGGTTTAGGCAAATGCTTATCTTCAGCAGGGAAAAATACTTGTTGCTGCTGCTCTTCTACATTCTGCCAGTTTTGCTCATTACAGTTAATTGAGCGTGAAAGAACCACTTTCTTATCTGGCTGAAGAACCCTATAGGATTTCTGATTTGGCTCAAAACCAATAAAGATTCCTTTCTGAGCTCTGCTCTGTCCCTTACGTCTAAATTTCTTTGGTATATGAGAATGACATTTTGTGCCAAAAACCCGGATATGGCTGAGACTGGGTTTTCTTTTATAGATTTTTTTCATATGGAGTAGACTGTACTGCTTCTCTATACACCCTGTTAAGCAGGTAATTTGCTACTTTAATAGCTTCAGCCCAATAAGTGAATGGCAAGCCTGCATCTTTCATGAGAGCTTCCATCATATGCTACAATCTACCATTCTGTCCTTCTATTAAACCTTGTTCAGCAGGAGAACCAATATTTGAGTAACGAATTCTAACACCTCTGTTTTTCAACCAGTTTGTCAAGGCATTATTGGTAAACTCAGACCCTCTGTCAAACTGCATTTGTCGTACCTTTTATAGGCTATGTAATCTTTCAACATATTTAAACCAGTTTTTCAACACTTTGAAAGTTTCATCCTTAGAATGCAAAGGATACACAAATGAATAACGAGTATGATGATCAATTATTGTTAGTGCATAACGTGAACCTCCTAATGATTTGGAAGGGGGCCAATCAGATCACATGCCACTAACTCAAACGGAAAATTGGTTTGTCTTTCACTCGTGGCGCAGTGGTTAAATGCCTGTACTGCAGATAAAACTGTGCTCACGACCTGGGTTCAATCCCCGGTAGCAGGCTCAAGGTTCACTCAGCCTTCCATCCTTCCGAGGTCGGTAAAATGAGTACCCAGCTTGCTGGGGGGGCAATGTGTAGCCTGCACACTGTAATCAAAAAATTGTAAACCGCCCAGAGACTACTTGTAGTGGTATGGGGAGGTATATATATAAGCAGAACACTTCTTTGCAACAGAGGCTGCATTGCTCTTTGTCTCAGCACAAACCTTACAGTGTAAATATTTTGAACATTCTTTGACTTTAAGCCCCACTGTGTGTTCTAAAGTTTTCTTAATGAGCTTATAACTTATATGTCCCAATCTTCTATGCAACAAATGAATACAGTTTTCAAGAACTGGCTTATTCAAGGAATTTACACATGTTTGTGGCTCATCAAGTGTTTTCAGCTCATATAAACCATTTCTCAGTTTCGCTTTGGCACAAATCTCACCACCTCGTTTTATCTCACACCCTGTCTTGTTAAAAAAAATTAAAACCTTGTTTTATAAGACAGGCAATGCTTAACAAATTATGTTTTAACTGTGGTACAAGCAAAACTTCTTTTATCTCACCCAGCCATGGAATCCGAATAGACCCCTCCGCTTCCACCGGAGAACAAAGCCCATTTGCTAAACTTACAAATTGTTGTTCAGATCTGTCCTTGGAGATCAGAAGCTGAGGATTTTTAATTACATGATTACTAGCCCTAGAGTCTAAAACAAAGCACATATCCCTTGCTGTCTCAGGTTGGCAGACCACCGAGGGTTGGGGATATCTTTTCCTCCTCTGCTGGCTGTTTCGTCCCTCTGGAAGCAGCTTTTTTTTCCTCCTCTCTTGGCAGGCTTTTCGCAAATGTGAATTACTCCCACAGATGTGGCACCTTCGGACTTCCATTATCTCTGTTGGGTTTCTCTGCCAGCTGGCTGATGCAATCTCCTTGTCTGCAGGAACACGCTGTCCTCTCGCCTCCATGTTGTCAGCCCTCTTCAGCTCCTCCTTCCTCAGGCGACCAGTAAGGAAAGCCATTGTGAGCTGTTCTCTCGGGACAGACTCCATGGTTGTGGCTAGGGCATCGAAACTGGCATCAAGACTGGACAGCACGATGAAAACTTTGTGCAGCTCAGTAAACTCAAGGCCTGCTTCTTGCAGTTGCATAAACAAGTGCACCATCTTATCAAAATGTTTTGTTACAATCTGTCCAGTTTCCAACTGCATACGATAAAGCTGCCTTGTCAGAGTAACTTGAGAAGACACTGTACTCCTCACGTGTGCTTCTCTCAAAGTTCTCCAGCAACGTTGTGCACTTTCCAGCTTACGTACCAAGGGTAGCTGGCTATCCTCCAGGCACAACATTATAGTAGATAAAGCACAGTGATTTTTCTTAATGTCATCACTATCAAAACGTGCTGGTGGGTTATTTACAATATCCCAGAGATCTTGCTGGATCAGAAAATTCCGAACTTTCACTTCCCACGCAAGAAAATTCTGTCCATTCAATCTGGGACGTTGGAAATTTGGAGCAGATGCCGCCATTCTTATAAAAAAAAGTGTTTGCCTGGTTAGCACGCTTACACACCTTACCACACAGCCAAAAATTTAAACTCACTCTGGGCCCATGACCTGTCGCAGAGTGGTTCAGCGGAAGACTGTGAGAACTGTGTAAAAGAGTGTGGGCTTAAACAGCCTGATAGCAGTGCTAAAAATAAAGACGCAAACACAGCCGGTGATTCCCGTCACCAAATAAACTGTATTTACAAAATATACAAGTCCAGCACAAAAACAAAATTGGCAGGCATATACCTCATAGACAGTCCTGTAGTCCAGCGTTTTTCAACCACTGTTCCGTGGCACACTAGTGTGCCGCGAGATATTGCCTGGTGTGCCGTGGGAAAAATTGAAAAATTCTAAAGAAATTCAACCCAGGGCCGGCGGGCGGCCCACAGCTGGGAGGCGCTATAAATAGCGTCTAAGGGCCAGCTTGGCTCCTCCCCCCCGAGGCCCGCGGCACTGGCGTCACTTCCTCCCCGGCCGGACCTGGCCCCGCTCATTCTCTTAGTGTTTGCCCTGTCCCTGCCGCCGCTGCCGCGACTCGCTCGCTTCCCTCTCCCCCCCCTCCTTTTTTTACCCTGGACCACCACCACACCTTTCCTGGGAGCTACCAATGGACTGAGCCACCCGACAGCCCGCCTGCCAACACGAGCCGGCCCGGGAGCCCCAGCCCAGAACAAACCACCAGGTGAAGGGAAGGGGAGGAGGGGCGCCCGGCTGCCCCACGAGCACCGCGGCAGGGCTGCGAGGAGGAGGGGATGGAGGAGGCCTCCACCGGGCCTGGGCTGAGGAGGCGGGCGGGCGGGGGGGCTACTGGCACAGCTGGACGGCCGGCCTTTAGGGTCCGGGAGGGGAAGAGCTGTCTCTGAAGGCCCCCGCGATGGGTTCCTTGAAGTCTTGCCCCTTTCTTTCTGTCTTGGGTCGCCCTCTTCTCTCTCTCTGTCTTTTCTTTCTTTTCCCCCCCACCTCTCTCTTTCCATTCGTACCCTTTCCCCTCTTCATAGAAACGTGCTCATTTCTAGCCTGCATATGTGTATGTCTAGCAGCCTGCTTACTGTAATTAAAACTGTAAACTGCCCAGAGACTCCTTGAAGTGGTATGCGGCGGTATACAAGCAGAACACTTTCTGCCTTCTTTCCTTCCTGCCTTCCTTCATCCTCCTCCCCTCCTGTCGCTGGACTTGCTGAAGGCATCTGCCTTGGCCACAGTGTGGAGAGCAAGATGGGCTTTTGGGTCTTATTTGTGTTCCTGGAGAGTCAGTGCCCCTTCTCAGGTCTCCACTGGACACAGAAGTCCATGCAGGGCAAAATGTCTTTAAGAAAACAACACAGGTAAGTGGGAACTGGGTGCTAGAGAGCGGGCTGCCTCATTCTGTGGCCCCTCTGTCCTGCTTCTCCCTACACCAGCAATGGCGAACCTTTTAGAGACTGATATAGGCACAGAGTTAAAATTTTTAACATTTTCTAATGGTGGTGTGCCTCGTGATTTTTTTCATGAAACAAGTGTGCCTTTGCCCAAAAAAGGTTGAAAAACACTGCTGTAGTCCAAACTCTCAGAATCCAAACCGACAAAGTAACGTGCTGCTCCTTCCAACCTCATCCCACACAATACAGGACAAACTCTCTCACTTTTATACAAGTGGCTTATGCAACCATTGCTCAGCAATTTGATAACTGAGCATGCCCAAACTGCTCTGTCTTGCATCATCCCCAATTGCATCATCCCCAATTGCATCATCCCTTGCAATATGACAATTCTAAATCCATTTTGTATAAACCTTAACAGTCCCCCCCAACCCAGAGGTCCACACCTTCCTGTACCTGTTCCACGGCCTGTCTACCTCCCTGCCTGCCTCCCTGCCTGCCAACCTTCCTGCCTGCCCACTCTCGCTGGTTATTCGAGTCTATAGAGGCCCAATGTTTCAGGCCTTCCCTGGCCAATCCCAGGAAGGGCCCAATTGCTCTAAAACCTTGTAAGAGCCCAAAACACACTGTGCCATGTCTTGGTTCTAGGGGTTGGAGCCACTCGGCTGCCTATAGGTGACTTGGAGCCCAAAACACTGCCTCTATGGGTGGCTTCCTTCTTTAGGGGTAAAACAATTTAAAAACCAACAACATATATGATTAAATAATATAATGGCTGATCCAAATTCCAACGTTGATGTCCACAGTTCACCAGTCAGCTTAACAACAACAATATTGGCTTGTGTGCTGTATTTTAAAAAGTTTTTTTATTTATTGTTTCAATAATTTTTTATTTTTCTTATATATTTTTTCAAAAAAATTACATTTTTTCTTTAAAAATACTGTGGAGAGAGACAGACAGAAACAGTCACACATTATAAAGTGGGGGAAAATGAAAAATGAAGCAAAACGAATAAATGAAACAAATTTTTCTTTACAAATTCGTTAAAAAGAAATGAAACAAAATGTGCCCATCTCTAATTGTTACTGCCTGCTGTTGGCCTCTGTTTACAGAACCTCCCCACCACCACTACCACCTTGCTGTTGTTACCAATCAATAGGTTCTTTGGATGCCAGTCAGGGACAGACAAACACAAACGGAAATGCAAAGCAGACTAGTACTGAGTTCAAATCCAATTTTTATTTCCCATTGCATACAATTCTAAAGAACCACAGAGGCATTCGTTCATTTATTCAGCCATCTGCTCATGCCATGCATGCTTTATCAGGGGACGCTCTGCTCAAAGGTTACCCAGCCCCTTGTCACAGGGTGGATGTCTGGTCGCTGCAGCAGATAGGACCCTGGCACACCCTTTCTTCATCTGTACCTTGTTCTTATAGACTAACCTGATGCTTGGGCAATACTGGAGCAGGCTCCTGTACACATGTGGCTGGTTGCTAGGCAGAGTTCATTCTGAACATCCACACTCTCGATACATGTAGCTTCCTCTAGAAAAGCCTGTTTAGCCCTGCCATCTCATTCTTGCACAGCACATTTTCCTTTTATTTCTGCACAAATAAGTCCAGCTTAGCTCCAACTTCTTGGTTCTGATTCTGTGCAACCCTGCAACTTCTCCAGATGCTCCTAAGTTTTTTAAATATAAAACTGAACCCATGTGACACCATTTATTGTGCCCTTCCCCTGGGTTCTTCACTTCTTGTATGCTTTATTTTCCTGACTCTGTAGGAACATATGTGTGTTCCAGAATGTCTGGCTGCTAAATGTGCAGCATTCTGATTTATGGAAGCCACTGAGTGGACTCATTTCAACTAGTAAGTCTATTCCCTGAGGAATATTGAGGGGACTGGTTTTATACACCCCAAAAGAGATTTTCCCTGAGAACAACTCCCAAGGGAAGGAAGGACACAACCTGAGATCTGCTTTACTGACACATTCCATAGGTCAGTGGCACTGAGTTCTCTCTTTTTTTTCTCTTTTTTTCTTTCTTTCTTTCTTTCTTTCTTTCTTTCTTTCTTTCTTTCTTTCTTTCTTTCTTTCTTTCTTTCTTTCTTTTCTTTCTTTCTTTCTTTCTTTCTTTCTTTCTTTCTTTCTCTCAATCCATAGAAAACATAGAAACACATACAAATATCTGCAGAAGTCCAACGACCCATTGTTCATACCACCTGCAAATCAGCTTTGGAAACAGTTCAGACTGGCCAATGTTCGTTCACACACACACACACACACACACACACACACACACACACAGGCTAGCCAAGTTATTCTTGTACACATAACAGAACCTCCTGCAAGTGCTGCTCCCAATTCCTGGGAGTAACCGTGCAATAGGAACTAATTGAATAATTAGCCATGTCAATTTGGTTCATGTTCGGGTTGAAATCCACAGAACTCTGGTTTGATTATTTGCAGGAAGTGCTCAGTTGGCCAAGGGCCAAGCTCTCCATTAGAGAAAACCCAATTCTGGACCTCGAGTCACATTTGTCTTCCAGAAACATGATTCATGCAAGCTTTCCTGTTTGAGAACCCAGACATCTGAGGAATCTCATGCATAAATCCTGAAGACCGGTCACAAAATTATTTTACAGATTTCTTAAGGTGACAGGAATCTCCTCTTCTAATGATACCTTCCCTGCAGCTAGACAGTTCAGTCTCTAAGCTCACCTAGGAGAGGTATGGATGGGGAAAAGAGGCAAGATGTGCATCTGTCAATGCTTTGCATATTGCTACAGATCTCATGTTCAATCCCTGGCAGATGCTATAAAAAGCATCTCTCATGTCAATCTCTCATGTCAATCACAGGTGAGAATTCTGCCCAAAGATTCAAGGCAGCAGACATCAGAAGGTTTGTCAAATCAGGAGCAGACAACTGCTGAGGGTCAAATCAGGAGCAGACAACTGCTGAGGGCCAAATCCAAAATATTTGCTGATATTTTTATGTGTTTCTATGTTTTCTATGGATTGAGAGAGAGAGAGAAAGAACCAGGCCACTTCTATTTTCTGAGGCTCCTGAGCCACGTGTCCCTCCTGGCATCCTGCTGGTGGCCATACGGATATGCCCGAAACCAGTAGTGGCTTCCACCACTTGGTGGCATGTTAGGACAGCAGTGGCAGCAGCAACTTGAAAAAGAAGCAATTCCACCTTAAACCATAGTGTTTGTGAGTCAACTAGTAATCCCGAGAGGCTTCCAGCCTGCTCCACAACTGCAGTATCTAAGCACCTTTCTTGAATAGGAGCATGACTTTTTATAGAAGTGAACATGGGGATTCTCCCCCCACCCCACCCCTGAACACATACAGTCTTCTTGCTAACACAGTGTACTGGCAGGATTAATGGCTGGCTTCTTGGGCCCCACCAGAGCAGCCAATGTCCATAGTCTATTCATGGAACCTAAGAACTATGGTTAAGACGGACCAATGATTTGTGTCCATAGAAGGCAACTCCTTCAGTTGTAAACAGCTATTCTATTTGGGGGGATGATTTCCCATTTCCTGGTGTCCCCACCAGGTAGGAATTTAATCCTGTTCAACAGAATAACCTAAGGTCTTCTCTTCCCAAACCTCCCCATCCGCACCACGAGATAGGAAACCAGAGAATACCATAATAATGGCTTACCTCAGCACTGGATTAATAGCAATTTAAGTCCCTGGCAATCAAGGGCCTGGAGGAAAATCAGCTGGATAGGCAAGATAAAACTGCTCAGCCCAGCAGCCCCTTCATACATCACTGTCTCCACGCTTCCCATTTCCACACGACACCAAAAGGGCGCCAGCTCACACGCCATGCCGAGTTATTAAGAGATTGCTGTGTTGACATCAATCATGCCATTTGAGCCTGTTAGTCAGAACTTGATTAAGTCCACAGTGGCTGTCAGTCTGTCAAAAAAAAAAGAAAAGAAAGAAAGAAAAAGAAAGAAAGAAAGAAAGAAAGAAAGAAAGAAAGAAAGAAAGAAAGAAAGAAAGAAAGAAAGAAAGAAAGAAAGAAAGAAAGAAAGAAAGAAAGAAAGAAAGAAAAATCCACACATGATTGGTAGTAGGCATTTGTGACAATTATAATAAAGTTTATTGGAGCCATATGACATGTACAAGTTTTTAAAAATGGTGAAAAGAGAATAAGAAACAACTACAATGATCAAGCGTCTGCAAGCAATGCAGCCCTTCTACATATTGCATCCACAAAGAAGTTAGCCACTTGGGCCATTATATGAGAGTTCTGATCTGGCAGGCAAGACATGTCTGGTCCCTTATCTGTACAACCTTGAAATTTAAGAAGCAGAGGCGAACCAGATCGCTCATAATTTGTACATAAAATGTGTTATGTAAAAGAGAATGGGTCATAGTCAAAAGCTCCCTTTGCCAATTACAACTTTTCTTTTCTGCTTCCTTGCAGCTTTCCACCAACCTCAATGTTCACACTAAGTTGCACTGCTGGAAGATGCCATCTGGAATGCCTTATTTTGGAATACCATGCATTAATGTTTCATGTATTTTTTCCAATTCAAAGTGCATGCACCCAGTATTTGTGAAGACACACAGTTGGTGGTGACATGTACATCAGGCGCTTCTGCCAATGTTTGAAAAAGTACACACAAAAAGGCGAGTGTCTCATCCTCCCAGCAGCCCTGTGATATAGGATAAAACGACAGGGGCCGGTTCCCAAGGATACCCCAATGGGTCTTACAGCAGAATAGGCACAGTTGTCCGAAGGCTAGTTCTAGCTCTCTGTTGGATTACACAAACATGGCTATGAAAAAGACACTATCTGGGAAGCTGTTTGGGGATGTTTCCAGTGTTGCATCTCCTTAGGGACTAGCAGGTCCTACCTGCGTGTTTCCTTCTGCCTCTTTATAAGGCCAGCTTGACCTATGCATTTGTAATGGTGCACATATATAAGGATGCCATAAAGTCTCCTGTATGCTCTTACCCCCTCTCTCTTTCAAAGAGAACCAAGGCTAAGGGCTTTCCTGGTTCTCCTAACATTAAGAGGTGAGTAGGAAAGGCCACATGAAATAGCACAAATGGTCAAAAGCCATACCTTTGCTTCCATAATCACAGTGCAACCTGGGGCAGAACTCTGAAACAGATGGCCAAACGGGGATGTTGGCAAGTCTTTGGGTCCAAGTCCCAAGTGAATACAAAGTGCAGAGTCTGAGTTTTTGGTACCAAGTCCCAAGTACCAAGCCTGAGTCTCTTTTTAAAACAACACACACACACACACACACAATCGAGAAACAAAAGGAGCAGTGGGTGGTTTCCAAGTCATGAATTGAGTCCAAAGTATTGGGAGGGAAAGAGTTGTGTCCAAGTCTAGTCACTGGTGCAACTGAAGTCCAACTTGACAGAAAGACCCATCACTGGAGTCCCAAAACCTCCGTACAAGGTAAGCTATTAAGAGAATGCGTAAGTGCCCCTCCAAAAGAAGCATTTGTTTTGCTTTCCAGATACTGAAAGAAGTTAAGTAATAATGTACAAATTATGGCAAACAAATCTGCAACGGCAATGAGATATCTGGCTTGTATTTTGAGAGAAGGAGGCAATCGTCTCAGGCAACAGATGCTGGATGGGTGGCAGAAAGAGCATGAAAGAGTTTGTATTTTGCACCCAAAGGTTATCAGTTTCAGATTTTTGAGCTAAGGGAAAGTTCGTAATTTTAAAACCCCAACAGGCTCTACCTGAGAATGGAAAGGCACAACAGGTCACACAATAGACAGCATCAAGCTAGATGGGCAAAGAACCTCAGCTTTTATGAAACAGCTTCCTGTCTTTAAAGGGAGGCTCATGCCCAGTCTTAGAACTCTTTTCCCATTGTCTGCTTAAAGACAATGTCCATTATTATCAAAACTGACCTAGAACAAGAGTGGCTTTCAACAGAGGTTGGGAAGGTGTTTTTGTTGGGGGCGGTGATGATGATGTTTGGACTCTACCTCTCTGCAGCTACACCTGTCAAAATTAAGAGTTTCAGAGGAAGGAAGGAAGGAAGGAAGGAAGGAAGGAAGGAAGGAAGGAAGGAAGGAAGGAAGGAAGGAAGGATCAATGGATCAATGGATCAATGGATCAATGGATCAATGGATAGAAAGATCCCTTGCTGACTGATCGTCTATCAGTGTTGATATAATATTGCTAATTATCTCCCATTCTTCAATTTTCAGTGTATTTTATTTCCACTGCGTTCTTTTCTCCACATCCCTGGAAGAATATTTCAACAAATTCAATGCAACTTGCTATAACCATGGAACGAGCATAGGATGGAAAACTTAATTAGATTTAAATTGCACTCTGAATGTCAACTGAGCTAAAACAAAGCAAAAAGAGTTGTCTTGAGGTTTCCTACTACCAAAACAAACATTCTGTTCTTTCTAGAGAAAGACAGGAAGTTGTTAAAATGAACTGCTAGTTATCTTATACAAAGCCATGGTGTTCTGCTCCATAAAGCTGTCTGGAACACCCCTGGTGTGTTAGATTGATTTCTTGATCTCCTTTCTTTCTTTCACAACATCCTCAGTCACCATCACCACTAGAGATGGGCACGATTTGAAAAAAAAATTTTTCGAGTTGTCGTTAGTCAGGCCGGTTCCGTTTCGGCTCGTTTCCGTTTTTCGCGAAAATTTGCAAAAATTAGTCGGTTCGTTTTTTTGTTTTTTCGTTGTCGTTAGTACTGGTTTGGGGAGGGGGTAGCGGGCTCCTGGAGGGAGCTGCAGGAGTCAGCCAGAGCCACAAGTGACGGACTGGCAGACTCTTTGCACCCGCTGTGTCTCACGTACTTGCATGTAGTGCAATGCAAGTAGATCTGGCTTAGGGTTAAGACGGGTTAGCGCAACGGCTAGGGTTAGGCTAGTTACGGGTAAGGTTAGGGTGAGTATTGGGGTGCACCTCTGGGTGCCTCTCTGACCCACTTAGAAGGACAGTGTACTGGCGTATGGGTTAGGCTTAGGATTCGGGTTTGGGCTATGATTAGTGGGCTGTTTATGCCCGATTGGCACATCCCAGAAGTCTCTGTGGTCAACCTGGCCAAGTGGCCATGCGATTGGTGGAAAATTTGCATGGTCTACTCCCATGGGCGAGGCCATCATTGCAAATGTGCAGGTGTAAAAAAATAAAATAAAATAAAATAAAATAAAATCAACGGAGACTTTTTTTTGCAAGAAAAACCCACTGCTGCTACTGTAAAAATTCAAGCATTTAAAATAGCTAATTTTTGCATGTTTCTGTGGTGCTTTGGTGGGGTTTTGGGCAACGATTTCAAAAAAAATATTGCGGTCGCCATTTTGGATCCCCCCCACCGCATGGCAAATGGATGCGCCCTCCCAGCCTGGTACAGTCAGCAAAACCTGGCCATGCGATTGGTGGAATGGCTCCAAAACTTTGCATGGTCCACTCCCATGGGCGAGCCCATCATTGCGAATGCGCAGGTGTAAAAAAATAAAATAAAATAAAATAAAATAAAATAAACGGAGACTTTTTTGCAAAAAAAAAACCACTGCTGCTACTGTAAAAATTCAAGCATTTAAAATAGCTAATTTTCGCATGTTTCTGTGGTGCTTTGGTGGGGTTTTGGGCAACGATTTCAAAAAAAATATTGCGGTCGCCATTTTGGATCCCCCCCACCGCATGGCAAATGGATGCGCCCTCCCAGCCTGGCAAAACCTGGCCATGCGATTGGTGGAATGGCTCCAAAACTTTGCATGGTCCACTCCCATGGGCGAGCCCATCATTGCGAATGCGCAGGTGTAAAAAAATAAAATAAAATAAAATAAAATAAAATCAACGGAGACTTTTTTTGCAAGAAAAACCCACTGCTGCTACTGTAAAAATTCAAGCATTTAAAATAGCTAATTTCCGCATGTTTCTGTGGTGCTTTGGTGGGGTTTTGGGCAACGATTTCAAAAAAAATATTGCGGTCGCCATTTTGGATCCCCCGCACTGCATGGCAAATGGATGCGCCCTCCCAGCCTGGTACCAGCAGCGCAGCAGTAGCAATAGCCAAGGAGAGGGGGGCGGGGAACCCCCCCCCCCAAAATAAAACACCCTTCTGGCCTGGTAGGTGCCCTCAGACAGTTTTCGCCTACTTTTAGGGCCGGGAAATCGGGTTTTTTTTTAACTTTTAAAAACTTTTTTTCTGTGCTGCTTGGCATTGCGCGATGCAAGTAACGAGCACAACAAATCAGACCAAATTGTTCATTCGTCGGTTCGAGCTCGAAGTCTGGCGGAGTAATTCCCATTTCCGTTTCCGTAGAGTAACGGATACGAGTAACGGAAACGGAAACGGGAATACCGCTAAGTCGTGCCCATCTCTAATCACCACAGATGTGTGTATGCAATAATGAGGGGGGGGAATCCTTGTTGCTTTGGGTGTGGGGGGTGGGGGAGGGGAGAAACATAATTGTTTCATTCCAGCAAGTTTGACTATGTTTACAGAAGAAAGTAACTAAAAAGTGTGTGTGTGTGTGTGTGTGTGTGTGTGTGTGTGTGTGTGTGTGTGTGTGTGTGTGTGTGTGTGTGTGTGTGCATGTTCACACATGCAGGTGTATAATGCATAAAAGTTCAACATTCAAGCTCCATTTACCAATTCCTCCACTTAAGAGAACAGAGGACAGCTCTAAGGTCCCAATCTATGTCCATCTTTGTAGGTGTGAAGAGCATCACTGCCTAAAGGTTGGGAGCCTTGCAGATATTACAAAGGACTGCTCCTGTTTCCACAGAGGAGCAGCTTCACTCAATTTTCCTCTCTTTACTGAAATGAAATCTATGAGTAAGAAAAGCATAGATTTTAAAATTGTCCACCCTTCCCATGCAACCACTACCCAGTGAAATCAGAGCTTAGACAAGTTACGTTAGCTTTCAACCTCAGAGGTTTTTTTCAGGAGATATCCAAGGTGCTGAACTAAAGACTGGAAGCTGAAATAGGACTCAATATCTTGGATAGCTCATTTCATTCTACTTCAAAACCCAATATTCTATGTTGAGTTTCAAGATAGGCACAGTTAGTGGAGAAATCAAGGAAAAGCTCTACTGCCAGGACAAGATTCTAACTGGACCATCTGGAAGACACTTAACAAACTTTGGAAGTAAAGTAGGAAGATCAAATAATAACCAAGTAAAATGGGGATACTGGAATAAAGACAAATGTTCCATGATTGTGGAGAAATTCAATCAAGGCTACACTTATGTATATGCAACTTATGCTACACTATGTGTACGAAATAAGATCTGGCAAATGGCCAGAATACACTATTGAAGAAGCCTGCTTCCAAATTGAAAAAAAAAAGTCTAATTATCTTAACATTTTAATCGGTTTTTAATTCTTACTTATAATTTATGTTGTCCATAATTTAAAACTGTTCAGTGTTCTGATAAGAAGGAAGGGAGGGAGGGAGGGAGGGAGGCCAGATGAAATTTCAGAGTAGCTTCATTACCTTGCTAACATTGGAGCCACTAGCTTGCTCAACATATTTGAATAGTAGGTAATCCAGCATCATTAAAAATATCAGAATCACAGTTGTCATTGGTACCACAGATCATTGAGAACATTTTCAATGTACAGTATTGACTATAGAGAAGCATTGGATCTCATTGTGTCCCATGGGACACAATTAGAGATGGAAAATACATTTTTTAGGATTTGAGACGTTGTTGCAGAAAGCCATACATCTGTGAGGCAACTGAGGGGCTTTAGAGAATAAGCTAATATGCACAAAAGAATTTATCTAGTTGAAAATTGACAACTGGAAATCCATGGGAAGGAGGGAGGGACAAGTGTATAAACATTCGTCAATCATTGGTAGAAATGTAAAAGAAAAGTGTACACTGAAAAAATACATCTAAAATACATATATTTTGTAAAAATCTAAGCCACTAGTATTCTGATATATGAAACAAAAAAGGGACTGGCATATGGTTACATCTCCCGACACAGTGAAACATATTCCCAGAGCTTGTTACACTTTGTGGACTCAATTCCTAGGACAAAATTACAGATTTCCAAGAGTAAAGAGGATACATCTTACAAACAAATATGAAATGGGATTTGATTCAAATGCTTAAGGAAATCAGAGAAATGCTATGAAAATGTGACTAGTAGGATTTTCAGCTCTATGGATATTATTGTCAGGATCCAATTAGTGTTCACCTATGGATTAGGGAACTGGCCACAGCAAACTATGACAGATGGATGAGCTGGCAGGACATATCTTGGTTCTGCAACTGGGTCCATGGCCTGCCATGCAGCTGAGATGTGCTCTGTCACACCTCAATTAGTCACAATTAGGTATTGCAAGTTATGCTAGCCTTAGCTAAACATAAACAACCATTAGATTCAGAACAATGAAACATATTCTAAGAACCCAGAATTGTTTCTGGACTGCACATTCCAGTTTCCCCCAGCTACCATGGCCATACTGTAATGTCCGGGGCATGGGTGGCAACTCTAATGTCCAGGGCAAGGGGCCAGGACCAGGGTTTTCCCAGAACCCAAGAGCATGGTCAGCCAGCCCGAGGTCAAGAGTCACACACAAACACAGTCCTACACAAACACATTCTTACAGGGTAGCAGAATTCAAAGAAGGACCAAGGAAACAGGGCTGAAGCTTCAAGAGTCCAAGTTATCATGTTGCCTAGGCAAAGAACAGGGAGTGCTGGCTGCTACCTTTATGCCAGTAGCAGGCCCACCAGCTGCACTCCCCGATTGCCTCAGCCTGAGTGGGGCCTGACTCTGCAAAGGGGCTCCATGTTTGCAGAGTCATGTGGCCATGATCCTGACACATACTGATTGGGGCATTTTTCAGTTTTCCCCCCAAAAAAGTAATTTTCCCAAACTCTGCTTATTTGCAAATAAATGTGCAGAAGATTCAGGCAATGCAAATGAATGCCTTAGAAAATGTTCGGCCTGCATGATGAACCGTTGGAATCATAGCTCTCAGCCATGTTTTTGTAGCCATGAGCACAAGACACCGCAGTTCACCTCTGCTGAGCTGACAATGCTCCTAACAAAAATGCTCAGTGATCTTGGACTTCGTGTTTGTACATCTGAGACAAAGAAGCTAAGCCTATAATAGGACATTTAGTTCAGCAACAAACTACCTCATCTGAAAGACATGTAAAATGCAACAAATCCTCTGGAGCACTTGCATTTCTGGTCAATTATCTTGTCTACCACTAGCAGTCCTTTTACTGAAGAACCATTGGTGGCACTCCAAATAGTCCTTCGTTTCCCCAGAATGTGCTCTGACATTGCTTGTAAATGCATTCAGGAACAAGGAAGGAATAATTTGTTGGTTAGCCAAGTCCCTAGGAATGCCCAAGAGAGGGGAAAGTAACATTTAACAGTCCATGACATTGTTACATTAATTCCTACCAACACTAGCAAAGACAGCCAAAAGTGCTGGGTGCTGGGATTGGGAGCCTATCAACATCTGGAGGCAGACCACACATTCCTCGTCCCGTCTTTGTGTTTGTGTCCTAATGAATGCTTAATCTCTGTTAAGAGGGAAGATGGAAAATCCTGGGGATGTTCAGCTGGCTCGCAGACCTGCTTTCTGGAAGCACTGAACAGGGGTAGCCCACACTGTCACATTCTGCAGTAGGCATCACTTGCCCCTCTGAGGAGCTTATTAGCTTGAAACAATGGAATAGGCTGAATGTACACTAAACCCAAAGAGATGATACTTATTGCGGCGTTGTTTCTTGGTGCCAAGCCAGAGATAGGACTCAGACTTTACAGATAATTTGCCATCACATTCTGTCAAAATAATTTGCAAATGCCAGATTAATTGCAGAAACTTTGTACATCTAGAAGCATTATACAACATTATACATGCATTGACCTAGAACAGGGGTGAGCAGGCATCAGTCTTAGCAGTTCTTACTATATTTTGTTTTGGCATTTTTTCCTGAGATGCAGAGATCCACCAAGTGAAGCCACATGGAGAATGATATTAGAGGAGAGAGGAGAGCTACATACTAAATAGTGACTGGGAATATCACTCATGAACCATACACTGGGATAATGCCTCTGTAAAAGTTATACTGTATATTAAAACTATGCAACTAAGGGGGAAGGAAGGAAGGACGGAAGGAAGGAAGAAAGGAAGGTCATTGCTCATCAGACATGAAATGCTAAAATATTATTTATTAATCATCAAATAGCAACAGGTATTAGTTACTGAAATCAAACATCAAAGTCAAAGTCAAATAACAAAGACAACAATCACTGAATGTCAAACATGGATGCTAAATACTATGCAAATGTTTTCCAATTCATTGAACACTAAGAACATCTATCAAAGGCACAAAGGAATGACTCGGGTTCCCCTATGATCATCCTGATCACACTACTCTCACAGACTAACGATGTTACCTCACGTCCACTTTGTTGCTCTAGAAAGTGTGCTGAGTTGCGGTACTTTAAATTGTTCCCCCACGGCCGTTGCGCATTAAGCAAAATAAAGTGCAATCATGCCTCCTGAAGCACAACTCAGCACATCTTCCTTGTACCTGGCCTCGGGGTGGAGGAATCATTGTCGTGTTCGCATTGCAGTTTTTAAACCGGTACACACACCCATGGGGTAACTTATATTCCACATCATAACTGATTTTTTCTGTCTTTTGTTTTCCCCCAGGAAAACAAAAACAAATGCACTTTGATGTGGCACCTGTCCATGAAGTCACAGAAGTTTCATAACAATAAAGTGCTTCCTTGAAGATGCATGAACAGCAACAAAACTACGTGACCGCAACAAGATATATTGCACATTTTATTTTGTTGTGGTACAAAGCGGACATGAGGTAACGCCCTAAGAAGGGCAAGATCCAGTTTGTATTGTGATGGGAGACCTGCCTGGGATCCCTAGGTTGGGAAAGAGTCCCTTTTGAAACCCTGAACAGCTGTTGCCAGAGTTGGCAACATGGACTGTGCAGATCAGTCACCTGATTCATCATGAGGCAGATTCTGAGTAATTCTGGTGTCAACAGCTTGACAAATTGCTGGATCTAAATTTAATGGTTTTTAGAATGGGCCTGTTGAAGTTGATGCTCCTTAAACTGGTTTCTTCTGACAAAATCTGAACCCAACCCCAGTTTTTTTCATTATTATCTATTTTTTACCATACCAGTCTTCTTTCTGTGTTACACATTGGGGTCCTTGCTTTGGTTTTGTGAATTGCATTTGCAAGGAGGTCTTTAAGCCTTTGTTTCTCCTCAAATAACTCACTAACATAGCAAAAATGAGATTGCTGGGATCAACTGGAGTTCTTTTTCTTGCGAGATTGAAACGTTTCCCTGTTTGGATGTTTGGATGTTTCAGTGTTTGGATGAGCAGCAAAACGTTTCAATCTCTCAAGAAAAAGAAGTCCAGTTGCCATGATTCAACTTCCGGACATTCAGTCAAAAAGCTACCTTGTGAGCTTTTGTTGTGCTTTAGGGAACACACAGAAATCCTTTCAGGAGCAAAGCTGCTTAGAGTATTGGTTTCCTAACAATATTCAAGTTTTTAGAAAAGCAAATCAAAGTGGCATACTCTCCGGGATACATCTCAAGATACTTGAAGGGGATATTTTTGCCTGTCAGAAAGTGGGCAATCATCTAATAGGATCACAGCATGGGCAGACCCGCCACTATAATTACATGACTTCTTGGGTAATAAACAGAAGGACAAATATTTCAGACCCCTTGGACATGCCTTCTGTCAGTGACATTTGGTGAAATCCTAGCGGAGATGCATTTGTCAGTGCAGAATTTACCTAGACGTTGATCTACAATAGAGGCTATTCTAAAATAGCTTAGAAGTTTACCTTCAAAAAGAATTGGTATGATGACATTTGGAAGCCATCCATCAATGAGGAGTGGCAGACTGCCATTGCTAAGTTACAGAGCACTTCTGCATGTCATGAAAGAGAGAGTTTAGTATGTCCCACCTAACGCATGGGCCAAGGCAAAACTATTTCCACCAAAAAAAAAAAAAACCTGGATCCAGAAAAGCAAATTTAATGCTTCATTCATGGATTATTTAAAACTCCACAGTGAACTTTTTAAAAAATCACAACGGGGGTGGGTGGGATGTCACTACATGAGTCTTCTTATCAAGAGAAAGATGGCATATCAATCAATCAGCCAGCCAGTCAATCCCCACTCTGCCTCCTTGACAGGATCTCCATAGGATCCCTTCCAGCTCTGCATGATGATAATGATCTACTGATGCTTTCCACTGTGGCGCTTGGTTGCATGTAATTTGTACATAAAATTGGAGGGAAATGAAAATGTTTTCCTTAATTTAAAAAAAATTTTTTACAACCACACTAATGGCTTTGTCAGTCTGAAGAAGGCTAGCAGCGAGTCCTCAATTTTATAGTTCACTTTGATCTCATGTCACCCTGGTCTGAAATAGGCTCATAAGTTTCAGATCAGGGTGACAAGAGGTCAAAGTGAACTATAAAGTAGAGGACTCGCCACTAGCTTTCTTCAGACTGATGAAGCTGTTTGGATGAGCAGTGAAACGTTTTAATCTCTCAAGGAAAATAAGTCCAGTTGCCATGACTCAACTTCCAGGTAAACTCACCTGGATAACTAAGAATGTGCACAGACATATCACTACGAGGTCAATTTTTTTCTAAGAAAAGGTCTTTTTGCCCAAGTCGTGAGCAGCAAATATTTAATGACTACCAGTGTAACCCCAATGACCAGGTGTTGAGGTACAAAAGACAGAATTCTGATTGCAAACAAAGAGCATATGGGCTCTGCACACTGAGCATTCTGGATTTGCTCTGCTGATTTTTTTAATGAGTTTATTTGGAATGTTAACAAACTGATGCAAAACTCAACTTTAAGAGAAACTTATAACAACAAGCTTTGGAGGAGAGCAGAGAAGAAGAAAGAGGATTGGAGAAAGAGGTGGAAGTTTTTGAACACAATAGATGGCTATTCCTGTGGAGCTGAATTCATCTCATGCTAGTTTTTGCTTTATAGTTATGCAGTTGATATTCATGAGGGTAAGCATTCCATTTATGCAGCTTGTCCCATCTTATGCCATATGAGATGCAGCAGGCAATTTAATCTGCCACTAAAGCACCATTTTATGTCTGATTCTGAAAGGTAGACACCATGTATTCCATGGTCCAGAAACTTATGCACTCCTGTAGTAGATTTCATACCTCACATTTTCAAAATGAAAATCAATTAGGCCTCTTGGTTTTGAAATTCTATGCTTGTAATCCTACATTTCTATTTTAAAAAATGCCTAGGTTTTGATAAATTGCAGGAAAAGGTAACAACCCATCTAGTCCTTGACAGAGTGTGGTGAATTAAAAAGGGATTATCAGCCCCTAAAATATTTTTGCAGATCTGCACAGGCAGCTAAGCAGGCTTTTTCTCCTTGGATTTAGGATTTAACGGATCTCTTTCATCCAGTCTTGACACATTGTGCCAAAAATGATGAGACTGAACTAGATAATGCTACTGATTTGATCATAATGCTGAACAACATTGACAGAGCGGAGGGAGGAATTGTCCTGGAATTTCAGTAAGATGAAATAAAATAAAGCAGGGAAGGACTTTTCTAATGCTATTTGTATCATTATTGTATTGGCTGTTTTATTAGATCAGGGTAGTAAACCTTTGGCACTCCAGATCTTCTGGGCTACAGCTCACACAATCCTTTACCATTGGCAGTGGAGGTTGGGGATTCTGGGTGTCATCACCCAAAACATTGTTTGTTTGTTTGTTTGTTTGTTTGTTTGTTTGTTTGTTATTTATTTATTTATTTATTTATATCTTAGGGATCCTCTGGGTTGTTGACCACAGTGAAACATACAAATTAGAAAACCAACAACAATGAATGAATACAGAAAATTTACAAAAACATTGTAATCAACATTATAGGAAACATAATCCACCAAGAAAATAATAAAGGCAAACATAATAACTAACATAAAAAATAAAGAAAATGTACCAGTAATTAAGGAGTAATTAATACAACGGTTGAATAAAATCAAAACCAGAGGTGGAAGAAGCAAACATTGTCTGGAGTGCCGAAGATTTTCTGCAGATGGATTCCATTTACACCGTTATAACATGAAATTGTTCCTTTCCTCCATCTCCTAGTCAATGTAGAATGGACTCTACATGCTGACAACCAGAGGATCATGCAACTGTAGCGCTGGAAGGAGACCAAGAACCACCTAGTGCAGCCTCCTGACAATACAGAAGTCCACAGCAAAAACATTCCTAGTAGATGTCACTCAACCTAAGCACATCTGATCTCGCCTGATTTCGGAAGCTAATCAGGGTCGGTCCTGGTTAGTACTTGGATGGGAGACCACCAGGGAATACAAGGTGCTGTAGGCACCCGGAGTAGGAACTGGCAAACCACTCCAGTATTCCTGCCAAGAAAACTCCATGGACATGGGGTCACGAAGAGTCGGTCACAACTGTAACAACGCAACACAACCTTTGGAAGGGGGAGAAACCTCTGGGGAAGGAAGGTCTACTGCTTTGTAAGGTAATCTGTTCCACTGTCCAGCGGACCTCATTACCAAACATTCTTCCTAATGTGTGCTTGAAACCACTCTTCATGAAATTTGGTTCCATGGGTTTGGGGCAGTCTTTCAGGAGCAGCAGCTACAAGCCTGCCCAAGACGTTAGGAAGTCCCAGTACAGTTTTGGCATTTTCTTTGAATTTGAGGGTGGACTCGAGACGAGCTACTTTCTCTTGGCTTCATTTTCTAATGCCACTGGCATATCTTTACAGTGACAAAGCCCACCTTCTTTATAAGTTGGTATGTTGTTGTGCAAGACCAAACCAGACCTGTTTTACTTTCCAAAATACCTGGTCCTGCTTGGACTGTTTTAATGATATGGATCCATGCAGCTCCCATCATCTGTGGATTCTCCTTGAGGGTGTGCCTAAAGATCTACTCTGATGAGCACCTGCTCTTCAAGAGCTAAGGTAAGAAATAATGCTGCACCTTTGACCCTTGTGGCAGATTAGACCTGGATCAGAATCTCAATGCCCTTCATCAAAAGCTAGCATCCTGAGCACTGCCACACCCCACCGGCTGGCAAAATAAGGCAACACCTCAATTAAGCCTGGCTGGCAGTATGCGACAGCTGTTGTCCCCAGGACACAGCCTCATCGCCCATGCTCAAAAAGGCAGTCAAGTTAGCTCTGATGTGTTGCAACAAACACACCAGAGAGTAAAGTGAAATGGCACACCATCACATTTGCATCTCTTAAAGATCCCACTGAATGTTTCTCTCAGTAGGAGGGGAAGCCAAAAGCAGAAAGCAGAGACGACACGTTGCACTTAAACCATCACCGATGTAATACATTTCTCGGTCCCCAAACAGCAGCTGTGTGTAGCCCAGAATCTTTGAGCACTGTGCGTTGTGTTGCAGTTTATAAGCAGAAGCACTAAGGAAGAGGGACTTGGCAGCAGGCCTGGAGGCAGAAATAAATTTCTTAACTACAGTATTAAGAAGACTACATTCCCCAGAATTAATTGCCAGACCAGACGGAAATAAACTGTCGCACACGTTTGCTTTGGGTTAACAAGGGCCACAATTTATTAACATTATTAACTTCAACGTAACTTTATGAGGGCGTGGAGCGTAGCGCAAATTTTTGGTGATTCTTAATTTGTCTAGGTCCCTTTTTACAGGTAAATTTCCTGCGGCCTGTTTTACTGCCGCGGGGCTGATGCCTAACTGTGTTGGCATCCTCCAACGTAAATCAAGCCTTGGCAACCCTTTTAATGTGGGTGATTTTAAGGTTTCATTTGTGCCAGTCTAATGCTGGTCCTATCAACTTGTTTCTGGGCTGCCAAGCACTCTGAAGATGTCAATTCAGGTAGGGACCTAGGTAACCAATGTGTAGTTTTGCGCTACCTGCCACCAAAGAGGCACACTGACGCCTCTTTACCCCAAACGGCCGAACAACGCGGCCCGCAGGCCCTCATATAAATCGGAAACAAACAGGTCCAGGCCCTTGTCGGACAGGTGAACCCCATCAGGGCGAAACAGGTCAGGAGTCCGTGCAGTGATCTCAGGGTGCCAAATGACCGAGCCAAGCTCCGCCAGGACTACGCGGGCCACCTCTCGATTGACTCCCTTCCGAGCCTTGTGCATCTTTTGGGGATGATGGAGGGGACCCCACACCAACCTCGGGATCATGGCAGACCACAAGATGGCCGTTGCTGGGCGATGCTGCTTAAACGTCCTCAGGTCATCGATGACCTGGAAGATGAGGGACTTGCCCGACATACGGGTCAAGTCATTTCCACCGAGGTGGACCACGACAATGGCCGGGGGAGGGTCAGGAGGATCATTGAGGGCTGCTGGTAAAAATGCCTTCCCTTCCACACCAGTTCGGCCACGTCCTGACTGCACAGCAAACTTGGCGGCCCAAAACACGAAACTGTGGCCATAAATGATTACTTGCGCCCGTCCTGCTGGAGCAAAACCTGCAACGACAAACAGAGAGAGCTGGCCCGGTCTCACCGGTCCGTTAAGGGGCGCACGTAGGTCTTAAATTGCCTAGACCACCATCGGCCGATCCTCTAGATTCCAGCCAGATCGACCCCGATGGCGGCGGCCATAGAAGCGGCTCAAATCCTGAAGGAGTGAGTGCCAAAACGCCAACCCGAGATACCCGCGACCTGGAGAGCCCTGGATGATACCTGCCAGAATTGATACCAGGTCAATGGTGATCCCATTTGATGCTGGAATAGGTACCCCTGACCCAAGCCAATCTGGCGGGTGTACCGTTGCAATGCTAGTATCGGGCAAATTTGGGGCAGAGAACACCTACCTAGGCGTATATCTGCGCCCCTGCCCTTCTGATCCGTCTTGGATTTACGGACGTGAAATACGACATGGTCCTCATAAAGGGCCATGTCCACCCACTGTAGAGCGGTTTTTGAAACATCATTTTGGGAATGGGCAACTAGTTCGCTGACTCGGAAGGCCCCAAAGAAAGCCGCCAACGTGGCAGCCTGGAATAAACTCGCTTCAAACGGGTCTGAACACACCGTAGGCCAAACTGCGGCCAATTTACATAGCATCCCTGGGGAGATAGGGGTCCTATCGTCCTGGGGCCTGCCCCGCTCCCTAGCCCAACCTTCTATCATCTTGCCTATTCTAAACTGGCAGTCTGGGAGGTTAAATCCCTGTGCCCTGGCGTAATAATACAGTGCAGACAGCTTACCCTGTATAGTCCGGGGGGCTAAGCCTTTGAAGTGTAAATGGACTGCAAAATGGACCAGCTGGTCCGCCGAAGCCGGCCACAGGTGAGGGAATCCTTCACCAGCGCAAAAGCGCGCGTACTCTGAACAGGCCGTTGCATACGCCCGGCGGGTGCTAGGTGCCAAGGCCAGCCCCATGGCCCGATTTTGCCATTTTATCCATCATTCCTGCAGAGGCGCTTCTCATGGAAGGAAGAGCTTTTCCTGCTGTGTTCTTTTTGATTGCTTTATTCTGCTCCTTTATGATGCTTGTGTGATTTGCCATGCCCCTGAACCAACAACAGGCTGCTGTATTTTCTCCTCTTGTCCTACCATATTGACAGAGGATGCTATTCTGAAAAGTATTTGCAAGAACAATTTGCATTGGCAATGCATTTTTCTTATTAAAGACTAGACTCCAGAGAGAGACAGAGACAGAGACAGAGAGAGCGAGAGAGCGAGAGAGGGAGAGAGAGGGGGAGAGCTCAGCTCAGTCTGGAGTGTTGAAAAGTTCCTTGGACAGGGGCCATGTTGGGGGAGGGATATTAGGAAGATATTAGGCGACTGCAGTGGGTGCAGAATGTGGCGGCCAGGTTGGTGGTTGGTGCGGGCACGTTTCAACGCATCACCCCCATCCTGGCTCACCTGCATTGGTTGCTCGTTGCCTCCCGAATAAGGTTCAAGGTGTTGGTTTTGGTTTACAAACCCCTCCATGGCTTGGGTCCTGATTATCTGGCAGAACATATCTCCCTACGATCAGAGCTGGCCCGACCAACCCGATCCTCCATGGCTCTCTCGCTCCAGGTGGCAACCCCCAGAGAGGCCCATAAAGTAGCAACGCATAAACGGACCTTCTCGGTGGCTGGCCCGGCCCTTTGGAATGAACTACCAAGCGAGATACGCAAGGCTCCTTCTTTGGCATCCTAAACCTGGCTGTTTAGGGATGCCTTTGACGATCTCTAAGGTTTGGTTCACTTGTTTTGTTTTTGTACTTATTATAAGTAGTTCTATGCCTCTTGTCAATTACTATTATTTTTGTTGCTGTTTGGTATTTTCCATTTTATTTTCTAATTATTGTCTTCCCATCTATTATTATTATTCTGTGATCTCTAGTGCTTTTATGTTGTGTGCTCTTTAAATCTTTTCCTTTCAGAAGCAAGGAGGAGCTAGGAGGAGGGGTTTCAGAGCCCTTTACAAATTTCTGGGAACATGTGAGCAGAGGCTTTTGCTATTGCTTCCATTTTAAAGCCTAGAGTTGTGTGCTCTTTAACTCTTTTCCTTTCAGAATCAAGGAGTAGTTAGGAGGAGGGGGTTTCAGAGCCCTTTACAAATTTCTGGGAACACGTGAGCAGCGCGTGCAACTTTAAAAAAAAGGAAACAAGGACATTTTTAAAAAAATATTTATATAAAAAGAGAAGAGGAGAAAGGCATATACCTTAATAAATTAACAATATTGAGTTATAAGTAACTCACCTTATTTAGTCAAGATGGAGGGTCACGGGGCTGATGTAGTTACTTGTATCATCTGCAGCATGTTTTTTTTTTGCCAAAACAACTGCCAGCTTACACATGCTCAAAGTGCAAGCTAGTAGCCCTCTTAGAGGACAAGGTCAGGCAGCTGGAGGCCTGTGTTTCTAATCTTCGCAAGTTTAGGGAACAGGAGGGTTTTTTGCAGGAAGCAGATAAAAACTTTGCCAACACAGGGGACAGGGGTAATCTCAATCAGGACGAGGGGATTTCACAAATACAGGTGACAGACACTTGGAAGAATGTCACAGTCAGAAAGGGAAGAACTAGGAAACAGACAGAAAGTTTGCAGTTGCAAAATAGATTCCAAGCTCTCTCCCTTATCGACCAGGAGAAGGAACTGCACCAAGAGCAGCCTCAAGACCTTGCACAAAGGAATCCGAACCCTACAGCGCACCAGGAGGCATCTACCAAGCCTCGGAGGAGGCGGGTGGTGGTGGTTGGGGATTCCTTGCTTAGAGGAACAGAAGCGGTCATCTGCAGGCCAGACAAAATGAACAGGGAGGTCTGCTGTCTCCCTGGAGCCAAGATTCAGGATGTAACTGAGAGACTGACGAGACTCATCAAGCCCTCTGATTCTAACCCCTTTCTCTTGGTCCATGTAGGAACTAATGATACTTCCAAACGCAGCTTTCAGGATATCACAGAAGCATACAAAGAAATGGGTTGGAAGCTGAAGGACCTGGGTGGGCAGGTGGTAATCTCATCTCGCCTCCCTGTAGAAGGACATGGCCCACGAGGGCAAAGAACAATAGTGGAAGTTAACAATTGGCTTTGGAGATGGTGCCGGCAGGAACGATTCGGATTCTTGGACCATGGTTTGCTTTTTCATTCAGATGGGATATTGGGCCAGGATGGGGTGCACCTCACCAATGCTGGTAGGAATCTCTTTGCCAAGAGGATTGCAGATTTAATAAGGAGAGCTTTATACTGAGTTTGCAGGGGGAGGGAGAAAATTCTCTTAATGAAAATCAGGGGTGAAAAATCCAGGAGGGATGTCACTGTGAGGGTATATTATAGACCCCCAAGCCAGTCGGAGGAGTGGGATGATGCCTTCTTTGAGCAGATGGCCACACAGTCAAAAGGGAGAGATGTAGTACTACTGGGAGATTTTAACTATCCTGATATATGCTGGCAATCCAACTCAGCTAAGAATGCAAGGTCTAACAAATTCCTTACTGCCCTTGCAGACAATTTCATGGCCCAGAAGGTAGAGGAGGCAACAAGAGGCAAAACGATTTTAGATCTGGTCATAACCAATAAGGAGGACCTTGTAAATGGGGTCGAAGTGGTGGGATCATTAGGTAAAAGTGACCATGCCCTCTTGGAATTTGTTATAAAGTTGGAAGGTGAAGTTAAGCATAGTCAGACAAGAATCCTGGACTTTAAGAAAGCCAATTTTTGTAAACTTAGGGAATTATTGGCTGTGATTCCATGGACTGACACATTGAAAGAGAAGGGAGTCCAAGATGGATGGGAGTTCCTTAAAAGCGAGATATTAAAGGCACAATTTAAAACTGTTCCAACAAGAAGAAAATATAGGAGAGGTCTAAAGAAACCGCAATGGTTTACTAAAGAACTTTCAACTCAGCTACCTATAAAGAAAAACAAGTACAAGGAATGGAAAAATGGGAAATGCACCAAAGAGGAATATAAGCAAACAGCTAATATATGCAGGGGGGTGGTAAAAAAACCTAAAGCCCAAAAGGAACTTAGACTGGCCAGAGACATTAAAGATAATAAAAAGGGTTTCTTTAGTTATGTCCTCAGCAAAAGGAAAAATAAGGAAATGATAGGCTCTCTGCGTGGCGATAATAACCAGTTACTAACACAAGACAAGGAAAAGGCAGACGTATTCAACACCTTCTTTGCCTCTGTTTTCTCCAAAAAGGAAGAAAGAGATCCACTGGGACAAAGGCTAGATAATATTTGAGAAATCCTGGAGAACAGGGGAAGTCCCCATTGACTGGAGGAGAGCTAATGTTGTCCCCATCTTCAAAAAGTGAAAAAAAGAGGACCCAAATAATTACCGCCCAGTCAGCTTGACTTCAATTCCTGGAAAGATCCTAGAGAAGATTATTAAACAGGCAGTCTGCAAATATTTAACAAACAATGCTGTCATTACAAGAAGTCAACATGGGTTTCTTAAAAACAAGTCATGCCAGACTAATTTGATCTCTTTCTTTGATAGAATTACAGGCCTAGTGGATGAGGGGAATGCTGTGGACATTGTTTATCTGGACTTTAGTAAGGCCTTTGATAAGGTTCCCCATGGTATTCTTGCTAAGAAGTTAGTAGAAAGTGGGATAGATAGTGCTACTGTTAGGTGGATTTGTAATTGGTTGACTAATCGCACCCAAAGGGTGACCATAAATGGCCTCTCTTCAGCTTGAAGAGACGTGACCACTGGGGTGCCCCAGGGTTCTGTTCTGGGTCCAGTGCTGTTCAATATCTTTATTAATGACTTGGAGGAAGGAATAGAGAGTATGCTAATTAAATTTGCAGATGATACCAAATTGGGAGGGGCTGCAAATTCCCTAGAGGATAGGATGAAAATCCAAAAAGACCTTGACAGACTAGAGTGCTGGACAAAAGCTAATGAAATTGATTTCAACAGAGGGAAATGTAGGGTACTACATTTAGGTTAAAAAAAAATGAATTGCACAAATATAAGATGGGGGATACTTGGCTGGAGGATAGTACCTGTGAAAGGGATCTGGGAGTCTTGGTGGACCACAAATTGAACATGAGTCAGCAGTGTGATGCGGCGGCCAAGAAAGCCAATTCGATTCTTGGTTGTATCAACAGAACCATAGTGTCGTCTAGATCAAGGGAAGTGATAGTACCACTCTATTCTGCTCTTGTCAGACCCCACCTGGAGAACTGTGTCCAGTTCTGTGCGCCTCAATTTTAAAAGGATGTTGCCTTTAATTTTTAAAAAATCATTCCATTAACATTGATCCCTTGCAGTTCCTTAGCAGTGGCTGATTACATCTAATCAGCCAGCTCTCCCTGCCGACTTATGGCCAAACTACACATTACATTAAGCATGCATTTTCAAAGTGTACTTACAACTAATTATTCCCTTTTCTCTTCCTACTGGAACTGGTTGGTCCTGCTGTGTGCAAGAACCAAGATTCCAGCTCTGTTCCTTCAATGTGTACACAGCAGTGCCAGTGTATGTGGACTGCTCTGGGCACAGCAGTCAACTGTAGCAATGTCCCAGTGACATAATGGAAGTGCACTGATTTGTCCTTATTATTCTTGTTTCCTAGTTGTGGTCTCCTGTGGGAATCTGATAGCTGGGATTCAGCCTAGGAGGCATTGCCATTTCATGAGTGGGAAAGACCACCTGGTGGTAATCTTCTGGCCTAAATCCACATGCTCCAGACTCCAGACCTTGGAATCTAACTCAGCCTGGGTTACCTATTATTTGCCTTTAATTTAGTCAGCTTGTTTGTCCCTGACTTGGTGCTGCCTGCTCATCTCCACTTATTTACTCCTGGTTACTGGGGTAATTCCTGTTTGCTTCCCTGTTTGCTTTTCATTCCCCTTTACCTAAATTCGTTTTCCCTTCATCTATTGTCTTTCTCTCATTAACTCCTCTTCCCCATTAATTCACCTGTCTCATTAACTCACGTCCATCTGCAAACAGCAAGGCATGGGTTATGGTAATCAATAACTGGGCAAGGCATGCTCTCTTCATGAGGCAATCATGAGGCAATCTATACAGCATCCTAGCAAACCAGCATATGTAACGTATGCAATGTTTCCCTTGTAACCAATCACTGATTCTGTGCATGTGGAATGTAAACGATATGTAATAAAACACGAATGGCAAGGGGCGATCATCATCATGCTCATCGCTCTGCTGGTCAGACAACTTGGACTCGAGTCTATGTTCTTTCATCTGGATCCCCACAGTCTCCCATGCCTCAGCCTAACCAACCCTTTAAATTTGGCTAAATCCTCCTTGCTTGCTCTTGATTCTGTGGAGAGTTTCACACCCTGTGCCCACAACCTGGCACTCCTGTGCAAAACAGAGTGAAGGCTGTGTTTAAAGGTAGGGTGACACCAGATTGGTTTGGAAAATTCAAATGTCACATTTCAACCTATTCTGAGGACTCTCTTGCATGAACAGTGCAAGGGGCAACTTAAGGGTTCGGCCCCACGTAGAAATCCATGCTGTAAACCAGATCTTACCCACTACAGCGTAGGGAATCTAGTTGGCTTGTTCTCCTGCTTGAAATGGTCTCTGGGAGCAGACCTGGAAGCTGGGATGATCTTCTTTTGCCATCTATTCATTACCCCATGCATCCTCCAAATTTTTCTCAGAGCATTAGGGAACAAGATTTCTGAGAGTTGTAGAAAAGGGGAAAGACCCCCCACAAAAATGTTTTGCTAAGGATTGGGGACACTGAGTTTAGGCCTATAAATTTTGTGATTTCTTTTGTGTTGACTTTGAAAACTACAGAAGGAGGGGGCATAAGTTCATAAAGAAGTTATGAGCCCTGAACATCCACACCAAACATATTATTTCCTTCTTAGCATTTGTCACTCTTAGTGGTGGGGTCCACTATTCTTGTTTTGCCTTTCAACTTGGCACGGTCATGGGCAAGTTCCGAGGGAACCCAGGACAATGTTATGTCGTTGTTGAGGGTGTTCATCCAGCACTGTTTTGGACATCTCCTCAGTCTGGATCTGCTGACCTCCAAGGTGAGACCCTTTTTGGCCAGAGTTTCCTCATCGGCATGCAGGACATGTCCAAACCAATGCAGTTGGGCTTTGCGCTTCTTGTCAGCGATAGGTGCAATGACGTATTTTGCTCTGATGTCATCATTGTGCACATGCTCCTTTTGTGTGTGGCCAGAGGGCCATTGCAGCATCTTTGTCTCCATGACACCAAGGCGACATTCCTTTTCTTTAGTTGCCAGCCAGCATTCTGCACCATAGAGCGCAACAGGTCATACAATGGTATGATAGATCCTTGACTTTAAATGGTTGCTGATCTTTTTGTCACACACAGCGCTTGATGTTGTACGCCATTTTAGCCTGGCACTGCTGATGATGTCACCTCATAACTCAGACACCCATTGGCTGTGATCATGGAACCAAATATTTGAACTCCTCAGTTCTTGGTAGGTCACACCAAGTGTATTCTTCTATTCAAATTTTCAGAAGAAACACAGTGTTGTATACATGCTAATGTTGTACAGCTTAGTGGGAAAGTTTTCATGTGTATATAATATATATATATTGTGAAGATGCTATCTCAGATTGCTTTCAGGGTTCAGCTGTACTTACCCAGTGACTCCAACTTTTAACCAACTTCACTACATTCAGTAATAAGCACATGCAACTGGATGCTGCCTCACTAAAAATATAAGTTTTCATTTACAAGAATTTTCTTTGTCAAAAGAGGTGGCAAAGCAATTAAGGAAAACCAACTTTAATGCATTCATTACATCCCCTTCCACCTTGAGATAGGTGAATTGAGCATGCCGCTTTGAATGGAGAGCTCCATTAAGCTTATTCATTTCTGCTTTCATCAGATTATTCCTGATGCATGAGGTGTACCGATTCATTTAATTAAAAAGGTCCAATTATAAATGGCTTAACTCTAATAATGAGGGCATAACAGGGCCAGGCAGAATAATGTGTTTTTTTTTTAAAAAAAAATCTGGATTTTAAATTCTCTCTTGGATCACTTCAAACACACCTTTGAAATGCAAAGGGAAAGCAGACATAAGGCAAAATAATTCTCCTTTGAATACTTTGTACTTTAGTTTTGCCAACTGGTTTCCTGGGATTCCAGCTACATGTAATGCTGGATTACACATTATAGATCTCTAGATCTTGAATGGAGTGCAGAAAGATTGGACAATGGCATTTAAAGCGATTAAAGCAATTGTGGATTTAACTATACAAATGTGTCCAATGATTGTCTTGTTAAATATGTTTAGAAATATTAACACAGATTGGGGGGAAGGGAAAAATTGATATTATGATAACTGTCATGAGATAGATATTTGTAAGATATTGGTTAACCAGTTTACTGTGGAGGAATGCTATAATAAGCAAATGTGGAAGACAGCTATTAAAGATAAATTAACATGCAAATTAAAAGTAAGGAAAGAATATTGAAAGTAAATCGCTTCAATGAATGGAATATATTTTTAGAATATGTGTTTGGGAAAGGCAAAAAACATACTACAGAGCTAGACTTGCTTTATTTTGGAAGAGAATCTGGTCATAAAGCATGAAGTAAACATTATGACTATATCCTAGGGTTGGGATGGGTGCACTTGATGTTAAATGTATTAAGGATTTCAAGTTAAAATATTTGTATGTTTTTGTCTTTGTATTTTTTTTTACACTTTCTTAGACAAGATGTTACAACAAAATAGGGGATGAGAAAAGAATACAAAAAATCTATATATTATGCCAGATGTGAGGGCAATAAGATTAAATTCGAGTTTTCTTTCTTCCCCCATGCCATACTTCAGAGGTAGAGATGGGCACGACTTAGCGGTATTCCCGTTTCCGTTTCCGTTACTCGTATCCGTTACTCTACGGAAACGGTAACGGGAATTACTCCGCCAGAATTCGAGCTCGAACCGACGAACGAACAATTTGGTCTGATTTGTCGTGCTTGTTACTTGCATCACGGCGACCGCGCAATGCCAAGCGGCACAGAAAAAAAGTTTTTAAAAGTTAAAAAAAAAAACGATTCCCGGCCCTAAAAGTAGGCGAAAACTGTCTGAGGGCACCTACCAGGCCAGAAGGGTGTTTTATTTTGGGGGGGGGTTCCCCGCCCCCCTCTCCTTGGCTATTGCTACTGCTGCGCTGCTGGTACCAGGCTGGGAGGGCGCATCCATTTGCCATTCAGTGCGGGGGATCCAAAATGGTGACCGCAATATTTTTTTTGAAATCGTTGCCCAAAACCCCACCAAAGCACCACAGAAACATGCGAAAATTAGCTATTTTAAATGCTTGAATTTTTACAGTAGCAGCAGTGGGTTTTTCTTGCAAGAAAAAGTCTCCGTTGATTTTATTTTATTTTATTTTATTTTATTTTTTTTTTACACCTGCGCATTCGCAATGATGGGCTCGCCCATGGGAGTGGACCATGCAAAGTTTTGGAGCCATTCCACCAATGTCATGGCCAGGTTTTGCTGACTGTACCAGGCTGGGAGGGCGCATCCATTTGCCATGCAGTGCGGGGGATCCAAAATGGCGACCGCAATATTTTTTTGAAATCGTTGCCCAAAACCCCACCAAAGCACCACAGAAACATGCGAAAATTAGCTATTTTAAATGCTTGAATTTTTACAGTAGCAGCAGTGGGTTTTTCTTGCAAAAAAAAAAAGTCTCCGTTGATTTTATTTTATTTTATTTTATTTTATTTTTTTACACCTGCATATTCGCCCATGGGAGTGGACCATGCAAATTTTCCACCAATCGCATGGCCACTTGGCCAGGTTGACCACAGAGACTTCTGGGATGTGCCAATCGGGCATAAACAGCCCACTAATCATAGCCCAAACCCGAACCATAAGCCTAACCCATACGCCAGTACACTGTCCAAATAAGTGGGTCAGAGAGGCACCCAGATGCACCCCAATACTCACCCTAACCTCACCCGTAACTAGCCTAACCCTTGACCTTGCGCTAACCCGTCTTAACCCTAAGCCAGATCTACTTGCATTGCACTACATGCAAGTACGTGAGACACAGCGGGTGCAAAGAGTCTGCCAGTCCGTCACTTGTGGCTCTGGATGACTCCAGCAGCTCCCTCCAGGAGCCCGCTACCCCTCCCAAACCAGTACTAACAACAACGAAAAAACAAAAAAACGAACCGACTAATTTTTGTGAAATTTCACGAAAAACGGAAACGAGCCGAAACGGACTGCCTCCGACACACGACAACTCGAAAACGTCATTTCCCCGAGTCGTGCCCATCTCTATTCAGAGGTAGACAAAGTAGGACAGTCCAATAGCAATACCTATTAAACTCTCTTCCAGCACAGGCAGCCAAACTTCAAAACACACCTCAGCAGGTTCAGAGCAAATGACATCCACAGCAGTGACAGCACCAGGGAGAAGAAAAGATGATGCCGAAGACTTCTTCATCATTGGAGTTTGGCCCTGTGTAAGCCCAGCACAATGTAAGGGATTGGTTGATTGCGTTCCTCTGGTACTGAATGCCAACCGGGGTCCTGCATTCTGTTTCGGCAGCTGACCACTTCTGAAATGAAAAGCCCATCTCTCTGCTGGCTACGCGTCTGTGTCCTTGGGCACTCCACTTTTCTTCAAGGCCAGCAAAGCGTGCCTTCTTCTGTCCACAGCTGGACTTATAATTACTTCTGATTGCATGCTTCAAAACTTTTTCTATCTGGGCATTTTCTTTACAATGCCCTGGCACAGATTTCAACTGAGTACCAGGAAAAACCCTCTGAACTATTAGAGCTGTACGGCAATGGGACCTATGATCTCAGCAGGTTCTCAGCACTCCAGCACTGGAGGCATTCAACAAAAAATTGGACAACCATCTGTCAGATCTGCATTTGACTTGGATGCTGCCTTGTGCAGAAGGTTGGACTTGATGGTCTTATAGGCCCCTTCCAACTCAATTGTTCTGTGATTCTACAATTCATGTAACATTAGCAGCCAGATGCATATTTAAAGTCCATGATTCTAAAGTGTGATTTAAAATTATCCTATAACGATGATCTTTTCCTACAATGAAGGACATGTAATATTTAATTGATGTCAATTCATCTTCATTTATTTGATATAAACCATGAGATTTGTGGGAATGATGAATCTTTAATTATTTGAAATCAATCTTCTATAATATCAATTATTCTTGAAGTCTGAGTGGGATTTTGTGGAAATTTTTGTCATTATCATTAAGATCTTTTATTTTATTAAAATATAATAGGATACTCACACACTGTCAGGATCAGGGCCGCTGCTTGACTCTGCCTCAGGTCCCACTCAGGCTGAGGCAATCAGGGAGTGCAGCTGGTGGTCCTGGTACTAGCATACAGCTAGCAGCCTGCACTCCCTGTTCCTTGCCTCAGCAATGCAAGACCTTGAACTCTGAAGCTTCAGCACTGTTACCTTGATCCTTCCTGGAACTCTGCTACCCTGTAAATCTGCCTGTTTTGCCTCCCTCTCCCTGTCAGACTGTGTTTGTGTGTGATTCTTGGCCTTGGACTGGCTGACGACCCTCTCTGTGACTCTTGACCTTAGACTGGCAGACCACACTCTTGGCTTCTTGGAACACCCTGGTCCTGATCCCCTTGCACATATTCTAGTTGCCACCCCCCCACACACCCCACACACAAACTAGATAGTTCCATGTGTGTTTGATAAAATAGGAGGGGTGGTCTTGCAAGTCCTACCTCTTCCACTTAACCGCCAGTTGATTTGTGCCTGTACTGTTCAAGCACTTGGCAAACCTGACAAGTGTCCCCCGAAGTGACTCATGCCACCACACCTTTATGTATCAGCCCAATGAAGCAGGGCGGATAAAAGTCAGTGCCATGGCGGCCAGCCATATGTTGGTTGATCCAGAAGCATGTGGAATTGGATTCAGTTTTATTTCCTTTTTCATAGCTACATGCCAACTTTTTCCACCCTGCAGTGAAAACTCTGTCAGTTTTGCCTGCAAGGGTCATGTCACTTGCCCAACCTTTGGAAGTGAATTGCCCCAAGTTAGAATAACTGTATGCATTAGGGGCTGCTTACTGTGTTGCCAGTCCAACAGAGAGAGCAGGGCTGAGCTACCATGGAAGTCCCAGGGGTCACGACTCCCATATTTACTATTGCTACCATTGCTTCACATTTCCAGAAGGATACCTTTGCACACACACACCCTGGACAATATCAGAAGTCAAAAGAAGTTTGTTTGTTTTTTTAAAAAAAGCTGCTTAAGGACCAAATTTGCAGATCTTGGAAGTAGGACATTAATTGAACGTTGAAATGGCTTCCATATTAAATGGGAGAACGAGTGAAGAGATACATCTAAGGAATAACATTTTAAAAAATATGATTTGCAGTGTTTTTACTTCCATTTTAAAATGTTGTTTTGCTAAGCTTTACAAGCCCTCCTCCAGTTCAACACAAAAATAATGATTGCCAAGTTAGCTTATTATCTCGAATGCATTACTTTCTTGTAAGAGGGTGGGGCAGCGATTAAAGGAGAATTGTCCTCCCTGAAGGCTTCTGGAAGCATCACCATCATGTTTGGCCAGAAGCTAGCTGACTGCAAGCAGTCTGTGGGCCCAAAACTCCCCACTACAATGTAAGGGAATGTGCATGTGTTTGCTTCATGAAATATTGCAAGCTATATAACCACATACAGGTACATCCCACTCTGCCATGGTACAAGAAATGCATTTGCCTCTTACGGCAAGGAAAATAGACAGAGGATTAATTAACAAGAGACCAAACAAACCTCTTCTGTGGGGGTTGTGCTTATTCAGATGAAAGGTGGGCAATTCCACCCCTAATAATTGTGTGCCGTCAAAGCAAGTGTGATTTATTTTTCCTGATAAAGACATAGAAGTGGTTCACCATTCCCTTCTTCTGTGGGTGCCCTGGGACTATGGAGCTTTGCCCAAGGCTACACAGGGTAGGTCTCTTCCTTAGAGGACACAGTGGGGAACTGAACTCCCAACATCTGGCTTCACAGCCAGATTTCCTACTTACTGAGCTATCTGGCCAGTAAGGATGAGGATCCCTCTTAATGACTGGCTAATAGTGCCTACAGATGCCTTTTCAGACAGAGACTCCCAAAGTTCTTCAACACTGACTAGGCTGGCTAGGAACAGTGGAGGGGGGTAGCCTAAACCTCCCTCGTAGGGCTCTATCACACATCCTTTAAAGTGCTGATTAAATTTCAAGATAAAGCATTTCCAAAAATATTGTGCCCATGGCCACCGGGCTTTAAAAAAATGGTTATGCCGCCTTTAGCGAGTTTTCCATGACCTACTGAACAAGTTCGGATTATTTGCGCTGGTAAAAAATGCAAGCCACAAGTCCGTGGGAGCTCTCATATGATCCAGTTTTCTGCTCCTCCCCCAGCCCCGATCAGCTCATCATGGGGCTGGTTAGAACTTTTAAAATTATTTTTTAAAATTTCTCCTCTCCCCAGCGCTGATCAGCTGGCCTTTGGGCTGTCAGAGCTGGGTTTTTTTTAATTATTATTTTTCATTTTCTTTCCTAGCACCACCTGCTGGCCATGGGGCTGAACAGCAGGGTTTTTTTTAAAAAAAAATCTTTGTACGTGGGAACGGAGATCCCACACCTTCAGTCATGTGACCAAGAAAGAAGAGAAACTGGACTTTCACAATATCCGGATCTTCCCCCAGGTGAGATAGCGGCCTTAGAAAGAGAAAGCCCTCCAAAGAGTCACAGTTGCCCATTCCTGATGTAACTGCATTTTCACAGAGTAGCCCTACAGATTGCTGAGAAGTGTCCCCTCTCTTGTTTTTCACTTTGGATAATAGAAATGGTAATATTTCTCTGCTGCACATGAAGCATCCTAGTGTGGCTCCTCCCAACACTTCAGTCAAATCCTTTACTGCTGTTGCTACTGCCTTGAACCAAACACTTCATAAAACACCAGTTCTGTTAGTGTTTTGTCAAGACTTTCTCCTCAAACACACACACACACACACACACACACACACACACACACACACACACACACACACACACACACACACACACACAAAAGGAACAGTCCTTGACCACATCACATCATAGTCCAAGTGGCTCCCCATTAATGGTGAGCTTATTCAAGAGTAGAACATTAGTTTTTCCTCATTCCACTCCATTTTGTTTCCCTCCCTTGTGGCTGCTCAAGCACTTTGAGGGAGCCTGTCAAATTTTGTTGCTCATTTATTAGAGCTGAAGAAAAGAACGGTTTGTTCTTTTTGATCAAGAAGGGGGATGTTGTGCCTTTTCCCTCTGGCTTCCTTTAAAGGCCGATAAAAATGAAAAAACATGCTGGTGCAATTTCCCAAAATAACAGAAAAGAAATAACAGAAAAGAACACCTTGTTTTGTCAAAAAGACCAACATACCACCATCCGAGCAACAACTATCTCAGAAAGGACCTGAAAATAATAATAAAAAAGGGCATGTATAGGAAGTGGAAAGAAAGCCAGTCCACAAAGGAAGAATACAGATAAGTAGCAACGCATTGCAAGGATGGCATTAGGAAGGCTAAAGTGGAGAAAGAGCTGAGGTTAGTTAGGGACACTAAAAGCAACAGAGAAGCATTCTTCAGGTATGTATGTAGCAAAAGACAAAGAAAGTAAAGAGTGCCTCAGCTATTCAGTATAGATGGGAAAATGGTAACAGATGACAAAGAAAAGGCAGAAGTGCTCAATTTCTGTTTCATCACAGTCTTCTTTCAAAGGAGAGACTGTGAGCCTCCAGAGAAATGTGAAGTGCAAGTGGAGGGGACAAGATTGAAATGGTGATTGATTAAAAGATAGTCAAGGAATACCTTATTACCTCAAACGAGTCGAAATCTCCAGGGCTGGAGGAACTGCATTGAGGAGCCTTGAAGGAACTGTCTGAAGAAATCTCAGAACCACTTCCTTTATTTTCTTAAAATCATAGTAAATGGATGAGGTGCCAGATGACTGGAAGAGGGCTAATACTGTCCCTATCTTCAAAAAGAGGAAAAGGGAAGAACAGGGGAACTACAGACAAGTCAGCCTGACATCAATCCCTGGGAAAATTTGGAAACAAATTATAAAGGAGTCACTATACAAGCAGTAATAACTAAGTGCCAATGCAGATTTGTCAGGAACAAATCCTACCAGACTTATCTGATCTTGTTTCTTTTATTAGATAACCTCCCTGGGAGACAGAGGGAATGCTGTAGACACAGTATATCTTGACTTCAGCAAAGCATTTAACAAAGTGTCCCATGATATTCTCATTAGCAAGCTAACTGGGTGTGAGGTCAGGTGGATACACAGCTGGCAAGATAATCATACTCAAAAGGTGATGATTAATGGCTCCTTCACAACTGGGAGGAGATAACAGGTGGGGTACGCCGAGGATCATTTTTATTAATGATCTGGATCACGTAGTGCAGGGAATACTAATCAGATTTGTGGGTGACAAAATTGGGTCAGATAGGTAAAATTCAAGCTTGAGCACTGGGCTGAAAACAACAGAATGAAATTCAACAGGGATAAATGCAAAGTAATACACCTAGAAAAAGAAACCAAACACACAGTTGCAAGAGGAGGTATACCTGGCGTAGCAATACTAAGAGTGGAATCACTGTAGAAGCTGAGTATGAGCCAATATTGTGTTATGGCTACAAAAAAAGGAAAGACTATTTTAGGCTGCATTGATAGAACTATAGTATTGTATAGTATGTTCTCTTCTGCTCTGTTATTTCGGGAAATTGCACCAGCATGTTCCTTCGTTTTTATCAACCTTTAAAGGAAGTGTGTGTGTTGTGTCATTACAGTCGTGGCCGACTCTTCGTGACCCCATGTCTATGGGGTTTTCTTGGCAGGAATACTGGAGTGGTTGGCCACTTCCTATTCCAGGCACCTACAGCACCTGGTATTCCCGCGTGGTCTCCCATCCAAGTACTAACCAGGGCCGACCCTGCTTAGCTTCCAAAATCAGGCAAGATTGGATGTGCTTAGGGCGTCTGTATATTTGGCACTGGTTAGACCTCATCTTGATAGCTGTATCCGGTTCTGAACACTGCACTTCAAGAACGATGCTGACAAATGGGAATAAGTTCAAAGGAGGGTGACAAGGGTAATTAGGGAGCTGGAAACCAAGAGTTAAAAGGAAAGACAGAAAGAACTGGGGATGGTTAGCCTTAAGAAAAAGTGACTGAGGAGAAATACGATAGTATTTTTCAAGTACTCTACTTGAAAAGCTGTCGTACAGAGGAGGGGCAAGGTCTGTTCCTAGTCAACTCAGAATGCAGGACACACACCAATGGACTCAAGATACAGGAAGCCAGATTTTGGTTAAATGTGAGGAAAAACATCATAACTGTTGCAGCAGTACAAGAATGGAATCAAGAGGTGGAGAGTGCTTCAACCTTGGAGGCATTGGAGAGAAATGTAGACAACCACCTGGTAGGTATCTCATGATTTGCATGCCGCCCTTGAGCAAGGGGTTGGACTCGATGGCCTTGTAGGCCCCTCCCAGCTTCATGGTTCTATGATTCTGTGACATGGAAATACAAAGGTGGAATGAGTCAAAGCAACAAAAAGCCTATGTTGAGTTCCCCTTCCTTTTCTTCTTCACATGTAATTTAGTGGACTTCTCGGCCTTCAAGAGCAGCTAATAATATGGTTAATACTGTATACTGAAATGCACAAAGTGTTGTTAAGAACATAAGAACAGCCTTGCTGGAACAGGCCACAGCCCATCAAGTCCAGCATTCTGTCTCACACAGCGGCTCACCATTTGCTTCAGGGTATTCCCAAGCAGACATCTTCACCTGCTTACGATTCCCCACAAATGGCATTGAGAGATATCCTGCCTATCTCTCCAACCTAGAGGTTGTCCTTAGGCATCCATAATGATAGCCATTGATACCCTTATTCTCCATGAACTTGTCCAATCCTTTCTTAAAGCTGTCAAGGCTGACACTTATGACAAATTCTTCTGGCAGGGAGTTCCACAGACCAGTGATCCTCTGGGTGAAAAATGATTTTCTGTTATTTGTTTGAGATCTAGCACTCAAAAGTTTCATGGAGTTCCCCCTAATTCTAGTGTTGTGGAATAGGGAAAACAGCTTTTCCTTATCTACTTTGTCCATACCATGTATGATTTTATAAACTTCAGTCAGGTTACCTCTTAGGCACCACCATTCAAGAGTGAAGAGGCCCAGCCGTTGCAGCCTCAGATGGTAAGGAAGGTTTTCCAGCCCCCTAATCATTCTGGACCTTTCCAAAGAGAAAGGCATGGTAAAAATATTCAAAATAAATTAAAATGAAATAAATATGCAGTTTTTTTTTTAGAGAGAGAGAGAGAGAGAGAGAGAGAGAGAGAGAGAGTTTGTCTCTCTGTCTTTAAATAGTTAGAGAAGACTCTAAGGCCAAAACTGTGTTCATACCAGAGGCTCCCCAGCAAGTGTATATTGAAAGAAGCCTATTGAAACTTGGACCGAAGATGAGTTTCTCATACAGCTCAGGTTGTATCCTACAGTAGAGTGCTCTATATGGAGCTGCCTAAAGGCTACAGCAGGTGCAGAACATGGCAGCCAGATTGGTGGATGGTGGGAGTGAATATGATTGCATAACTCCAGTCTTGGCCAGTTGCCATTGGTTACCCATTGTGGCCTGGATCAGGTTCAAGGACTTGACACTCACATATAAAGCCCTTCATGGTTTAGGAGCACATTACTCATCCAAGCGTCTTTCCCTAATGTCATTTGCCTGACCCATCAGAGCTTCTCAAGCACCTCTGGGTAGCCACCACAAAAGAGGCCCAGAGGTTATCTACCAGAGGCAGGGTCTTCTCTGGGGTAACTCTGAGACTAGGGAATCAGCTTCCAAAGGAACTATACCTGGCCCCCTTCCTGTATTTTTAGGAGACAACTGAAAACACTACTTTGGATTTCCAATCCAACCCCAGTTGAGTGTTTCAGTACTGGTTCCACTTTATTGTGAAAACTTATTAGATGCCATGGGTTTTTATGTTTATGTTGTGTTGCTGTAATTTGCATTACATTTTAGTGTCTACTGTCTGTTGAGTTTTTGTTTTAATCACTTGTAAACCACCCAGAATAGTAAGTCATAACTTTTATTTTATCTCATATGGCATAACAGAATGCAGCATTATTGCACAAGACTTCACAAAGGCACTATAAAATATGAATAAAATGCAAAATATTAAAGGAATATATTCTATGAGATTTTTAAAAATGCACAATGTGAATAATAAATGATTAGTGAAATAAATTATTTATGAGCAGTTACTAGAGCTACTAAGCCAAAGACCAGAGATCTAAATCATTTAACCATTGAGCAGCAGTGCCCTCAAGATGATATAATTCTTGCAGAGAGCCAGGGAACCTTCTACAGGGGCATTCCACCACAATATGATTTAAATTTTGTGGTATACATCACAATTAGCATTATCAGCCAGCCCCGCTTATGTTTCCTATATTGGCACCTGCCATGGTTAGTTCAAATCCCATTAAGCATTGACCTTTATTGAGAGAGAGAGAGAGAGAGAGAGAGAGAGAGAGAGAGAGAGAGAGAGATCAAAGCCATAGGGACCATTATACTGGATTGGAAACAAAGCTAAACAGATCTGGATTACTGATGAAGCTGTTTGGATGAGCAGCGAAACATTTCTATCTCTCAAGAAAAAGAAGTCCCGTAGCTATGACTCAACTTCCAGATAAACTCACCTGGATGACTGAGAATCTTCACAGATATATCTGGATTACAATTTGTCCACTCCTGATACCATGCTGTCTCAATGTCAAAGTCTTCTCTGACTAGTTGCTGTTCTGAGATTTGACCCTAGGCATTTCATCATGGCAGTCTTTGTGAATAGATATTAGTTGGTTTGTCTCACATTTCTACTGCTCACTTTTTAAAGCACCGTTTGGTACTAATGGGATGGTCAATCAGTCAATCAATAGAATTGTATCCTTGATCATACAGGTCACCTATGTGCACATCAATGCTGGTGTTCTGGAAGCTAGTTCATAGGTAGCCATGAAATAGAAGAAGAAGAAGAAGAAGAAGAAGAAGAAGAAGAAGAAGAAGAAGAAGAAGAAGAAGAAGAAGAAGAAGAAGAAGAAGAAGAAGAAGAAGAAGAAGAAGAAGAAGAAGAAGAAGAAGAAGAATTTAACCAAGCAATCAGTCTTGTTCAGCAGTACATTTTATACAGCTAAACTTCTTGCAGCATTGATGTGAGATACATTGTTCCTCATAATCATTCTTGCCAGTAAAGAGGCCCTTGGATCCTTGCCACCAGTAAAAGTCTGCAAATAATGAACTGGAAAGAGTATTGCAAGTCAGAGTTGCAGTATAAAATTCATTTAGCAGTAAGGTCAGGAGAGAGAAAATTAACTACTTCTTTAAACAATGCTTAATGGATATGCAGTGCTCACTATCAGAAGCCACAACAGCAGACACTGGAGTGACTGACTTTCAAGTATCTTATGATTAGCGCAGCTTATAAATGCTTGCATATCTTTTTTTTTTAAAGAGAGAGTGGCTACTGCCTATATACCGTTGCTTCATTCCCTCTGTGTCTGAAGCTCAGGTACCAGTGTCACTGATCCCATAAAGCCCCAAAGAGCAGCACCTGCATATAGAGCATAAATATGAAGAATGACATAAAGATCAGGATTTCTGACTCTTAACCACCATCCTAATTATTTCAGAACTGCAGAACTGGAAGGGACCCTATGGATCATCGAGGTCAGCATTTGTCAAGGAGGCCCCGTGGGGAACCGAACAGCAAGCTGGGTACTCATTTTAGCAACCTCAGGAGGATGGAAGGCTGAGTCAACCGTGAGCCTGCTACCTGGGATTGAACCCCAGGTCATGAGCACAGTTTTACCTGCAGTACAGGCATTTAACCACTGAGCCATGAGGTACTGCATACAAATGTTTTCGTTGTGGGCGGCCGGTGGCCGTGGGCGGGCGGCGGCGCAGGCTGCAGGAGGGTGGTGGCGCGGGCGGACGGGCGAGTGGGCAGTTAGGATATCACTTAGGTTAGAGGTTCTGTTCTTGGCTTGCACCCCAAATGTGTGTGTGTGCAAGCAAATTGAAGTTGGGAAAATAGAAAATAAATGGTAGTATATAATATATATTTAAAATAAATCCACACCTCCCACTCCCAGTCGAACCTACCCCTTTATCCAATATCAGAAAAAAATCCTCACAAACAGCCAGAGAAGAAATAAAGAATAAACTGCTTAGCAACAGCCCTTATGCCCTATAATTTTCAACCAATAGCAATACAACCGAGAATGACAATGATATATATGTTATAACAGAATAATAAAATCCAACCAGCTGCTTTAGGAAGTGCTTAACAAGGCAATGACAAACTAATAAAAGAGAATTCAGAATGTACCAGAGAAACAGGATGAGGACATAAAACAACTAATCACAGAGGCCTTAGCACCAATAATTGAAATGGACACAGACAAGTTCCTATTGGAAATTGATTATGCATTCAGATCAAGTTCAGGATATATTAGAAGGAATAAATTGCCAAGAGAGATATATTTAAAATTTGCAAGGAAATGTTTGAGAGATAAAGTACTTAAGGAAACTCAACAGAAGCAGATATATATTTTAGATACAGAGATTAAGATATTAAAAGACATTCCTTGGCAAATGAGGCAACGGCGAAAACAATATACAACATTGGTGACATTCCTGAAAGAGAGGTCTATTAAATATAAATGGTTGACACCAGAGGGAGTATTTTTCCATTTCCAAGGGAATAGATACACAATAAATTCAACATCTAAGGCACAAGAATTTTTGAGGAGACAGGGGATTATGGAAGAGTCACAGACAGAGGGAGAGTCAGAGACTGAACTAAGAGAAGAGGCAGAAATGAAAGGAAAAAGAAGGACCAAAAGAAATGGGAAAGATCAATCATCCCAACTGGGCGAGGAGGAAAGACCTGGAACAAGGAAGGAATTTAAAAGAAGAGAGGAAAGGTTAAAGGATAGTAAAAAAAATAGTCAGGATGAATAGACAGATCCAAGTAATCTCATTAAATATTAATGGTCTTAACTCAGCCCAGAAACGGAAGAGGACATTTTATCAATTAAAGAGATTAAAGGCTGACATCATATGTTTGCAGGAAACACACATCAGGAAAAAGGATGAACACCTTCTAAAATATCCAAAACTTGGGGAAGTTTTTACAGCATCTGACCAAAAAGAAAAAAGGGGGGGATTGGCGATTTATGTTAAAAAAGAATGGAACCCAAAATTAGTTTTTGCCTCCGATAATGCTAGAATTTTAATGATAGAGATACAGAGAGAAGGCAAAAAATCTTTAATTGTAAATATATATGCACCTAATGAAAAACAAGATCCTTTTTATAAGCTTCTAGAACAAGAGCTGGTCAAAGCCAATCAGGATGAACATATTATAGTTAGAGATTTCAATGCAGTGGTGGAAAAAAAATAGATACAAAATCAGAAAAGGAGAAGGGAAGAGAAGGTAGGAGACAGTTAATCCCTCAACGTTTTCTACAAATAGCAGAAGAATTAGGTTTAGTAGATGCATGGAGAACTAGGAACCCCACCGGCAGAGACTTCACTTTTTATTCACATAGACACAGATCATGGTCAAGGATAGATATGTGTTGGATATCAACTAGTATTATGAAGGAACTTAAAGAAAGAGAAATTTTACCGAACACATTTGCTGATCACAATCCCATTTTAACCAAGATAGGAAGGAAAAACCCCCAATGGAAACTCAATAGCTCTCTACTTAAAGATAAAAAATTAGTTGTACAACTTAAAGAAGAAATGAGTTTTTATTTCAAGGAAAACATATCTCCTGACATGCCAATGTGTACTGTATGGGATGCTGCCAAGGCAGTAGCACGGGGAATCTTATTAAAGATGGCAGCAAAAAAGAAGAGAGAAAAGCAAAAAGAAGAAAAAGAATTAGAAAAGGCAATACAAGAACTTGAGAAAGAACTTAAACAAAAAAAACCCAAAGAGGAGATAAGAGCAAGGCTTAAAATGAAACAACATCATTTAAATACCCTCTGGACAGAAGAAATGGCAAAAAATATGAAGTTTGCTAGGGTAAATTTTTTTGAAAATGCAAACAAGCCAGGGAGGTGGTTAGCTTATAGATTGAGAAAAGAAAAAGAAAGGACATGTATATAAGTATTAAGGAATAAAGAGGGGAATGAAAGATATGATGAGAGAGAGATGAACATTGTTAAACAATATTATCAAAACTTATATCTAAGAAAAGAGATTTCAAAAGAAAAACAGGAAGAATATCTGAGAGGAAATAGTAAACTAAAAATAACAGATAATCAAAGAGCAGCCTTGGAGGAACCTATATCTTATAATGAGATTGTGGATGCAATAAGACGGCAGAAGAGTGGCAAGACACCGGGTCCAGATGGTTTGTCAATTGAATTTTATAAGGAATTAGAAGATACAATAACTCTACCATGCAAAAAATTACTAGAAGAGATATTGGAAAAGAAGGAAATCCCAGTAACATGGACGCAGGCAACAATAGCCATAATTCATAAAGAGAAAACTGACCCCAAAGAAATAAAAAATTACAGACCAGTATCATTGCTTAACTCAGATTATAAAATCTTTGCTTCTATATTGGCAGCCAGATTAAAAAAGGTTCTAGTACAAATAATACATCAAGATCAAACAGGTTTTTTACCAAAACGTCAAATACGTAATAATATGAGGACAATATTGGATGTATTAGAATACTATGAGGCCCATTCAGAAAAACAAGTAGCTTTGATATTCTTAGATGCGGAGAAAGCGTTTGATAATGTTAATTGGAACTTTATGTTAAAGCATCTAGAATATATAGGAATTGGCCAACGATTTAGAGATTATATAACAGCTATATATACACAGCAAAGAGCCAAAATAAAAATTAATACTGAGCTTACAGAAGAGATTAGAATTGAAAAAGGAACTAGACAAGGCTGCCCCCTGTCACCTTTGTTATTTATATTGACATTAGAAGTATTAAATCAAAAAATAAGAGACCAAAAGGAGATACAAGGTTTGAAAATAAAGCAAGAGGAATATAAATTACAGGCTTACGCAGATGATGTAGTTTTTATATTGGAAGACCCAATCAATTCAGTAGAGTTATGGAAAAAATGGTACTGGAAATTGGAAAGATGGCTGGTCTTAAAATAAATGAAGAAAAGACAAAAATACTAACTAAGAATATGGGAATAGAAGAAAGAAGAATATTGTTGGAAAGATCTAATTTTAAAGAAGAGAAGTCCATAACATACTTAGGAATCAAAATAACAAAAAAGCAAGTACAGTATATCAAGATAATTATTTGGAAACTATGAAAGACAGAGGAAGAATTAAAAAAAACAAAATATTATATTAGACTGGTGGGCAAAATCGCAGTTGCAATCAAGGTTCAGTAAAGATAAAAAAGAAGGTTTTTATATGCAGAAAACTGAATTTGATATATTGTTTTTGGGGAGCGAAGAGAAATTTATTAGGAAAATGTATAAACACCTATTGGAGCGTAAAACCGAGGATGAAATAGTTAAAGATTGTATGATTAAGTGGGCTCAGAATATAGGACATAATATTGAGATAGATAACTGGAAACAACTATGGGAAGTTAATATTAGGTATATCAGAGCGACTAGTTTGAAAGAAAACGTATATAAAATGTTTTATAGGTGGTATATAACAGCACAAAAATTAGTGAAAATGTTTGGAAACGGATCTGATAAATGTTGGAAGTGTAAGGAGAAAGAAGGAACTTTCTATCACATGTGGTGGACATGCACAGTGATTAAAAACTATTGGAAAAGAGTACATGAGATGTTACAGAAAATATTGTGTTGTATGATACCATTCAAGCCAGAAATATTTTTGTTAAATATTATGCCGGAAATTAAAGATTATAATAAGAAACATTTATTAATGTATATGTTAACTATAGCTAGGATTCTGTTGGCAAAATACTGGAAAACAAAGGACTTACCGGAACAACATGAGCTTCTGGACAGATACTTGGAAACAGCAGAAATGGACATTTTGTCAGAAATACTCAAGGAGAAAGACCTACAGAAGGCAAGAGAACGATGGAGACCTCTATATGTTTTCTATGAGACCCATAGTAGACTGAATTTATATTTAGATTTGAGATCAAGATTGGTAATGAGATGTATTTCTATGTAAGGTTTCCTTTTTATTTATAATAATAATAAAATTATATTAAAAAAAAGAATAAACTGCTTTTCCCTTCAGCAGACAAAGCTGCAGGGAATCAAAGAAATTATTTTCTAAATTCAATTCCCTCCCTGCCTGCCTAACTTGAATCCTAAAGCCTCCAGCCTCCCTCCTCAATCTCGATCGGATCACACGAGCACCAGCAGCCAGCCCTCCTCCCTCAACCACATCCATACACCCGACTGCGATTTCTGGAAGGTGCCTCGGCTTTTTATGCCCTCCGAGACATCCAGAAGTATCAGTCAAAAACCTGGTGATGCCATTGGTGGAATGGTTCAAAAAATTTGCATGGTCCCATCCCATGCCCAGCCCAAATGGGCAGGTGTAAAAATATAAAAAATAAAATAAAATAAAATAAAATCAATACGACGTTTTATTGCTATAAAAAACCCACTGCTGCTACTATTAAAATTCAGGCATTTAAAATAAATAAATTTCACATGTTTCTGTGGTGATTTGGTGTGTGTTTTGACCACGATTTCAAAAGAAAAATTGCGGTCGCCATTTTGGATCCCCCCCACCGCATGGCATGGCGAGACGACGAGGATGACACCCCCCCAGCCTGGTGCAAGCAACCCAGGACAGGAGAAGAGGAGGGGAAAGGCCGGGGACCCCCCAGAAACCACCCCTCTGGTAGGTGGCAAAGCCTCAGGCAGGCATATTTTCGCCTGCTTTTTTGGCCGGGAGTTGGGGTTTTTTTTAAAAAAACTTTAAAAAACTTTTTCTGTGCTTCGCATTACGCGATCGCCGTGATGCCACAAACGGAAACGAAAAACCTGACCAAATTTTTCTTTTTTCGGTTTGAATTCGAGTTCTGACGGCTTAATTGTCGTTACTGTTTCCGTTACGTAACGGAAACGATAATCGAAAATGGAAACGACAATTTCGCCGAGTCGTGCCCATGTCTACTGATAACAAAGCAAAACTAATAAATCAAATGCATACCAAAACAAACAGAGACAGAATAAAATATAAGACCAGGTCAGTGAGATGGGTGAGATTACAAACAAAGACAAACAAGGACAAGTTGAGTATGCTCATTGATTAAAGAATGCGTTGAAAACCAGAGTAGCATTGACATGCAATGGGGTTGAACACCTTCTGCTTGAACTTTGGCATAGCTTTACAGCCAGAGGAACCTTCTTAAAGGATCTGCAGGTCATGTGTTTGTTGTTATGTACCATCAGGTAGCCTCTGGCTTACAGTGAAACTAATGGGGTTTTCAAGGTATGTGAGGTGTCGGGATGGGATTTTTGGATTTTGCTGATCTGTGGATAACATAGTTCTCTGTTCTTCCCTTATTGACCCCAGCCCCTATGCTAGCTGGGAAGTTTGTTTCTAAACAGGACACTTGAATGGAACTTGAATTATGAATTATGAATTATGATATAATTGGCATTGCTGAAATCTGGTGGGATGACACTTATGATTGGAATGTAGTTATTGGAGGTATAACCTGTTTCAGAGGAACAGGCCTAGTAAAAAAGGAGGTGGAGCCTTATATATTAAGGATGTTTATGCTGCTGAAGAAATCCAGGATACACAACTGGGAAGTCATGTTGATAGTATTTGGGTGAGAATTAAGGGGGAGAATAATGGGAGGGATCTCACCGTGGGGGTATATTATAGACCCCCAAACCAACCAGAGGAGTTGGATGATGCCTTCTGTGAGACACGCAGTCAAAAGAGGGGGGGAATGCAGTACTAATGGGAGATTTTAACTACCCTGAAATATATTGGCAGTCTAACTCAGCTAAGAACGCAAGGTCCAATAAATTCCTTAATGGCCTTGCAGACTATTTCATGGCCGAAAAGGCAGAGGAGGCAATAAGAGGAACAGTTATTCTAGATGTGATCTTAGCCAATAGGGAGGACTTGTAAATGGGGTCAAAGTGGTGGGATCTTTAGGTACAAATGACCATGCTCTTTTGGAATTTGTTATACAGTAACCCCCCGCCGATCACTGGGGTTAGGGACCCACCCCACCTGCGAGGCACAAAAATCCGCGATATGCGGAAGTGGGTGGGGTGGGGTGGGGGCGGGGGCGGGTGCAACTTCATGGCACACCACTGCGGCAGGGGGATCTTACCTCCCACCGCCGCCACCCACCCTGCGCGGCCCCAAGGCTCCGGGGTGTGGGGGAGGGCCGCACGGAGTGACTGGATCGCTCCCGGTGCCCCCCCCCCGCCCAGCTCGGAGGCCTCCCAGAAGGGGGCAGGGGTTGCAGAGAGCGATCGGATCAGTCTCGGTGGCCCCCCTGCCCAGCTCAGAGGCCTCCCAGAAGGGGGGGGGGGCGCAGAGAGCAATCGGATTGCTCCTGGTGCCCCCCCAGCTCGGAGGCCTCCCAGAAGGGGCCACGGACAGCGATCGGATCGCTCCCGGCAGCCCCCCCACCCGGCTCAGAAGCCTCCCAGAAGGGGTGGGGGTGCCAAGAGAGCGGTCGGATCACTTCCCGCCACCCCCCACAAAGCTCTGAGGCCTCCCAGAGGGGCCTGGGGGGCGGCGGAGAGTGATCAGCAATGAGGCTTCTCCGGGGTGCATGGAGGCTTCTCAGAGGTGGGGGGGGTGGCACAGAGCAACCCGGCCGCCGCCCCCCCCCCCCAGTTCCGGTACTGTGGTCCCACAATGTCGTGGGACCGCAATACCGGAACCGCGAAATGGCAGGGGGTCACTGTACAGTGGGAAGGGGAAGCTAAGTATATCCAAACAAGCATCTTGGACTTTAAGAAAGCCAATTTTTGTAAACTTAGGGAATTATTGGCTGTAATTCCATGGGCCGAGGCACTGAAAGAGGAGGGAGTCCAAGATGGATGGGAATTCCTTAAAAGTGAACTATTAAAGGGACAATCTAAAACTGTTCCACAAGAAGAAAAAATGGGAGATGTCTAAGGAAACCTTTAAAAAACATGTACAGGAAATGAAAGAATGGGGAATGCACCAAAGAGGAATATGCAAGCACACACACACACACACACACACACACACACACACACACACACACACACACACACACACACTTCAAACTAAAGGAAGGAAAGAACAGTAGGAGTATCCATAAATATAATTTACTTGGGCCAAGCCTGCTCCTTGTCCTTCACAGATGAGCCCTTTAGGAGAACATTTTTGTCAGCATGACTCTATTGGATTTACAAATTTTGGAACAATCTTAAAATATTTTTTAATGTTTTAATTGTCTCTTTTCATACAGTTTTCTGTTTAATTGTTGTTTCTTTCATGTTGTGTGATTTTAATAGGACTTATTGTGTTAGTTAATTGACTGTGATCTGCCTTAGGTCCCCTGTGGGACGAAAGGCAGCATGTACTATAAATTATATGAACGAACGAATGAACGAATAAATGAATGAATGAACAAATGAACAGCTAAAGTAGAGGTAAATTATAACTTTTCACTAAAGTATCTCTTCCCCTTAAGATTGCTGTTGGAATGGGTGGCCTGGGGATAATAAAATCTGGGCTGAGTTATGCAGAGAGCTGAAAAATGGCAGAGTCTCTTCTCTGTGCAGCAAGCCCCATGTTTAAAGCATTGCTTTCAAAATCCCCCACCTTTCTCTTGGAAAGAAGAAAGCTCTTTTGGGAAACAAGAGCCAGACATCAATTTGTTCCCATTCTTTCTGCCCTCCTCTTCTCTGGCCTCCTAGTTGCCTTCTTGCCAGCAACCACAGTTTCCGCTCAGGTGTCAGAAGACAATGAAAGTAACTGGGAGGCAGGTAGGGCAATAAACCCTTTTACCAGGCTTTATGGTGGTCCCCTCAATGGAGTGCTCCAATCACCAGGGAGGGGAGGACCACTTCTGAAATCACTGTGAGAGCAAGAGAGAAGAAGGGCCATAATATCAGGGCAGCTGAGCATTTCAACCTGTCCTAAGTGGCTCAAGAAAATAGCAGGATGTTTTGGCTGGAATGCATCCATATATCTATATTGATTCCAAAACAATAAGAGGAGATGGGGAAATAAGACCACGGGTCCCAACACCACTAAAAGCCTTGAGAGATTGTCTGGAGCTTCACAAACAATACAGCAACTGCAGCAGAAAATGTGGCTCTGATCTAGAGGCACTTGGGAAAAGTACAGGGTGAAATACACGGAGCATAAATCCAAAGCAATAAGCCAAGTCACCCATTCGTAACCAGAAAGGGGGTGAAGGGTTGTCAACAACTCAGATCCAGGGCTATGAATAGGGCTGTTGAGATTCTGCTCAATTTCTTGAGCCTTGAAAAAAAAAAGGGAAAGTTGAGGGGAGGAGCCTCGCGATTGCAAAACAGAATGGAGGAGGGAATGTAACCTTCCATGTGGCTCATACCTCAATATATTAAGGATTTGGTGTGAAAGGGTAGCAAAGCAGTTAATGTTTATGAATGATACCATCAGAGCAGAACTTGAAAAACTACTTTTCATGAAAGATCACAATTTTTCATGAAATGGTGACTTTTTTACAGCCTTGTGGAAGAGTTGTTACTTACAATTATTGTTGTCATTGCATAAGAAACAACTCCTTCTTTTCTCATTATTCTAAACCTCATAAATAAGTTACTTTTAGTTACTTTTTTCTTTAGGCATTAGCATCATTGAAAGCCCAGGCCTGCCATATAAAACAGACGTGGGAGGTGAGAGCAGAGCCACCAAGTAACTAGAAAAGTAACAAAAAATAATTATACCACCAAAGGAATGATTCATAGAATAATAGAGTTGGTGTCCAAAGCAGGGCACAGTATTCTAGATGAGGCTTAACTGATACAGGCAGACTAATACTTCATAGGACAGAGTTGTCGAACCTATGGCATGGGTGCGAAAGGTGGCACTCAGAGCCCTTTCTGTGGGCACCTGACATTTCCCCTTCACAGCCACCTGTATTCAGGTTAAATGGCTGTATTGGCACATTGCAAAAAAAAAAAAAGTGGGTTTTGAATCGCAGTTTGGGCACTCAGTCTCTAAAAGATTCACCATTGCTGTCATAGGGGTTGGAAAAGTTAGCCGTGTTAGTCTGTGCAAGAATTACAGGTAGAAATCAAAGAAACCAAATAAAACAAATAAAAAACATAAGGCACCTTAAAGACTAACTTCAATATTTCAATGTCCACTTCTTAGGACAACTAGCAGCAGAATCAGATGTACAATATGACATGCAATGGAATATGTTTCCTAGCAAATATTCATTGGCTGTTGTGTAGGGACCTCTGCATGCAATCTTTATTGTAAAATTTCCTAAAGAGACAGAAAACAGACACCAGATCTGGGTGAGAGTGGGTAGGGGAGGGAGAAGAGGAAGATGGGGGGGTCATTTGAGGTTGAGAGAGTGGGAAAGTTTTAGAGGTGATGGGAGGAAAGGGAGTTATAGGCAGTTTTTGCCTAGAGGATTTGAAGACTATGCTTCTGTTAATGCCTCCTAAAAAAATGGCATTTGCCTTTCTTACAGCCACACCACACTGTTGGCTCATATTCAGCTTTTGATCCACAACAATTCTAAGACCCTTCTCACTCTATTCCCCTGCCTTGTAAGTGCGCAGTTGTTTCCTCCACCCAGGTGTGGAATTGCATTTTTCCCTGTTAAAATCCATGTTAATGTAAAAAAAAACTTTCTCACAATGTTAATCACTGTAGCGCTTTATACATACATTCACTGTTCACCATGTGAACTGATTTTATTTAAAGTCTAAATCAATTCAAATTGCCCGTGTGGCCACAGCCTGACCCTCACCTAGCGAAGGAGAGGAAGGTTCCAGGAATAGGATTTGACTCTGCAGGACCTTGGAGAGCTCCAAGGAAAATGCCCTTCTGCCAGCCAAACCCTGTGACCTGTGAAACCTATAACTCTTGAGAAGAATTCCGGGGAACTGAAAGTTGTGGGGTTGTTGTGTGCAGCATTACTTCACAGCCCACAGAGTGATCTTAATCTGAGCCTCCATCACTTCCAGAAGAACAGCCCTTGGGAAAAAGAATTAAACCAGGTGGAGGGTATTAGACCAGTTCAGGCTCCTGACCCCCTTTTCCTCCTCAAGGACTTTCCTAAAAGAGGAAGGGTTTAAATTCACTCATGGCCACTGGTAAGACAGTCCCATCCCCTCTTGTGCATCTGCTTCAGGAGATCAGTTTTCCCATAGACTTGCCCAAAGCAACGATGACATACAAGGGCAATTCAGGACCAAAGAGCATCCCTCTTGAAATTCTGGGGCAAGACCACCTCCCACGGTGCCTAAGCTATTCCTAACATGCAATTTGATGGCTGCAAAAATGTCCACCTGATTGCAACAGAAATGGTTGCTTGGTGGAAGCAATCTTCCTGACACTAACCCCAACTCCATCTGCTGGGGAATCACCCCAGCCCAGACACCCAAAGTAGAATCCTTCCAGCTGGATTGAAAATGTACATCATGGGGATAGATGGGGGTAGAGTCTGGGTAGGGAAACTTTGGCCCTCCACACCACAGCTCCCACAGCCCTTTCTAACTGGTGATATAAGCTGGGAATTCTGGCAGTTTCCATCAAAAACATCTGGAGTGCCAAAGGTTCACCACCACTGCTCTATAACATGTGGTCACTGAGGAAAATATTACACTGGGCCCTCTCTCATGCAGTCTGGGTTGTGATCTATTTCCCTGTGCAATCACACCCATAGAACGATGGACTAGAACTACGAGATAATTTTTCACTCACTCATGAAAGTCAGTGGGTGACTTTGAGCTACTCACTATTTCTCTGCCTAACATCCTACCCAGAGTTGTGGTCAGGATAAAAATGGGGCGACCCATAGGCCACCTCAAGCTCTTGGAGGGCAGGCAGGATAAAGAAGGGGGAGGGAGGTTTAAAAAATAATAACAAATGCCATAAAGTCTATTAGTTACCATCTAAAGAGGCAACTCAAAAACTGTAGCTCCTCTGCCTCTTCCAAACTCAGCTCATTTCTGAGTTTGATTTCTATCCAAAAGCGAAATAGGCTAAACTATTAGGCTGAGCCATGCCTCATTTTGTCTCTAGCTCATTACAATTTCTCAGCACAAAGTGAGTCATAATCCCTAGTCACAGTATATGGGAAGAATAAGACAGCAGGGCCCTGAAACAACACATCCCGCACACCATGCTGTGCTCAAATGAGCAGTAGACTTCAGGTAAGTGGGACCTATCCTCCCAAGCCTGGCTCCCCCCACCCCCATGAGAAAACCATGTACAATCCAAATACCTAGACCCTCACTTTAATCAAAGGAGGTTGTTCCTTGATAATAGTGGGATGGATCTAGAAGAAACCAGGCCATTTATTTATACTATAAGTTAAGAACACTGGTGATGAGGGGTGAGATTAAAGGGGAGCGACAGCTGGGGAGTGTTGCTTTTCAAACCAGCACCGTGAACTGAACTTGTAGATAATATGAACCTCTTAATATCCCAAGGCTGGTCGGTGTTCCCTTGAGGTCTACACTGAATGGATGGTGTAGAATGGGTTTCCCACCACGTGGTGTAGCTCCTTGGGAGCTCGCAAACAAAAGCCAGTTCAGAAGAGAAAGGCCAAGAAATGACCTGACAAAGGGGTAAGGGAGGTGCACTATCCGGATCTCAAATTGAGGTTGGTTGCCTGTAGAGCACCCATGTGGGAAGACCAAAGGGAGCAGATAGGGGGATAAGAAAGTCCAGAGCTTGAGCTGTTACTCCTGAATCTAGCTCTGCCCTTACTGTGGTCCTTCTAAGAGCACCTTGGCCTTTGGATCAGCCTCCCATCTCCTTGCAACAGCATCATCAAGAGCAGGCATGTCCAAACTTTGGCCCTCCTGATGTTTTAGACCACAACTCCCAGAATTCCAAGCCTGTATTTCCAATGCCAAAGGACTCTGGGAGTTGTGTTCCAAAACATCTGGAGGGCCGAAGTTTGGACATTCTTGATCAAGAGCATATGCGGCATGGCTGAATCACTCTCTCTCTCTCTTATATATATATATATATTATTTTTAATTTATTTATTTATTTTTAAAACTAACAAAATAAAAACAGATACATTGCTTATCTCCTGCCTTGTTACATATATCAAAAGTTTTCCTTAATAAATCTGTCTAGTTGTTTCATAATTCTCTTCTCATCTTAAACAAGATTATTTTCATATTTCCATATGTACGAAATATTTTTCCATTAATGTTGTTCTAATATTTTCCCCTCAATATTATGTTTGCCTTTCTTATCTCTGTCTTCATCTAGTATAAAAATACTACATTACAATATTGTATTAGCGAGTTTAGTCTTAGCAATATTTTCGATCCTAAAACTTAATTCTTCATTTAACTGAACAGCTTAAATTATATTTGACTAATTCAATATATAGTAGATATATGCTTCCATCAATTTTTGTCTAACACAAGAAGTGAAGATACTGAAGTGCAAAGTTAAGCTAGTCTGTCTAATCTACAACCTTAGATATATAATAGACATCATCAGCTCATTATATTTTCTCTATTCTTATACATTTTACCAAGTTTTCAAAACCTTATATGTCTAAGATTAATACTCCATGGGTTATTAAAAGAAAAGAAAACATTATATCTTGATCTCTCTGTTTTTGTTGTATTAAGTCCCTCTCTTTCTTTGCCTGGCTAACATTTAAAGATCTAACAAACTGGCATCTCAAGCTGGTTTCCACATTCCATTTTTCATCTTTCATATCCAAATATTCAATTAATTAGATGTTCCAAAATAAACAAAGATATTAAACTGGCCAGTCTAGTTAACAAAAGTTAACAATGGAATTGACTGACCATGTAAAATAGTTTCTAGATAATTTAGTAAATAAATGATATTGAAGGCTATTTTCGCATTTAACAATTAACTTCAACACTGGGCAACATTGAACAAGAACATCAAAACTTAACAGAGTATTCAATCCTGACAATAAATTTTCACTTAGATAATCTACTTTATTTGATTAAACTACAATATTAGAGATGGGCATGGAACGAACATTTTTTTGTTTCCGTTACCGTTTGTCGTTTCCGTTACGTAACGAAACGACAAACGAAAATTGTGATAAAAATGCAACGAAACGAACAGAACCACGAAAATTGTGGTCGTTACGTTTCATTTCCGTTAATGGTGGCGTGCAATGAAATGAGCTGTTTTAAATGTTAAAAAACACCCTGGACATCTGTAAAAATGCAGCGATAATTATTTATATTGTCTGATAATACCTACCAGGGGGGTTGGGGTCCTTAAAACGTTTGTTTTTGTCTTCTCCCATTGCGATGTATTTTTCTTTTCTCTTTAAAATGGATGTCGCCACCAGCCACAAAATGGAGGCAAGCCATGTGATGTGGGATCATGTTCAACCAATAGCATGCCCAGGTTGCAGACTGGGCGGGCAGGTCTGGCAGCCACAGAGGCCATAAAAAGCTCTGGCCACCCCCATCCTCCTTGCAGTCTCTGGTGGAAGTTAGGGTGGGATTGCTGTCTCTGCTGCGCCTCTAGCTTCAGTCCTGCAGCCTCCCTGTGTGCGTGCGTGCTGCGTACCTCTCGGTGAGTACCCTCCCCTGCCCTGCAGTGCAGTCACTCTGCAGCAGCCTTGCACCCTGGGCAACACCCGCCGCTGCCTTTGCAATCTCCCTGCATACCTAGTCTATACTGTGTCTCTGCCAGCATCCATTTTGTTTTAGTGTTTTCCCTCTGGTCTGGGGCATTGGGGGATGCCTGCACACGGAAATGCTTTAAAAATCACGCAAAAAGCGGGTAGAAACAACAAACGAAAAAATGAAAAACGGTAATGAAAATTTTCAAAAAATTCCCGACAAACGGAAATGAACTGAAACAGACCTCTCAACGACAAACGAAAAACCGGAACACCATTTTTCTGTTTCGTGCCCATATCTATACAATATAATGGATATCTCAACCAGTTATATTTGTGTTTTTATAATAGGTAGATAATTTTAACAGCTTTCTCTCACATGATTATGTCTAACTAGAACTAAAACTTTGTTTCAGGCGGGTTTGTAGATTTCTGTAATCCATTTTCCATATTGTTATAGTTCATTGTAATCCATTAATAGCTTTTTATGTGATTGATTCATTAAGCCAGGGATTTATAAGTTGTGTCCCTGTCAGTCCATCCCATGATGCAAAAACTTCCAGTGCAGAATTCTCCAAACATTCTCCCTGCGGATTTCCTGTTGTAGTAAATTGTAACTGATAGATATGTAGATTGGGGAAAATGTTCTGTTCCAATCCCATGCTCCAAACAAGGTTAAGATTGAGACTCTCCTCTGCTTCTGAAGAAAATTCTGTCTCCCAGGCAAATAGCTTATAAACATGCAGATTGGAGTGAATGCTCTGTTCCAGCTTCATTCTCAAATATTCAGGATTGGAGCTGAGACTTTTCTCCTCTTCTGGAGAATGCTTAGTCTCCTGGCCAGTGCTAGATTCCAAATTCTCCAAATATTCCTTCTGTATATTTCTTGTTAATTCTATTGTCAGATATTAGTTAGTGAAATACATGTATTAGACAGGATGTTCTATATATATATATATTTGATATGTATTTAATTAATTTAAAGATGGAGTCTGTAAAAGTGCAAAGTCACAGTGACTCAATGTATAGTTTTTTCTAAAGGAGTGCAGATGTTAAGAATGAGCATAATGAATTTTGGCTGATGCAAGGGGTTGCAATAGCTATGAGGTAATGTCATTTATGACTGGACAGACACATGTATAAAAATGTTCTGTAAATCATTGTTCATTGGGCCTTCTGTGAGTAAGGCACCCACTTTGTTTCTCTGTCATATATTTTGTCAATGTAATGTATGCTGTTATGCTGTTCTGCTGTTGAATTTTGTATAAATGTACTAGTAATGAGACTTTTCCCTCTATGCTTTGTTGAACTTTGTATAAGTTCTGTGATGCTGTGATATATTTTTGTACAGTTTGTAATATAGCTGTTTGGTTTTAAGAAAACTCTGTCTCTGGCTAACTATTTAGTCAATAAGTATTGCTTCTGCTGGCTGATCAAATAGCACATACTCTGACATTTATATTGGGCTCAGTGTTCTGATCTAGATTTAAGTTGGGACTATTTGGAGAAGGAATATTTGGAGAAGAAATATTTGGCTGAATCACTCTCTTGGTGTCTGAATGGTTCTAGGTACCTTCCTGGGAGAGAACATCAGCAACACCAGTAGTGGTTACAGTGCAGCAGTATGGCTGCTAGTACTGCTGCTTTAGGGGCAGTGAGAGGAAGAGTAGACTAAGAGCATGCCAAATCTTTTCACCAACTCCTATGTCCTTTGGCAAGTGACAGCTATCACCTACCCTAGGGGGAAATGCATTTTTGGTGTTCTTCCTCAGGCCATATTCCAAACATGTTAAAAGGGTGGAAGGATCCCCCTCATCCTTCTTGAGCCCAAATGAATGCAGCTAATTAAGTTTGCACCGCTCAATGGCCTAATTCTGCAGCTGCAGAGCCAGTGGTTGAGATTCCCTTCCCCACTGTATCTTCTGGGAGTAGGGCCAGGGCAAGCTGTCCAGTCCCAGGGCACCCACAGAAGAAGATACTGGTAAACCACTTTTGAGTCTTTGCTACCTGGAAACCCCTGGAAAAGGTTGCAACAAGACAGAAGTGACTTGACAGCAGGTGGTCATTATACTAAGTCTGCACACAGGAAGAGAAGTGATAGAGGATGGAAATTTTGGATGGACATCTCCTTCCACTCAGATGACAGTCTGACCCAAAGGAGAACAATGAAAGGAGATTTACTTTTTGAAAAGCCACTTACTGCTTTTTTTATATATATATATACTTGTTGCTCATAGCAAATAGAACCTGCATTCTTAGTTTGTGAAGCTCAGTGTCATGTAAGGCTAATGTTGCCATCTACAGTGGTGAAGTCTCAGGAATTAAAGATATAAGACTTCTCCCTCAAAGATCATGAGGCTTCTGTGTAATCCCTTACATTGACAGGGAACAATGGGGCCTGAAAGGGGGGTGTCTTTAATTAATGAAAATTATAATACTTCATGTTTCAACTTTAAACAGAAGTACAAAAAAAAGATTTCAGCTGTAGGGTAAGAACCTGACAGATGGCAATACTGAACTTTCTTATTCTTTGTTGTGTGTTTTAAATACATTTCTTTTAAGTTTACAAATCTTGTTTCTTGTTTTTTAAAAAATAGGAGTTGCAAGATATATTACATAAACAGTTAGTTAATACTGGGACACATGATCAGGCTTCTGTCACCAAAATAATCTTCTTTTAAGGGGCCATGAAAATTGGTTCCCAGCTGTGGCAGTCTTTAAATAGCAGTGGAACTCATACCTGTCAAGTTTTCCCCGGCGCTGACCAGGACGGGAGGAGAGAGGTTTAAAAAAACATAAACACAAATGCCCGCCCACCCGCCAACGCACATGCACACCCACGTGCATGCACACACGCACACACCACTCACACCCCACCCCCACCCCGCCAAGCCACAGCCATACCAGTTCGTCCCCCCTCTACCCAGTCAACAGTCAAACCCAGGGCAGCTTCACAGGCAGCACTTTCCCTGCTTGGCGGCTTCCCGCTATGCCACTAAAAACCTCCCTGTCAACTGCCACCGCCCAGGACATTTCCAGCAAAATAAGTGTCCCAGGAAGACAGCTGGAAAAAGGCTGGGAAATGGTAGTGTCCTGGACAGAATGGGACACTTGACAGGTATGAACTGCTTGCTTGGTTTTGGTAAAGGAGATAATCCAGGTTAACTTTAGTAAAGGGGGTTAGGTGGTGGTTATCATTTGGGGAGGCACACACCTAATAGAGCAGTGGAGCTTCAGCCGTCTCTGACATAATCCATGAACTAATTTGGTACTCCAGAACAGAATATGACCCAATTCTTTGTAATCTGGACCCCTTCTGATCCAATCCATATCCCAGGCCTAGGCCAAGAGTGGAGAGACGAAGGAGGTGACATTTTGATATAAGTTTGATTTTGTTGTATAAATGATAGTGGCTTTGTTTACTTTACTACCCATGAAAAAACACTAGATCAGAAACAGAGATCAAAGGAAACTCCAAGCAAGAAAAGCAAGCTTTTGTGTTCTGTTAATCAGGCAGCAATTGACCAGGAAGTTGTGGAGCTGGCTACAATTAGGGATGGGGACTAGAGATGGGCACGACTTAGCGGTATTCCCGTTTCCGTTTCCGTTACTCGTTTCCGTTACTCTACGGAAACGGTAACGGGAATTACTCCACCAGACTTCGAGCTCGAACCGACGAACGAACAATTTTGGTCTGATTTGTCGCGCTTGTTCCTTGCATCGCGCGATCGCGCGATGCCACGCGGCACAGCAAAAAAGTTTTTAAAAGTTAAAAAAACCCGGTTCCCGGCCGAAAAGCAGGCGGAAAAATGCCTGCCATGCCTCAGGGCACCTACCAGAGGGGTTGTTTCTGGAGGTCCCCAGCCTCCCCCCCCATCCCCCGTCCTGGGCTGCTCTGGTGGGACTCGCCACTCACCACAGGCTCGCAGCCAGCCAGCAAAAAGCCCAGTCTCACCGGCCACCGCCCGCCGCAATTAAAGCGCAAGCAAGCGGCACGGACGGCACAGGAAAAAACTTTTAAACTCTCCCCCCCACCCATTCCCGGGCCAAAAAAGCAGGCGGAAAAATGCCTGCTTGACTAAGGGCGCAGGGCACCTACCGGAGGGGTGGTATCTGGAGGGGGGGTCCCGCCTCCCCCCATCCTGGGCAGCCGGACTCGAGTCGCCATGCCATGCGGTGCGGGCGGGGGATCCAAAATGGGGCGGCGAACGCAATATTGTTTTTGAAATCGTGGTCCAAAAACACACAAGCACAACAGAAACATAAATTGCAGTCTGCCAGATTTTTCACAGTAGCAGTGGGTTTTTTCTTGCAACAAAATGTCTCTCCTCTCCTCCTCTGTCCTCCATTGATTTTATTTTATTTTAATTTTTTTACACCTGCGGCAATTCAATGGCCTACTGGGGGATTGCTGAATGATGGGCTGAGTGGCCAGCCATGTGGGAGTGGTGAGCTGACCATGCAAATTTTTGGAGCCATCCCACCAATCGCATGGCCATTTGGCCATGGAGACTTCTGGGATGTGCCAAAAAGCCCCCTAAAACCTGCCCTAGCCCCCCTAACCCTAACCCTAACCTTTGACTCCGTACCCATACGTCACAGACTGTCTTCTTAGTGGGTCAGAGAGGCACCCAGAGGTGCAACCCACTAGCCCACCGTAACCTTACCCGTCACTAGCCTAACCCTAGCCCTAGGTAACCCTAACCCACCTTATACCCTAAGCCATTTCCAGAAATGTACTTGCATTGCACTACACGCAAGTACAATTCCCTTCTGTGTGAGACATGGTGGTGCGAGAGCCTTAGTTAGGCATCTCACTATGGCTCTGGGTTCAGTGCCATCCACTAGTCTTCACAGTCACTGTCTGCACAGTCTGTTATGCAATATCCATATGGCTATTACATAGCATTTTGCAGCAGCAGCAGGTGAGGAGGGGAGACCCCCATGTTGAGGGGTCTCTTGGAGCCTGCTTCCCCTTCCTCGTGGGTGAGGATAGGAGGCACCCACGGGTGCCTCCAGGAGCCCACTTTCCCTTATAGCGGGCCAGAGGAGGCACCCACCCCACAGAGGTGCCTCCAGGAGCCCGCTCCCCCCCCAAAAAACCAGTACTAACAAAAACGAGAAAATGAAAAAACGAACCGACTAATTTTTGCAAATTTTCACAAAAAACGGAAACGACCCGAAACGGAACCGGCCCGACTAACGACAACTAGAAAAAAATTTTTTTCAAGTCGTGCCCATCTCTAATGGGGACAATTAGATCCAGAATAGTTCAAAAGGACAGGGTCTCAGATCCGTGCCTCCTGGGTATGCGGACAAAGACTTCAGGAACACTTCAAGATGGCTCCCTTAGGAGGAAGAGGCTAGGAGAACAACATCAATGGAGAAGTGAAAGTATATGAGCTAACTAATAACTAAAACAAGCAGTTAACCGTGCCCTTAGCAGGAAGACGTTAGGATGGGAAGTAAGAAGTAGAAGAGCTGCCATGGACTGGGAAAGAGTAGATTTTAGTCCTTTTGGAAGATTAGATTTCTTTCTTGTCATCCTTTCCTGAATTCATTGCTTGTACATCTTTTAGCAATTGCTTTGAGTTTGCTCCCTAATTTTTTGTCATTGCTTTACCTAAACTAGCCAGCATTCTGTTTCTGGCTTTGTGAGACTATTGCTAAGCAGGTGTGGTCTCCTCCCTGACAATAAACACAGAATATACCAGATGGAGGCAAAAGGCCACAATTTTATTAACTGACTACATCCACAGTTCCTTGGCTAAGCATTGGAGTAGGATCCAGTAACGTCCCTGCCATCTGATGTAGTCAACCATTTCCAGTTACCTCTGGACCATAAATGAGATCATTGAAGACCATGTGGGCATACGCCATTCCATGGCTCCCTGCCACCCCAGGGACAGTGCCAGGGTCCTGTGCCCCCCCCAACTGGGGCAGTCCCTGGCTCTTGATGCTGCCTTCCCTACCAAAAGGAGAGGAAATACCATGATAGTGGCAAGCAAATACCTGCCCACCATTCATCAACCTCCAGATCCATCACCAATGCTTCCAAACAGACAACCATGCTTTATATCTGTTTTACAGTCAGACATTTTGACGTGGTAATGGATTAAGCTTCATTCCCAAGGATGTGTTGACCCAGTCTATCACTTACTACTGGACAGTCCAAGAGTCCATGTTGAAAGATCAATGGATACCAAACAGGCAAACATGGGTGCAGTTGGAGAGACCTCAATAGTTTAAGTTAAACCCAACTTAACAATGTTCAAGCACCAAAAGCAAAAGTTTGCAAGTGGAAATGGATTTCCTCTCTCTTTCTACTGGCAGTGATATTTCTGGATAAGCTGAGTCATAAAAGGGTACTTGAGTTGAGGGATGCTAATTTCTTGTGCTGAAATTTAAAAAGGAGCAACTTTGTGAGCTGAAAAGGGCAGGAGGAGGATGCACTTGGAAAGAATTGTTCTCAAATATTACATGCACCAAGTCACATACCCCCCCTTACACACACACACACACACACACACACACACACACACACACACACACACACACACACACACACACACACACACACACACACACACACACACACACACAAGCTTTTTGTTGACTTTCAGAAGCACTCGCGTCAACAGAAATCTTTGGGATGGAAGCACAGCAGATCATAGTATTTTCTATTAATGAGACAGAAGCTGATCCAGGGCAGTCAGTGTAAAAGAAACTTTCTTTTTCTTGATCGTCTTCTTCTTCTTCTTTGACGTCAGTCATGCCCTTAGGTATTGACCTTCCAGGGAAATGATAGTGTGTAGAGGACCATTTCCAGAAATTTTAAGTTAAAATGACCCGTGCCAAATGAAAGGTGCTGTTTTTTGCCCGCCATGATGACAATGCTCCTGCCAGGATCAAGGCATCTTTTGTGACACTTCTTCAGAGACCCCAGCAACGGAGAAAGAGGGCTTGTCGGGGTCATTCTTGGTTTTGACTGAACCTTGTGCTCCCTTTACCTTCAAATGCTAAGCCTCTCCAGTGCTTCAGTGAAGGAAGCAGAGGCACTCTGTGTGTCTGTGTTGTCCACATATTCAGCAGGAACTTCCAGGATCTGTTTTACATGCTGCTCAAGAGTAGAGACTGCCACAAACCAATCTAGAAACCAGCCAACCAACAAACTCCCCACAACCAAGCTGTTCTATGGGTCATTTTGTAGTTTGGTTTGAGCAAGTCATTTTGCCAAAATGAAATATAGCTCACATTTTTTTTTCTGCTTAGCAATTCGCTTTGCATTGCATGCCCTCCACCCCCTTCCCGCTGCGCCATTGCTTCCCTACCTGGTCCAGTCTGCTCCTCCTCCTCCTCCTCCTCCTCCTCCACTGCCATCTTCAGACAGCAGCCAAGCTTCCCTTCCAAGGTCTGCCCCTGTTGTCTTTGCACATGTGCACACTTCCCCCTCTGTCTCTGAAGATGCAGCCATGGAGGACATAGAGGAGGCAGCAGAACGTGATCGGGAGGCAATGAGAGCAGGAAGGAAGGGAGAAACTAGGTGGGTGGGAGACAAATGCCACAACTTTAACCCACCAAATTGTTTTCCACATTTTTCAAGGCCATGCAATGCCAGGAGATGAAGCATTGCAAGACAAAAGATGAGCCTTTCAGAAGCCCAGGGGATTCCCCCTCCTCATAACCCAATCTGTCAAAAATCCCCAGCTGGGAGGCAGGGGGAGCGGCAACAGGTAGAAGGGAGGAGGTTTATTTTACCGCTGCCTGGTCCCTTTTGCCTCCCAGATGGTGTTTTTTGGTTTATTTTTTGACAGGTTGGGGTGTGGGGAGGGGCATCCTCCCTCCCCACCCACCAACCTGTTAAAAAGCCCCAACTGAGAGGCAGGGTTGCAAGGGAGATTGAAGCAAGCAGTGGGGGAATTCAAATGGAGTGCTGCTTGCTCTGTTCTGCCTTGCTGCCCGCTTTCCAGCTGGTATTTGTTTGTTTGTTTGTTTGTTCATTTGTTTGTTTGTCCCCAGTTCATAGGTGAGGCAGGGGCCACAAGTTCCCTCCCCCTTGGCCAGCTGCCCCACTCACAACCTTGGCACCCTGCCCAGTTTGTCCTCTGTCATCAGCTGTTCAGCCTGGGAAGGAGCCTGGGCTTTCCTTCCCCACCACCTCTGGTTGATTTTCTCGTGGGCATCCCCCTTTAGAGTTTAATAACTCAACTCCCTGAACCCAAAACCTCTCCAAATTTTGGGGGGCTTAAAGGAAAGAGTGCAAAGAAGCTTCTCACCAAATTTGTTTCCTCTAGGATGAATTGTTTCATTTATAGAGGAAAAAATGGTGTTCCATTTCATAATGAAACGCATCCTACCATGTCATTTCATAACTAAATAATTAGAGATGGGCATGAAATGATTTTTTGTTTTGTTATTTGTTATTTGTTTCGTTACATAACAAAACAAATAGCAACCCTAGGTGTCAGGCCCCTGCCAGAACCTGTTCCAGAGGCTGAAGAGTTAATGCCTGAAGAAGCCCCAGACAGGGTTTCTGAGCAGTCAGTTCCTCCAGCAGCTGCACAGGAGAGTGACTCAGCATCTTCAGGAGATTATCCACCCCCCACAGAGGGCTGCTTGTCAAAGGCAGCGAAGACTTACAACCAGGAGAAGCAGAGACAAGCTTTATCTAAGCCACCGAGGTCTACATTCAGGGAATCCTGAGTTTTGACAGGGTTAGTTTCTGGGGACGTTATGTTGCTCTCTGGAGGCATGAATTCAGGACTGAGGTAGATTGTGGGAGCAAAGCGTTGATACGACAACTTGCCATTGCCTTCCCGCTTGATCCTTGTTCCTGCTCAGCGTGACCCTGGACCTTGTCTCCCTTGGCTCTGGAATTTCTCAGTGGACCTGGCGTAAGCTACCATTGGCATTCTGGTTTTGACCTTTGGACTGTTTATCTTGGACTCTGCTTTGCTCTCTGAATAGGCGTGACCTTGCTATAGTTTTCCTGGACTCTGATTTCCTTCTGATTTACTGTATTGGAGTTTGGCTCTGAGTTTCCAGTAAAAGCCTGAATTTACCTGTGTGTGTGTGAGTCTGTGGGTCGTGACACTAGGGGCAAATTTAACACAAAACGAACCAAACTGAGAAAAATTGGTTCAGTTAGGTTCGTTTTGTTAATGGGAGGGGGCGGAGATGCCCCCTACCTGGTGCTGGTCCGGAGATCCTTGATGTGCTTGAAGGCCTCCCTGGGCCACGAGACACAAATAGCGGGGGCTGTGGATCCAGGGAGTGGTACTGGAGTTTACCGGCCGTGGTTGTGCTGTCTTTGGGACAGGGTAACCAGGGGGTAGCAACCCCAAAATGTGCCAGTTGGAGGGGTCCCAGGAGACTCTGGTGTTCCAACTTTGAATCCGCACTGCTGCAGGCCCCCCTGGTCAACTTAATATTGAGTTATTGGTTGATTAATGAGTTAATAAGTACAGGCAAAAATCAAAGAAAAACAAAACAAAACAAGAGACACAAAAAATGTGGCATCTTAAAGACTAACTTTCCTATTTTAATGTAATGTTTCATCGACATGTCCACTTCTTCAGACATATAGCTGCTATATAGCTGAAGAAGTGGACGTGGCCACGAAACGTTACAGTAAAATAAGGAAGTTAGTCTTTAAGGTGCCACATGTTTTGTGTCTTTTGTTTTGTTTTGTTTTTCTTTGATTTTTGCCTGCAATTCTTGAAAAGACTAACATGGCTGCTCTCTCAGAAAGTTAATAAAGTGTGGACCAAGTTTTACCCCAACTCTTGTTGTTTCACCTATTTATTTCACCATGGGGGATGGGGCAAAGGTCTCGATCAAGATTCTCAAGATAAAGGGGCAGTATGCTGCCAGGCACCAAAAATGCAATTACAAAAACAAACATAGGACAAAGCTGCATCACCACAAGACTCAGTTGTGTTCGGGTCAAAGATGCAGTATGAGATTTGAGGCTGAGTTGAGGACAGGGCATAGTTATTTGAAAAATTAGTTTGACAATCCAGTTCCGCATTCAGAGAGACACACACCCCTCGGAAACCAGAAAGGGGGAAAGGCTCACTCATTCACATGTTCTCTTCATTCATTATTACAGTCCTCCAAAAAGGTGGCAGGCTCGTTCCCTCAAAAGCATTGCCAAGTCAAAACGCCTCTTCTGTACTTCACACTTGAACACCATCCCTACCAAGTTAAAGGAGCCAGGACTTTTTAGGTCAACGGCGGGGCAGGGTGGGGGGAAATGACTGGGCAAGATGCCATCAGGGCTGCAGAGGTTGACAAAATTGGTGCCCCCCTCCAGATTCTTGAAATTAGGTTAAAGAAAGTAGAGGGGGGAAGTTCCCTACAGAGCCGGAACCTGTGAGTCACTCAGTGCAATTGTTTGGGCAGTCAATCAGGACTGATGCAGAAACGCTATTTAATGGTGGTTTGAAAGAAATGACCAGAGAAATATCCAGAGTATGAGGTCTATTGCTGACTTAGTGAAGCTTTCATGACCATCAGCAGTGTATCTCTGGCCTCCAGATGCACACAGCAAAAGATGAGACTATCTGTTTGACCCTATCCTGCATGCTTTGAAAGGCTACGGACTGTTGAAAACAGAATCTTAAATGGATTTTTAGCGGTCTCAAACAAGGCTAGGTTTCTTCCATATTTATTTATTTATTTATTTATTTATTTATTTATTTATTTATTTATTTTAATACTTATATACCACCCGTCTTCCGGTGGGAACTCCGGGCGGTTTACAACAAAATAAAAACAATGACAAAAATAACAAATTGAATAAAACATCATAATAAAACTACAAAATGGATCAATGGCAGGATGGCAGGGCGAGGGAGGAACGGGGGGGGGGGAGAGGACTGATGCAAAAATGCAGTTTGTTTCTAGCCATTGTTCCATCCTGTCCTATACTGTATCTAGATGCCTCATGCAAGAGATAAAAATATTTGTGGGGGGGGGGTTAATACTTGTATTTCGTTCTCACAAACTTCAGAGATAAAGCAAGGGTCAAAAGGGAAGGAACAGATTTCCTATTTCTGGCAGGAGTCCTTGAAGGTAATCAAACTTGAGCACTGCTGGACAGCACATTGATTTATGCTTGTCAGGAAGGAATTGCAGCAGTGTTCTTTATGCAGGCAATTCAGCTCCCATGCTTTCCTGCTTGAATGTTAACCTGGTAAGAACACTAGGGATTCGAGCTTTTACCAAGGCTTGAATTCCATGGGAATAAAAAAGGAAAGTTAGTACTTGGTAGCTCTTTTGCTTTGCTTTGCTTAGCTTAGCTTAGCTTTTCTACCTGCTTGTCTGCCTTCTGGCTTTAGTTTTTTCCTCTCCCCACCCACCTTTTTGCATGTTATATATTTTTATTTCATAGAATCATAGAATCATAGAATCATAGAGTTGGAAGATATCTCAAGGGCCATCCAAGTCCAACCCCTGCCATGCAGGAAACCCCATCAAAGTATTCCCAATAGAGGGCCATCCAGCCTCTGCTTAGAAACCTCCAAAGGAGGAGATTCCACCACCCTCCATGGCAGTATATTCCGCTGCCGGACAGCAATAACCATGAGGAAATTCTTCCTAATGTTCAGATTGAACCTCTTTTCCTGAGATTTGAAATGATGTCCCCGAGTCCTAGTCTCTGAAACCATGGAAAACAAACCAGTCCCCTCTTCAATATGACATCCTTTCAAATATTTAAACATGGCTATCATATCCCCCCTCCAGCCTTCTTTTTGTAAGGCTAAACATTCCCAGCTCCAGATATATGTTCCAGACCTTTAACCATCCTGGTTGCCCTCTTCTAGACCAGTTCAAGGTTGTCAACATCCTTTTTAAATTGAGGTGCACAGAACTGGACACAGTACTCCAGGTGGGATCTGACCAGAGCAGAATAGAGTGGTACTATCACTTCCCTTGATCTAGACACTATGCTTCTGTTGATGCAACCAAGAATTGCATTGGCTTTATTGGCTGCTGCATCACACTGCTGACTCATGTTCAATTTGTGGTCCACCCAGACTCCCAGATCCCTTTCACGTGGACTATTCTACAGCCAGGTGTCTCCCTTCCTATATCTCTGCAATTCATTTTTTACCTAGATGCAGTACCCTACATTTCTCTCTCTTAAAACCCATTCCATTACCATTGGCCCAGCACTCTAGTCTGTCAAGGTCATTTTGGATTTTCATCCTATCCTCTAGGGAATTAGCCATCCTGCCCAATTTGGTGTCATCTGCAAATTTGATCAGCATATTGTTGATTCCTTCATCCAAGTCATTAATAAAGATACTGAATAGCACCGGGCCCAGATCAGAACCCTGGGCCACCCCACTGGTCACGTCTCTCCAATCTGAAGAGAAGCCATTTAAGATCACCCTTTGGGTGCAATTAGTCAACGAATTACAAATCCGCCTAACAGTAGCACTATCTATCCCACATTCTACCAACTTCTTTGTAAGTATACCATGGGGAAACCTATTTAAGACCTCACTGAAATCTAGATAAGCAGTATCCACAGTATTCACCTCATCCACCAGTCCTGTAACTCTATCAAAGATAGAGATCAAATTAGCCTGGCATGACTTGTTTTTGAGAAACCCATGTTTACTTCTCGTAATGACAGTATTGCTTGTTAAATAATTACAGACTGTCTGCTTAATAATCTGCTCTAGGATCTTTCCAACAATTGAAATCAAGCAGTTTACATTGAAGATGAGGACAGTTGGGGAAGGGAGCAACTTTCCATTTGGGCAGGCTCTTTCAACCAGCTCTCAGAGATGTCAGGGCCATGAACATCTACTGTAGGGCCAAAGATGGAGTGAGAAGCAGAGCAAACTGAGCCGGGACAAATGCAATTCTCATCAAGTGGCCCAGTGCCCCTCTAGAATAGCTGGATATCTCAGGAGCTTAGGTCTCTGGCTGTGGAGGCAGAGGCTAGGAGGCTGATTCTCCACTGTGGCTCCTTGATAAGATCTGCACTCAGTGATCCATAGGGTCCCTTTCAGATCTGCAGTTTTAAGATGATGATGATGATGATGATGATGATGATGATGATGATGATGATGATTGAAAAGCGAGGTGTTAATAATTAATTAATTAATTAATCAACATAACAATTAACATCTTAATTAACAATTAATTAATGTACATATTGGTATGCATGCTTAAATAAATAAATGGATAAATAATGCATGCATACCAATATGTGCATTTTCCCATTATACATGCAAAGTCCAATGCTATTATATGCATGTCTTCTCAGGAATAAGCCCCACTGTGATCGCTTTCATGCTTTTCATTCAATAGGTTTTGTTTAAACCCTTTCTTCTCTCCCATAATAGCAGAAAAGCCTTACAGAACAAGTAAAAAACCCTCAAAGACTGTACCTGGCCCTGAGGTTTCCTAAGACTCATTTACAGCGTAAATACAGCCTGAGTGTACATGAGGATTTACAGCATCGATTCTCCACTGAATTCAATTTCAACAAATACTTGTTTTTCCAAGTAGGACAACTTTTGCACTTTGGGGATGCTTCTGGAGCTTCACTTGTCAAACTGATCTTTTCTTTGTGGCTGGAGGCAAGGACCATTAGTACTTTCCTGACTGTTAGAGAGAATAAAATAGCATTTAAATTTTTACAAAACAATAAATTGGCTAAGCCACACCTGTCCAACATCTTTGGTGCCCTTCAGTAAGATGACCTCTTTCTTTGACAAAGGATCAGAATCATGGTGTTGAAAGGGACATCCAGTCAACCCCAAATCCTACTGATAGGGATAAAGCTGGCTCAGGTTTAGCGACAGAGAACACTGCAGTGGGAGAAGATTCAGGGATTTCACTAGAGGTGGCCAAAGACCAAACAGCGCACCAGGAAGGTAATTAAAAATCATGTGGGTTCAGGTAGGTATGTCCAAACTGGAGAACCCGAATTGCCCAAACCAGATCTTTTTCAGCAATTTCCCAAAGTCAGTCTCACTCCACCCCCAACAGCTAGCTCCCTCTTCCCACTTCCCATTGCTTCCATACTTTTTCCTGCCACCACCACCATCTTTGGAGACAGTAGCCAAGTTTCCCTACTGAGAGGTAGACCTGCCACCTTAGGGCATGTGCCCATCTATCAGCTGACCATTGGCACAGTGTGCAAAGGGAGCTGGCTGAGCTGCCTCTTAAAAAGATTAAACTTTAGAGAGACCAGGAGCTGTCTTGAAAAGGGGAGAGCCATCTGCCTCAGCTGAGAAGCAGGCACAGGGTCAGAAACGAAAAGCCAGGGTTTAGTCTCCAAAGATGGCCGGGAGCAAAACAAGGTGGGAGATGATGAGGGCAGTGGGAAGTGGGGTGAGAAGGGGGCAGGGAGCAGACTTCTTTTTTCAATAGCCCAGGGACTGAAGGGGAACCCCAACAAATAGGGCTGGCAAACCAACTTACCAATGAACTGATTCATGATTCATCAGGGAAAACATCAGTGGTTTGTGAACTCAGACAAACCATGAACCAAGATGAACCACCCTTTTCCTGGTTCATGTCCACCTCTAATTTCTGTATTTCTTGTGCCCATTTCTACTCCACCTGGAACATAAAAGTCATTTCCCAGTTAGATATTAAAATGGAAAGCATGAGCTGGCTTAAAAATAACCAATCAACTCAAAGAGCACTAATTTTCAAACAAATGAGAAACGGGTTACTGAGTGTTATGAGAGTGGTACCAATACCAAAACTTTTGTCTTCCAGATCTTAAGAAACTAGGGTGAACATTATGCCTCAACTTTTGTCTAAATAGCTAGGACTGGGTTAAGCAACATCTGGAGACTGGCAAGGCCCCCTGCATCTATTTTAGTGGAATAAACCAGCTTCACCAGGTGTCTCTCCAGGCCGAACAGATCTTTGATCAGGACATGAACTAAGAAACACTTGGAGTATCTCCCATCAGGACATTCTTCAAAATGTTCTGTGGCTTTCTCCTTAGCAAATACTCACCTCAACTAAAGTAAACCTTGACTAAACAAGCAATAAGATCTTGTGCGCTTCATTGAAATGCCAGCTTCATCCCCGGCTAAGCCTTTTCTGATAGGCAAAACCAGCCAGGCATGGGCATGACTTTAGATCATACACAAGCCAGTCACATCCGGAGGTCACATAGACTTTTAATATAAACAAGGAATATGAATATATGACGAGAGGCTATAAACCACAGTGGGTGAGCTGCAGGCCTGCCCTTTTACCAGCAAAACAGCTTATTATGTTCACATACGGCTCACTTTCAACAGAAGCTCTGTCGCTTTTCCTGAAACCTCTAGGGCAGTGGTTCCCAGTCTTTGGTAGCCGAGGCTTTCTTGGACTGCAGCCCCAAGAAATACTTACTGGCACTACTCCTGGTGACTTCCTCTGCTTTAATTCCTCAGTTTTGTTTTAAAGGGAACACTAGAGATGGGCACAAAGCTCACGAAGCATTTCACACAAAGCTGTGCTCCTGACACCACAGGTGCCATTTCTCTCCCACCACCACCACCAAGCCGGCACACCCATTTCTCTGCACGCTGCTGGAGCCCTTCTCCTCCAGTGGTGGACTAATCCATGGTTGACCTCATCCAGCCTATCCCTACCTCCACCAGCAGCTGACCATTCTAGCAAGGAGGTGAAACGGGGATTCCCCACACACATTTGATGAGTGGTCAGCTACCAGGAGAGGTGGGGACAAGCCCGCCGAACTCCTGCCCAGATTGGTGTGTCACCAGAGAAGAAGGACCCCAGCTTTGTGCAAAGAATGGTAAGAGGGCCTGCCAGCTGGGGGGAGAGAGAAAAATGGACCCACACAGCTTCATACAAAGCGCTTCAGGAGCCTTGTGCCCATCTCTAGTGTACAACCTTGCAAGAAGGAAGACTATGAGACCCAGTGAAATATCTTCAACTGGCACTGTGGCTGAATTCAGACATGTAGCATTTATTATTCTTTTTAACAACCGTCTGAGAGCAATGGTTGTGAAAACACAGCCAGCACAGCTTGAACGCTTCCTGACTGTGAGGGCAATGTGGAAAAAGTCACGCATGCCTGTGGTCCTATCCCAACGATTGGTTATTAATGTGCTTAAAAGGGTTTTGGAAGAGCGGAGGGACAGCAAATGTAGACCGATGGCATTGGCTGACAATGTGGCAATCTCCTACAGAGTTCTTAAAAGAAGTAAGAAGAAGATTTATCAGCACCGAAGAAGACCTGCTTATAAGCTCATCGGAAAATTGAAGGATAATTTTTGAAATTGGAATCTTGTTATGAGGAGGCTAATTAAATGTTTTTGCTCTGTTCTGTGGGAAGCTGTCTCAAATAAATGTCCAGGTATACAGAGATTTCAAGATTAAAAGATTCTGCCTGAGTAGACGAGTGTTCCGCTCATCAACTCAATTAAGGGTGTTTTCAGCCATGGCGCAACATGAATTTATCAAGGAATTAGTAGCCTTTCTGGAGTCCAACATGTTTTGGAAAGCTGCTTTTTTGTCAGGGCTGTGGAAAGGATTTAAATGCATTGCAGATCTAGAACAAAAATGGGAATGCTCTGGAGAAGGCCTTGAGGACAGAATAACCTGAATCTAAACCCTTCTGCAGTCTTGTTAGCAATTTTTAAGCTCAGGGACACTGAAATATTCCCCATTTCCAACCCTCAACCCCCAACCCCAAATCCCATCTTCTCTAGATAAATAATGTGCTAGAATTTAAAGGAAAGGCATTTTGCTTTCTTGTTTGATTCTTCCAGCTCCTAACAGGGAAGTGTAACTTTTCTAGGCCTTTCCAAATAAAGGTTTGGAGAAGAAGAAAGCTAGAAACCAAAGGCTGGTCCTGTATCTTTGGTGTATGTTGTGAATGTGTCTCTGCATAAGCTGAAACTGGGTTACAGTGATGCTGAGTCACTCCCAGGAATGGTTGTCCTTGAGAGTCAGCGCCTGCCCGGAGTCACCTGCAGTCCTTACTGTCTGTTCAATGAATGGCCACAGGCATCAGCTTCCCAGGCAAGCATATATGGGTCCCACCAAGTCCCCACAACCTAGCTTCAAACTTCCCCTTCAAATGGTGACCTAATCTTTCCTGCTGGCTGAGGGACAGAGAAGACTTGACAGAAGGTGGGTGACTCAGCAGTCCAATGGGTCCATAAAGCCAACCAAACCCAAGTCCCTGACGCTGAGGCCTCCCTTATAGAAGAGGTCTTTGCAGTTCAGGAGCTGCAGAGAGACCCACCTGAGCAAAGCATCCGGAAACTATCCTTCACGAAACCATCACAATGGCATCTGCTTTGATGGGGAAGGCTTGGTCTATAATGCCAAGAGAGATCTCCTCTCTGTTGCCTCACTTATGCTGCTCTACTATCATCTCCCTCTGGCTGTCCCCTCACTACATAATTGCTGGCAAACCTGTGGCAAGGGTGCCAAAAGTGGCACTCGGAGTCCTTTCTGTGGGCACCCAACATCGCCCCTTCACGGCCACCTATATTCAGGTTAAATTGTTGTATTGGCACTTGGAAAAAAATTAGTGAGTTTTGAATCTTAGTTTGGGCACCCGGTCTCTAAAGCTTCACCATCACTGATCTACAGCGTGCACCAAAGGCTGGGTGTACTATTTTCTTTTCTTATAGTAGCAGACTAAGCCATCAGGGCAACTGGAATGAAGACTAGTCAGGGATGTTGTTACTATGGGCAGTTGGTGAATGGGCATGCCTTCTAAATGTAGTGCCCTAGGGTTACCCCAATATAGTTTCAGCCTTGTGCAACAGCATTTCAGCATTTATTCTCTCCCTGGATTGGAGGAAGGGGTCTGCTGTCTATCTATCTATCTATCTATCTATCTATCTATCTATCTATCTATCTATCTATCTATCTATCTATCTATCTATCTATCTATCTATCTATCTATCTATCTACACAAGTTTAATTCTAAGAACAATTCAAGGCTAACAAATTCAACCTCCCCCCCTGTCCATCTAATCTCCTCCACAGCCCCCTTCCTCCCTATTCCTCTTCCCAGTGCAGTTGAGCACAGCCTGCCCTGTGCCATCTGAAAGCATCCTCCCCATCTTTGCAGCATCCATAATTAAAGAGCAACACACCAATATTAATGCAAAAACACAACCTTAAATTATACCGTTAATTTTATTTTTAAAACGATTTACATTTCACCATTCTGTTAGCAATTTCCCCAAGTTAATTTATAATCTGATTGATTTAACGTTAGCTCCTGTCACTTGATTTTTGGCAGAGAGAATCTGCAGAACTCCTGAACTCAATGGAAAACCTTAACCCTAGGATTCTGTTTTCCTTCACCTTCACACTCTAGAAGGAAGACTTGACAAGTCAAGGAAGTGTAACAACAGATCAATCAAACCAAGCACCTTGAATTGGATTGTGTCATATAATCACCAAAAGCTCTTCACTTCAGTTTTTTTTAAAGGAACACAGCTCCTATAACTTAACCAAGGTAAACAGAATTAAAGAAAGCTGAGAAAAATAACAGTTTCACTGAAGATGAATGAAGATTTGACACAAGAGAAAACATATCTTGTTTCTATCACAGCTATTATCTTTTTGTGAAGTGGTATGTCTGAATTTAATCGAGTTTGGCTCTAAACTTTGTTTCCCTTGAGACAAATGTGAATGTCTGTAGTCTTCTTACAAGTCCAGCATCCTTGCACCACTGTTGTTCCTTAAGGGAAATAAGTTTTATCATAAAATAAGACGGAATTGAGTATTCTCTATTTTTGGGCTTCAATCTTAGTTGTTTTGGAAAGTTTAAAGGACAGGCGTTTAAGGTAAGTTATTCATTCATTTACCGGTATTTTACTCATCTGTCAGTCTAATGCCTGTTATTCCAGGGCAGCATGCAGTCAATAGAAACAGCTTTAAAAACTAGAAAGCACTTGAAACCAATGCCACATACTTCAAGCAGAAGAGTTAGCAAACAAAAGGAATGAAAAGACACATGTGTACGCCGGCCACTTGGCATGATCCTCATATCTAAAGAGCACATACAGTTTAAGCATCCCTCCAGTGCCTTTCACTGTCAACTGAACAGTGTCATCTGCCTCAAAGGGGGGGAGTGAAATACAGTAATCACTGTTGCCTGTGCTAGCCCACTGCTGATGCACTGAATCACAAAGATTACATTATCATTATTTTCTTTGCCTTATGTGTAGTGTGTAGCCAATTGAGAAACAGCCCATAGTTGCAGTTTCGATCTGAAATCTGATTCAACTCATCAGTGATTGTCTAGCAGATGCCCTCCCAAATTTAAATAATTTGCCTTCCCCTGCTCCTGTGCTGAAACATCTTGTTTATTAAGCCATTTCATGATAACCAGAAATTAAAACTGGAAGGAGCCTCAGCAGCTTAGACAGCTGCAAGGTTCAATTTTGGTCTATTCTCAGTGACTGTACGTGCTTGGAATTGACTCAACTAGGGCATGCCTGCACCCATCAAAAAAGCAGAAGCCTCTGACAGGTGCTCCGAAAGGTGTGCCTTGGAGTGGTCTGGGGGTGCAAACTGGAGCAAATTGGTCCACTCATCATGTGGGCACTGAAAGAGACAATAGCATGGAGAGGGAATAAAACTCAGAACAGAATTTCATGGGGAAAAAACTGGATGTCCAGCATGAGTTGTAAGAACTTTGCACCAAATATGTTCATATTACAAAAGAGGTCATGTAAAGCAATGTATATTTTAATAGTAAAATTCCTTCCTTGCCCTTTACCAGCTATCGTCGATGTCACCATCCCTTCTGATAGAAATATCCTGGAGTTTCAGACCTGGAATATCTGGTACCACAACAAAGCCCTCACCCTTATTGGTCAAAATGGAAGTACTAGGTCATTCCATACACATTGGGAAGTGCTGCCTGACATTTAACTCCCAACACAGCTGTCTTTCCTCCCTTTTTGCCTGTTCTTCCTACCCTCTCCCTCCCTCCTTGGGTATAACAAGGACATGAAGAAGTGGATACTGGCCAACAGAAAAATACCCACGAAGAAAGATTGTTAAATCATGCATGCACAACAGGGAGAGAGTACATAGATCAACATGAAAAAATGCTGCACTAATTTCCACAGGAGTGGTTCCTGCACTGGAGCAAATCACAGCAAAGCAAAACAACAAAATACCACAATAACATAAGAGCAGAAGAAGAGCCCCGCTGGATCAGGCCAAGGGCCCACCTAGTCCGGCTTCCTGTATCTCACATTGGCCACCCAGATACCTCTGGGAGTTCATGAGACAGCTAGAGACCTGTCTCCTGATACCACTCCCCTGCCTCTAGCATTTTGATGTAACCTCTTTTTAGGCCTGGAGATAACATGTATCCCCATCATGGATTGTACAGTAGGACCCCCGTTTCCACTGACTCTCCAAACATGGCTCAACAGATGGGGTGGGAGCACCCTGCATGTGGAGCAGACTGTTGAGAGTGTCCTGCTGTCAGCCAAAGCAACACAAGTGCCCTTATTTATTTATTTTATTTATTTATTGGATTTCTATCCCGCCCATCATCCTGTAGGAACTCTGGGCGGTTAACAGTGGGCTGAACAATTCAGCCAGATAATACAAATAACATAGCACAAACCACACACAATTTAAAACATAATGTGCATCCTTGGCGTAAAACTTTTAACTAACAAAGCAGCTAAAGAGCTAAACAGATGGCGGGAAAAAAAACTAAGCTAGGTCACCAAAGGCCTCGCGAAAGAGCAAGGTTTTTAACGCTCTGCAAAAGGCCATCAGGGACTCTGCAGAGCGCACTTCGCTAGGTAGGCAGTTCCAAAGAGATGGGCCGGACACCGAGAAGGCCCGGTTCCAGGTGGAAGTTTTCCGGGCCTCTCTAGGGATGGCCACCCGAAGCGAGTGCACCCGCGATGGCCAGATTGAACGGGTCGAGGTTGATCGCTGGACGATCCGCTCTGACAGGTAGTCCGGTCCCAAGCCATGGCGGGTTTTTATAAACTAAAACTAAGACCTTGAATCTGATCCAGGACACAACGGGTAACCAATGCAAGCGAGTCAGAACTGGGGTGATGTGGTCGTGATGGCGCACACCCGCCACCAGCCTGGCTGCCGCATTTTGCACCCACTGCAGACGCCGGAGGAGAGTCAAGGGCAACCCCATGTAGAGAGCATTGCAGTAGTCCAGCCTTGAGATCACCAACGCTTGCACTACAGTTTTCAGGGAGTCGCTGTCCAGATCTGGGTGGATCTGGGCAATTTGGCAAAGATGGTAAAAAGCTGTTCAGGTCACGGCAGCCACCTTAGTCTGTGTGTGTACCCTGCTGGTGTCATGAGCCAGTGGGAGCTCCTTATAGCTGGCCATGGAGATGCAAGAACCCTGCCTGTGGTGCAAGGTGGTGGGAGTGCCTTGCCAGCAGCCATGGTGGCACAAGGGACTGGTGTCTGCATAGCACTACCACTTTTGCCCCACCACTCCCACAACCGCATTCACTCTTATCTGTGGATTTCCATATCCATGGGGTGGCCTGGAATCACTTCCCCATAGAAACGGGGGTCCTACTCTAAAGTGTGATTGACGTTTCCTCCAGAAATCAGTCCAACTCCCTTTGAAAGGCATATAGGCCAGATGCCATCACTTCCTCCTGCAGCAAGGAGTTCCACAGACTAACAACACACTGAGTAAAGAAATATTTTCTTTGTTCTTATTCTCACTCTCCCAACCATCACTCAGCAGTGATGTTTAAAACAAATACAAACAAACAAACAAACAAACAAACAAACAAAAGCAAGAGGTTTTGTTCCTTTGTTGACACTAGCTTCAGCTCCCCTGCATTGTTTGGGCATCAGGATGTTGTACTTTTATCATAGATCGAAAGGAAGTTGAATAAATGATCTTCAGAGACAAGAAGACTGCCCTGCCAGAGTGGTGGCTGTGGTGATGACAGCAACCACCTCTGGCAACAGAACACCATCCCTTTTCTAGCTGTCTATCACCATGACCCTCCCGGAAACTGAAAGGCATAGGCACTTCATTATCTCTCTGCTTTCTATAATTCATCATTAGAGATGGGCACGGAACGAACATTTTTTCATTTCCGTTACTTTTGTCGTTTCTGTTACGCAACGAAACGACAAACAAAAATTGTGATGAAAATGAAACGAAACGAACAGAACCACGAAAATTGTGGTCGTTACGTTTCGTTTCCGTTAATGGCGACGCGCAATGAAATGAGCTGTCTTAAATGTTAAAAAACGCCCTGGACATCCATAAAAATGCAGCGATAATTATTTATATTGTCTGATAATACCTACCGGGGGGGTTGGGGTCCTGGGTATTTTTCTTTTCCCTCCCACCAGCCACAAAATGGAGGCATGCCATGTGATGGGATCATTTCAAAATAGCTCTGACAGCCAGCCACAGAGGGCATAAAAAGCTCTGACAGCCCCCGTCCTCCTTGCAGTCTGTGGTGGGAGTTAGGGTGGGATTGCTGTCTCTGCTGCGACTCTAGCTTCAGTCCTGCAGCCTCCCTGTGTGCGTGCGTGCTGCGTACCTCTCGGTGAGTACCCTCCCTTGCCCTGCAGTACAGTCACTCTGCGGCTGCCTTGCACCCTGGGCAACGCCCACCGCTGCCTTTACAGCCTCCCTGCATACCTAGTCTAGCATCCTTTTTTTTTAGTGTTTTCCCTCTGGTCTGGGGCGTTGGGGGATGCCTGCGCACAGATAAATGCTTTAAAAATCGCACAAAAAAGGGTAGAAACGACAAACGAAAAAACAAAAAAGGTAACGAAATTTTTCAAAAATTTCACGACTAACAGAAACGAATCGAAACAGACCTCTCAACGACAAACGAAAAAACCGAAACACCATTTTTCTGTTTCATGCCCATCTCTATTCATCATCGCCACATGTCTTTCTTGAGCCTGCCCTATTGTCAGAACTAGAGCTGCCTCCTGCCAGTGGCCCCTCTCCCCAAAGGGAAAAGGAGAATCACATCCATCACATGCCAGATGGACAAGTTGGTGGTATCGCCCACAGCCGCAGGTACTGTATGCTCTAATTACAATGTCAGCTACAGAGAGGAAGCATTTGCCTCACTTGGATACCTCTTAAACCAAACCATTCTGTTCCAGACATCTTTATGAACATTTGTATCAACGCTTTATGCCATAATCCCAACTTGATCACGAATGTTTGGTGTTGGAGAAGTTTATTTTAGTGTTGTTGTTTTTTGAAGAAAAGGAAGAGGTACAGGAGGAAGAGGAGACAGCATATACCACTCCTTACTGATGTCAAGCCATAACTGCTGAATAGCTCAGTGGTTTAGTTATCTGGATGCAGAGCTAGAGGTTGGCAGTTCAATTCCCCACTGTGTCTACTTGACAGGGGCTGGACTCCAAATAGGGTCTCTTTTAGCTCTGCAATTTTAAGACTGTCGTTGTTATTTCAAACTCACAATCATTTAATAACTAGAGCCAAAACTGTTGACAGAGAAGCCAATCCAGAGCTAGCTGTTTTATAAGGCCAGGTGCAATGCAATGGCTTGTACGTCACTGAACCCCACCAGCCTAACCGAAACAATACTTCTGTGTGGTCCTCTAGTAGAGGTGATAGAACAAAAAGCAAATGAGTCCGTCTCTTTTCAATGGACTGCCAGTTAGAGGCACAAAGCGTAAGATCCTGGCCCTTCCGGTCTAAAAGCTGACAGCGTGTTGGTTTCAGCTAAACTCTCTGTGGCACAGCAACAGGAATCTCCAAATGGCCCATCAGTTCCCTGTTGGGTCCTTGAAAGCACTGATATGCAAAAATGAAACAAGTTCAAATGGAACCTTTTCAACACATTGGCCCTTTTGAGTATACACAGATTTATCACTGGGCAGATGGGAGCTGACTTCAAGGGAGCAGCTGAAAACAGCCAGAAATATTTATGGTTGAATTAATTTCCAGTTGCATTTTGTGCTGGGCTTAAACAGAGACGGAAAGTGGGTCACGGACTTTCAGCCATTTGCATAAAAGATCTTGCAGCAAAAATTGTAACATACTGTAGAATATATTACCGTTTGTAATTGTTTGTATTTAAAAAAGAAAAAGAAAAAGAAAAACATTCTAATTAGCAAATATCAAAATAGACAGTATTCTCCCCACCCCAGGACCATTTGAGAATATCATCATCATCATCATCATCATCATCATCATCATCATCATCATCATCATCATCATCATCATCAGTGCAGAGCTTGGAAAGGACCCTATGAATCATCTAGTCCAGCTCCTGTCAAAAAGACACCGTGGGGAATCGAACTCACAACCTTTGACTCTACAGCAAGATGTTTGCAGTCCAATACTATTTACCCATGTGGATCCCTAGCTCCCTTCCTGAATTGTATTTACTCTTACAGTGGGCTTTGTCCCTTCCCCTTTATTATTGCAAAATCATTAAATAGATCTATAAATCTGTCTTTGTCTCTGCTCTCTCCTCTTAATTCGTATATTCCATGTAAGCTTATCATTGAGAAAGAAATCCTGAGTTGCCTTATCCCAATCACTTAATGACTGGTACCACTTTCCCTTAGTGATTGGTTGTCTGAGAGTTTCTTTTTAATGGAATGTTGCTTTTAAATGTATTTTTAGTATTTGTGTTATTTACTGTTTTTAAAATAGCATTTGTTCAGTTCTTTTTAAATATTTGCATACTTTCTGTTTTTAGCTTTTAAAAATTATCTTCTTAATGTAAGTGGCCTTGGGTCCATATAAAAGGAAAAAAGATGAGTTAAAAAAAGTTAAAAAAGCGAGCAAACAAACAAATACTTAACTCTAAATTGTACACTCTTTTCCAGTTCCTGCCAATAAACAATTTAACTGCTGTTAAGAAACTAGAAATTAATTCTCCAGTCACCTATCTCCTTTTCAAATATTAATAAATGTACTGTTATAGAACATATAGCTAAATTTAGCTTGCTTATCTCATTCATTTCCTTGAAAACCGAGTGCCAAAATTTCAATATAATCTCACATTCCCACCACGGATGAAAATAAGTGCCTACTTTCAGGCATCCTGTCTAGCACATATTAGAATAATTGCCCTCTATTTGATTTAATTCCAATGAAGTTAAGTACCATCTGTACAGTAACTAAAAACCTTCTTTTCTCCTTACCGACATAGAGTTTAATATTCTAAAGTTTTATATATTTATTTATTTATTTATTTATTTGATTTTTATACTGCAACCATCTAGCAAAAAAGCTACTCTGGGCGGTTTACAAACATATACAAAATATAAAACCAGATTAAACAACTTAAAATAAAAAAATAAAAACTAATCAATCAAACCAAATAATCAAATCATAACAATAAAAGGAACAAATAAACAAATAAGCACAAATACAAAAAAATCAAAATGCTTTAACAAATCAAAATAAGAACAAATGGAAAAAATTAATAGAAAATTCTCATAAGGCGGGGAAAATGACAGCGTCCTGTTTATATAAGTTGGTTGAATCAGAATATTCAGGGAAGGCCAACCTATAAAGCCAGGTTTTCAGCAGTTTCTTGAAGGCTTGTAGTGAGGGCACCAGGCGAATCTCTTGAGGAACTTCGTTCCACAGATAAGGTGTGACCACCGAGAAGGCTCTTTTCCTTGTTGATGTTTTCCGGGCGTCCCATGGGGTCGGTACCTGCAGATAGCCCGCCTGGCTTGACCGAGTAATTCTGGCAGTTCTTTTTGGGAGGAGCCGTTCTGTCAAATACTGAGGGCCCAAACCGTTTAGGGCTTTGTATGTTAATACCAAAACCTTGAAGTCAATGGAGTAGCGAATAGGCAGCCAGTGCAGAGCGGCCAAGACAGGGGTAATATGCTGGCACCTTTTTAACCCTGTTAACAATCTGGCCGCTGTATTCTGCACTAGCTGCAATCTCCGCATATATTTTTTCAAAGCACTAGTACTGATTTCATTTCTCATGCTGAATTCTCATAATGATTTCAGGGAGTTCTCCTGATCTGTGCCCAATAATATATTATTATTATTATACTTACTATCCCTTTCCCTGTCCTGCCCTTATCTTCAGTTTGCTTTTGTAATAAAAAGTCTTCATATTTCATATGTTCCTTGAATTTCCATTTCTTTCAACATTTCATTTCATTTCATTTCCATTTCTATAACACCCCATCTGTGTTGCCACTCTCTGGGTGGTTTGCAATATGCAATAATAAAAATACAACTCTCTATGATAAATACCAAAAAACAGAATTAAGTACAATTAAACCCTGCCAGTAGCTGAAACTAGTTTTACATTGAAATACACAAATTAAAACCCAGTCAAACCTCTCAGGACAAATTTACACTAATAGAAACCTGCTTTGTATAATTCAGCCCCAATTAACTTCCTAAAAAAAGGGGGGGAGATGGTGACTGCTGAAATTCTGAGGTTTGTTCCAGAGGGAAAGGTGCTAGATCTTTTCACCTCCTTGGGTATCTCAATTCTTAAGAGCAAGAACAGTGAAGTGTGCACAGTGAAGAGTATTTTAAGAAAGATATCCCATCAGATTTAAAGGGTTTTATATGTTGTGACCAGCCCCTTAAATTCAGCATAGAAACTTAGAGGGAGCCAGTGAAGGTGTATCAAGACTGGAGATTTATTTGTATTTATTTATTTATTTATTTATTTTTTTTGCATTTATATACTGCTCCCATTTCCCAAAGGAACTCTGGGCGGTTCACACAAAAAGCTTAAAAACAAACATCACTAAGACAATATAAAATGGTACTGGGCAAGAGGCAAAAACTAGACAACCGTCAAAGGAGAGAAAAAAAGAACTGGTACCACATTAGCAGTTGCCAAAGGCATCCCTAAACAGCCAAGTTTTAAGGGCTTTCCTGAAGGATGCCAATGAGGGAGCCTGGCGTATCTCACCAGGTAGCTTGTTCCAAAGCGATGGACCGGCCACTGAGAAGGCCCGTTTCCAAGTTACTACTCTGCGGGCCTCCCGGGGGGGGGGTTTTACCCGGAGAGAGAGAGCCATTGAGGAGCGGGTGGGTCAGGCCAGCTCTAATTGTGCCATGTTTGTGTCTGCTGTACCTGTAATCAGTCTAGCCATTATATTTTGAACATGCTGAAATTTTAGTACTGACTTCAAGGGCAGCCCTACATATAGACCATTACAATAGTCTGTTTTGTGGGTTGCCAATGCATAAACCACTATTGTTGGGCATTTTTAATCCAATGCCCATCTGGACAAAGAAAGCTGAGAAAAGGCACTCCAGGCTTCAGAAATATTTAAGCCTCCATAGAACAAGCTGGTTCCAAGGGTATACACAGGTTGTGCATCTGATCCTTCACGTGCAGCCTCCTCAAGGCCAGGAAAATATCCCTCTAACCAGTTCAACAATTCTCCCAACAATAGATTCTCTGCCCTAACTCAGTTAAGCTTGTTGATCCTCATCCAATCTACTGTCAGTGCCAGTTAGGCTGAAGGACACACATGGCATCAACTACAGATGAAGAAAAGAAGAGAGTTGTGCATCATCTGTATATTATTGGGAGTGAACTCCAGATCTGCATAAGATTTATCCCAACTGCTTCATATGGATATTAATAAAGCACTGGAGAGAAGGCTGATCCCTGTGGAAACCCATAACAGAGGTTCCAAGTCATGGGCAGTGCCTACTCAAGCTGTACCATCTGAGATCAGCCCTCAAGGAAGGACCAGAAACACCAAAGAATGGAGCCCCTGGCCCACAAGTCCTAAACTCAATAGCCATCTCAGAAGGATACCATGGTTGGGGCTATCAAAGGCCACAAGGAGTAGCAGCCAGCAATGTTACACTTCCCCTGACTGTCTGTCTCAGGAGATCATTTTGCAGCAGGGTGACCAATGTTCTTTCAATCCAATGACCTGGCCTGAACCCCCATTGAAATGGGATTATCAGTTTCTCAGTTTCCTCCAAAAACAACTGCAGTAATAAACATAACAAGCAAGTATATATTCATACATACTGTGTGTGCGTATGTAAATCTAATGATGAATAAATTGTTGTTTTTAATGTGCACTGAAGAAGCAAGATCAGGGATTGAATCCGGACTAGCATGCAGCAACTCTGTAGAATTCCAAGAACATTTTGTTAAGTCACTGAGGCTTATTCCCAGGTAAATTTGAATCAGAAACTAAGGGCGTTTATACACGACCCCTAAGCTGCGCTGCAAATGGCTCCCAGCTCCGGAGCTTAGAAATGTTTCCCCACCAGCTCCGGAGTTTAGAGAAAATTAAGTGTGACCATGCCCCCATAAGCGCGACCCAGCGCACCTTTCATGTACTTGCTCTCAGCAGATGAAAATTCCTTGATGCAGATAAGAGTGCCAGGCTCTCCTCACTTGTCTGTTGTTTTTTTGCCTCCCGCCCCTTTAAGAGCCCCTTGAGAAGGAACCAGGAAGTAATGGGGCTCGTGGCAACTTCGACCGGCACCGGCAGGTTAGTAAAGGCTTCTTTTGTCCTTTTTTTCCCTCCCTCCCCTCACGCTGACAGGAGCAGGAAGTGCTGAGGGGTGGGGATGCAGGAACAGAAACGAACCCCCAAGATCTCTGGTCCGAATTTAAGGGACCAGCGGATCTTATGGGTCATGTGAAAAGGCCCTAAGTGTGCATCTTTCTCTATTGGCTGCTACCTCTCTCTGCATGTCCCTAGGTGCAATGCCTGCTGGATAATTGATTTCAACAATAGGAATTGGCTCCACTCATCCAGTAATGATTCTACAACTTTCAGTAGGACATAAGTAATGACTAAACTTGAATAATTTAAGTGAAAAGTGGCTGGCTGAATCTGGATCCAACCCGTATTAGAGTTATTAGTTGACAACTCTCATTACATTTTATGATTTACATTTAAAAAATACACTGTTTCTTTTAAAAACACTGTAGATATTGGGAAAGGTATGGATGTAGCGTATCTTGATTTCAAAAGAGTTCCCTAAGGATATTTATGGGCTAAACTCAAGGAGGTGAGAGGGATGGCTTGTAGACATAGGGCCTTCTCGGCAGCTGCCCCCAAGCTATGGAATGCCCTCCCAAGTGAGATCTGCCTGGCACCAACATTGATGACATTTCAGCACCAGGTAAAAAACCTTCCTGTTCCAGAAGTTTTTAAACTGATACAACATAGACTGTGGGTCCTTTGATGGCAATTTTAGGGTAATGATTTTAGTGTAAGGTTTTTATCATTGTTTTAATTATTTATTGATCTGTAATGTTTTAACTGTTTTAAGTCTTTGATTACAAACCGCCCAGAGACCTTTGGGTAGTGGGCAGCATAGAAGCTGTAAAAATAAATAAATAATAAATAAATAAAACACAGGCTGGGTAGTACTACTGTTTGGTTGATGTGTTGCTAATAGACCGATTGGATGCAAAAAGTGTTCACCAATGGCTGAGGAAGAGTGCCACGTGAAGTGCCACGGGGTTTTGTCTTATGTCAGATGTTGTCCATTATTTTGTAAAAGATTAGGATGAGGGCATGGAGGGGATGATGGCTCACAGGATAAATATGAGGCCACAGTGGTATGAAGCAGCAAAAAAAAGTGAATGTTATGCTAGAGATGCATTAATAAATACAATACATACAATAAGCTAATCAAAAGAAGTACAGTAATGGTATCATTCTGTTCTGCTTTGAGGAGATCTCGAGATCTCACCCAGAGTCTTGGGAACAGTTTGGGGCACCAGAGTTATCAGAAAACTTTAACCTCTCCAAAGGAATGCAAACAGAATAGTAAGAAATTTGGAAACCAAGCGAGGAAAGGTTGATAGAGCTCAGTGTGTTTAGCCTTGAGAAGATATGAATGAGAGTTGATTCGATACCCATCTTCAAGTATTGGACAGGTTGTCACATGGAAGATGGGGCAGGCTGGTGGTTTTTTGCCTATTGGTTTTGCTTTGCTTTGCTGTGTGTGTGTGTGTGTGTGTGTGTGTGTCAAAAGAATAGGAACAGAAGTAATGGTTTCAAGTTCCAAAAAAGGAGATTTTGACTAAATGTGAGGAAGAACCTCCTAGCAGTGACCAGCCATTTGACAATTAAATTGACTCCCTTGGAGAGTGATGGGCTCTCCTTCCATGGAGATGCTTCACCCGTGGATCTCCTGCACTAGCAGCTAGCTGGACCCTAGGGGTACTGTCGAGCACTCGCTTTTTGTAACCCTATGCTTCTGCTTTATTCCAAGAATTCTGCATAATATTGTTTTTTTTCCTCCCCTACACAGGGCCGGTGCTAGGTTTTTTTGCACCCTAGGTGAGGGGCGGGGGTGGGGCAGGCGGCAGGAGGGCTGGCAGGGGGCGGCGGTGGGTGCGCAGGGGGCGGGTGGGTGGGTGGGGGTGGGGCGGCAGGGCGGCAGGGGTGGATGGCAACGGGCACGGGGGCGGGCGGCGATGGGCACGGGGACGGCGGGGGGACGGAGATGGGCGGCTGGCGGGAGGTGGGGGAATGGATTACGGTGGCCAGTGGGGGGGCAGCGGGGGGGGCAGCAGGCTGGCCAGCACCCTCTCTCCATTTTGGTGCCCTAGGCAACTACCTAGTTCGCCTTAATGGAAGAGCCAGCCCTGCCCCTACATTTATTGTTTTGAATGTTATAATGTATTTTATTGACCAGTATTTTGTTACATGCATGTGTATGTGGACACTACCATAAGTTTAGGTATGTGCACATCAATTGAATATTCCCCATCTCCGTATATTTACCTGCTGAGTTGGACTAACAGGAAAACCAGCAAAGATCAAACATTTATTTTGAATACAATAGGACCACAGCATCCACAGGGGATCAATTCCAAGGCCTCCCTCCCACAGACACCAAAAATGCAAATGCTACTTCCATTGTTTCTGATTTGCTTTGGTGGTTAGTTCTGGCAAATAAATGGCGGGGGGGGGGGAGCATTATTTAATATTTTCAGGCAGTAAACAAATGAGTCCAGTGATACTGATCTAGTGAATTGGGGGATCCTGCCCTACAACTGAAATTAATATAACTGCTGTACTACAGCTGTACTCTGCTCATGACCAAGTGGTTCAATCCCAGGTAGCTGGTTCAAGATTCACTCAACCTTCCATCCTTCTAAGGTCGGTAAAATGAGTACCCAAATCACTGGGTGGGGTGGAGGGGGGCAATAATTAATGTGTCAACTACCCAGAGTGTGCTTTAAGCTTCATGGGGTGGTATATAAGCAACACAATTTGCTTTACCATGTCTGGAATATCAAATAAGCCACTGCAGTTAGGAGATTGTAGAGCGCAAAAGGTCAAAAATTCTGCATGAACAAGATTGCTCCTGGTAAACACTGAAAGCCACTCGGGAACTCATGGTGGAGTGCCTGTTCCTACCAGCAAGGGGTATCTTGAGATTTACTGGAGGGTTTTATGGGTTACGAAAGAAAGGGCAGCAGTTGCCTTGAAGCAGAAACTGAAGGGATACTTTCCAAAGAGATAAGATAAGATAAGATAGATCTTTATTGTCATTGTCCTATACAGAACAACGAAATTGAAAGAAGTTACATCAGCTCAAAAGCATCCATACAGAAAACCCAACACAACATACCCCACCCTACATTCAACCCATCTAACCAAATACAAAAACGCCCTCAGAACCTGCATTCCCCTGCATTCAAAGCCATGACCGCTTTTGGTAGCACCTCTTTTAGGGAACTCCGCACTTACATCCTACCTCCCTTTAATGCATGAACAACCATCCCAGTATCAAACCATGCCCAGGGGCAGGAGATAGGCATCCCAAGAAGTTTCTGCAGGTAGGGATGACCCTATGAAATGAAATGTTCATTGTAGCCCTTAAAGGAGACCTCTTCAAATGGACAGAATGGAGAGAGAACTCAAGGTGCAAAGCATGTGCTTAACCATTGGACTGTGTGAACCTTGCTTGCCCTCTTAACAACAATTCGGACACTAACCAATGCCTCGGGCGGTGAGATTTGGGGCATTGTTGTTTTCCGAGAAGCTTCCCACCTCTGTACTGTATGAGTATAGAGTAGATACTCTATATGTAGTATATGTAGATGTTGTCTTAGGGTAGCAGGAAAATTACAAGGATCCCAAGGATTGTGAACTTTGATCCCCATGGATTAATGGTGTGACTACTTGGAGATATGGATCCAAATGTTCATGCAGAAACATCTGTTAAGTCTCCAAGGCATTTTGCTATTTGCCCCTTGCCCCCATTTTACCCCTCTAGTTTGGTCAAATATCATAGAAAGCAGCTGAGGGATCTACTTGTCTATTTTCCTCTGACAACCCCTGGCACCTACACAAGAATCGCAGTGCAATGCAGCAAGCCAGTTTCCCCGATAGGCGTGGCCTTTTAAAAACATCTTGAGGGTCAGTAGTTGTATTAACCATCACATTACTGGCAGTGACAGATTGCCACTAATTAAAGAGTCTCCAGTTCAATTTTAGGTCACATACAACCACATTGCATGGAAATTGTGCACAAGCTAAAATCAATGCAAGGACTTTTTAATTAATGGCTGATGGTGGTGATATCATTTCTGCTATACCAGGTAGCTAAACAGCAAACTACTGGCCATAATCTTCTGGCTGCATTTGGAAAATGATGCGGCCAAGCTCATAGGATATATCGCATGACTTTTGTGAACATATAGATCATTTTGGGGTGGGGGTGGCTTTGCCCACCTAGCATGAAATAAAAGAGACAAGACAAAGTTTGGAATTAATAAGGGTCACCATTTATTAATAACAATAACTAACTACACTATGATCACTGTAGACTAAAGAGGACCTGTGCCTTAGTGCAAGTGGGAGCTCCGGTGGGTGTTATAAATTCTCAGTCCCTCCCATTTATAAGAGATTTGTCAGGCATGTGGTATGATGCCTCGGGTAAGATGCATTGCAGTTACTAAAGCCTTCTGACCCTCCTGAATCTCATAACCATTTGCAGCCCTCATTTGCCTGGCCAGGCCTCCTCAATCAATCAACCATTATTACTGACCAGGCCTCCTATTTAGCTATACCTATTACTAATTCGTGTTGATTTAATTATCTATGAGGGCTGCTAAGCACCTTAAAGGTGCTCCATAATGGAGGGGCCTACTTGAATTAATAGACCACTTGCGCTAACCACCATTGTGACCAGTAAGGGTTTTTTGTTGTTGTTTATAAACATACCCAATTGTGCATTGAGGATGACGGGATGGGCGAAAACACACTGCCACTCTATGCCAATTTGAGTGACAGCCAAAAATTCCCATCTGGCCCCAAAGCAACCAGCCAAGCTTCCCCATCCACAATATAGGGTAGGAGAGAGGGGAGCCAAAAACGGCGCAGGCAGAGGGCGGGGAGCATGCTGGGACCTTAAATAGGTTCACTTCCCGCCCAAGCGGCCTATGTAACGGCGCTGCACTTTCACGCCTCTTTTGCCCAGGTGGGCAAAGAAGACCCACCCAAGAAGGAGTCTCGAGCAGAGCTGTCATTTTTTGTTTGTTGCAGCCATTTTCCTTGTACATTCAGACTTGCCATAGACCTTAAGGCTGTTCTGATGAAATGTGAGCTTGCATCTGTTTGCATTGTTCCCCTGAGGTATATTCAATCACTGGGATAGCTAGGAAATATTCTAAAGAGGGAACAGGCATGGAGGGGTACAAACAGACAAAGCACTCAAAAGGAGCAAGGCAAGAAAAGGAGGGGGGGAACCCTGTTTGAACCTGGCAGGAACCCCTGAGGGATTTTCCTGAGACATTATTGGTTTTTCAGACTAGTTTGTTCTTTCCAGCTAGCATTTACATTGCTAGCCGCTGGGAGATGATCCAGGCGTAGTTACATTAAAAATTGAGCGGGCTGCTGAGATTGGTGTGCTAAGGTCATGTTTGTTCCGGCCACAGAAAAGGTTAGCCAGTAACTTTCTTGCCCTCTTTCTCCTTAAATTCTTGCAGAATTCCAGTGTCATAAAGGCCCTCAGTTACCAAACCCAATCAGCACCGACAATCAGTAAAAGGGTGGCATGCTTGCCTCATTTGAGCCAAACACTGGGAGGATGTAGTCCTTGTACATCCAGGAGATATGCTTGCCCATTCTGCTTACTTCTTAGGCTGGCCTTTTCATTCACGAAAACAACAGATGCATGTAATGGAGGTGCCAGCTTTTTCAGTGAATCATCATTATCATTAGCTTAGAACTGTAGAGCTGGAAGGGACGCTTGGGAACATTGTGTTACAATTTTTTGATTTTTTTTATTTTTTGCCAGAGAGGCAAGGTGTCTTTAATTGCCCCCTTCCTTGTGAAATCGTCATTTTCCACTAGAATGACAAGTCTAATAAACGTGTATGTGTGTGTGTGATTCTCTCTCTCTCATATGAAATCAATATCTATCTATCTATCTATCTATCTATCTATCTATCTATCTATCTATCTATCTATCTATCTATCTATCTATCTATCTATCTATCTACATTACATACATACATACATACATACATACATACATACATACATACATACATACATACTAGACATGGGCACGGCCAGAAAAAATGACGTTTCGAGTTTTCATTTGTCGGAACGGGTCCGTTTCGGGTAGTTTCTGTTTGTCGTGAAATTTTTCAAAAATTTGTCGTTTCGTTTGTCGTTTGTCGTTTCCACCGCGATTTGGCGCGATTTGACTTCCCAGAGCATAGGGGCGTCCCGCAATCAGGGCCGGCGCTAGGTGTTTTTGCGCCCTAGGTGGCAGGCGGGGGCCCATGGGTGGGCGGCAGCCACGGGCGGGCGAGTGGGCGGGCGGCGGCGCGGGCCGCAGCAGGGTGGCGGTGGGGCGGCGGGCGAGTGGGCAGTTAGGATATCACTTATGAGGGCTTGGCTTGCACCCCAAATGTGTGTGTGTGCAAGCAAATTGAAGTTGGGAAAATAGAATATAAATGGTAGTATATAATATATTTTTAAAATAAATCCACACCTCCCACTCCCAGTTGAACCTCCCCCTTTATCCAGTATCAGAAAAAAATCCTCACAAACTGCCAGAGAAGAAATAAAGTATAAACTGCTATTCCCTTCAGCAGACAAAGCTGCAGGGAATCAAAGAAATTATTTTCTAAATTCAATTCCCTCCCTCCCTGCCTAACTTAAATCCTAAAGCCTCCAGCCTCCCTCCTCAATCTCGATCGGATCACACCAGCACCAGCAGCCAGCCCTCCTCCCTCAACCACATCCATACACCCGACTGCGATTTCTGGAAGGTGCCTCGGCTTTTTATGTCCTCCGAGACATCCAGAAGTGTCAGTCAAAAACCTGGCAATGCCATTGGTGGAATGGTTCAAACAATTTGCATGGTCCCATCCCATGCCCAGCCCAAATGGGCAGGTCTAAAAAAATAAAAAATAAAATAAAATAAAATAAAATCAATACAACCTTTTATTGCTATAAAAAAAACCACTGCTACTACTATTAAAATTCAGGCATTTAAAATAAATAAATTTCACATGTTTCTGTGGTGATTTGGTGTGGTTTTTGACCACAATTTCAAAAGAAAAATTGTGGTTGCCATTTTGGATCCCCCCCACCGCATGGCATGGCGAGACGACGAGGATGAACCCCCCCCAGCCTGGTGCAAGCAGCCCAGGACAGGAGAAGAGGGGGGGAAGGCTGGGGACCCCCCAGAAACCACCCCTCTGGTAGGTGGCAAAGCCTCAGGCAGGCATATTTTTGATTGCTTTTTTGGCCGGGAGTCGGGGTTTTTTTAAAAAAACTTTTAAAAACTTTTTCTGTGCTTTGCATTGCGCAATCGCTGCGATGCCACAAACGGAAACGAAAAACCCGACCACATTTTTCTTTTTTCGGTTCGAGTTCGAGTTCTGACGGCTTAATTATCATTACCGTTTCCGTTACGTAACGGAAACGATAACCGAAAACGGAAACGACAATTTCACTGAGTCGTGCCCATGTCTATTGGGGACTGATAAAAAGTCTTAAAAGCCCACACTTCCCCCCATGCCCGAAAAACATAAAACAAAGTTAAAAAACATAAAAAACACATAAACATGCGCGCACACAGTATTTACATAAAACACGCACATAAAACATAAAAATTGAAACAAAATGAAAAATGAGATAAAATTTTTTAAAAAATCATTTCAAATGAAACAAAACAAAACGTAGATAAATGAAATGAAAAATGAAATGAAACAACATTTTGGTGTTTCGTGCCCATCTATTGATGCCCCTTTTTTTAGGATTTTGGTGGATACATTCTCTGTGGCCTAAAATATCTCTTTTGATACCTACTCTGCAATAGTTTATTTCCTCCACATGCTTTAAAGGCAGCTTTCACTTTACTTTATAATACTGCAGGTTATTCACCACAGAAATCTTTTTTGAAGAAATCTGTCCCCTTTCTGTATAGTTCTTCAGTATACTGTTTCCATATTCTCTCTGTTCTCCTCTTTGTCTTTCAATAGCATTAATCTTGATTTAAATTTGCCTATGGTTTCTCTAACTTTCTCTCTAACTTTTCCTTGTAGGGTTTCCTCGTTTATTTCTTGGCACTTATTATTACAATAGTTCTCTTTGTTCCCATGTTCAACTGGCTAAAATCTTGTATTTAAGATATTAGCCTTATATCTGTCACCTTCTTATATGTCCTTAATAATTGTAATAATTTCATCAGTTATTTCACCAAGACATTTCTTTTTTCTTTTTTTGACCCAAAATATAGTCCTTTTGTATTCTTTTCTGACAGAGGGGAGGACATAATAGAACTCTCCAAATCCTTGAAAGCCTGTCACAAAGCACAAAAACTTTCTTCTGTGCAGTAACTGATAGCAGAACAAATCCAAGGGGCTGGATGACAGATTTCAGTTGAAGTCAAGAATAGTTCAGCAATGGAACCAGTTAACTATAAGTGTGATCCCACAGCTGAGCCTTTTAGGGTAGGGGTGGTGTTTCTCACCAGCCAGCTGGCTGGAGCAGGCTAACAACCATGCAGCAGAAAGGCAAGGGAGAATGACTGGTTAGTACTGGTTAGATTGCCAGTCACCCTAGCCCAGAAAAGCTCCTCCCCATCATTCAAACTACAGGCAGCATACAAGGTTGTAAAAACCCCAACACCCGCTGGCCAATCAAGCCTAAAGGAGCAGATACTTCAAAGGGCTCTGAGTTATGCAAATGCCTCTGGAACACCCCAACTTATTCACAGCATAGGTTTTTGTTCTATGACTCTCAGAAACTTCAAGACAAGCTGGCTGGGAGAGTTAGGATGCTATATTCCTACCAAGCAACTTTTCCAAATGCTGTGCTTGGCAACTGTCAAGAGGTATTCATTCATTCATTCATTCATTCATTCATTCATTTAAACTTTCATACTGCCCATCTAACTGCCAAGGCTACTCTGGGTTGTGGACAATGCAATATCATAACAAACAACGATTTAAAAAGGATGAAACATAATAACTCTATGAAACCAGAATTAGGCATCAGTTCACATATGCAAAAGCTAGTATTCATGACAGACAGCTACTGCGAACTTTTGATTAGTTGGGTGAATATTAGGGTTAGGGATGGGCACCTTAAAAAAAAGACATGCAGTTTCATTGTTTTGTAAGCTTATGAAAATTTATGAAATGAAACAGCAAACAGCGTGTCATCAAGAAATGAAATGAAATACCATTTTTTTGTTTTAGAAATGAAATGATTCATCCTAGCCTCTTGATCCAGCCATCTTGAGAACAGGAGGTTTATTTTTTTAAACTGATTAATTTGTTTTCCTTTCTTCCTGTGCTACAGCTATTAAGATAGCTTATATTCAATCTTGATCTGCCTGAAGCTAGCCAGCCCAACTGGCTGTGTCTGTAAGTTGATTTAAACTGTTTTTTCTTTTCCTTTTTAAGTAGGACTGTGGAGGTTAATTTTTTTAAATATTTTCTCTCCTTCCCTTTCTCCGCTGATCAGCTGTTAAGTTTATCTACCCAATCTCTCCCTGCAGCAGCTAGCTATTAGGTTTGTAGCTTGTTTGCAGAGGGTTCTTTGCTTGAAACCAAATTTATTGGAAGGTTTGAGGGTCTTTGATTTAGGGCAGTGGGCTCCCTGTTACATTTTAAAAAAAGGAAAGCTCCCCATTATTTATAGCCTTACAAAACATTTTGTTTGATGACAAAAATTCTTTTAAAAACCCATTATTAATGCAATGCAATAAAATGAAGACTGAAACAAAATGAAACACTCTATTTCTGTTTCGTGCCCATCTCTAATTAGGACTCATGATCTACTTATTAGGACTCATGATCAGTCCGCATATACAAAAGAAACATAAAATTAACTAATAACAAACTGGAAATAATTGAAAAGACAAAATGTCAGAACTAGTGGCATGAGCACTAGAACCCCTGTGTTGTGATATGTCAGCTCCAGGAAAACCTGTCTAAGCATTCATGTTTTCAAAGATCATTTGAAGATTCTCAGTGAAGGGGAAAAGCAAATTTCAGATGGGAAATTGTTCCAGAGGTAGGGAGTGACTACCAAGAAAGCCTGGCTTCTAGTCTTATCTTTCTGGACCTCTCTTGGGGTCAGTGATCTCATATGCCCGAGGTATAATACATACTTTCCTTTGGTGATTTCTTTTGGCACAGTTATCCCTCCCTAGTCAAGGTGCATGCCATAGTTAGCAAAAGCTGCCATTTGAACAGTTGGGTGGAAGTTGGGTGGGTGGGAAAGCATGGATGTGTCTGCATGAGTTGATGAAAACGTTCAGTGTCCAGACCGTCACCAAACACACCCAAACACCTGGAAAAGAATGCACTCTTCCCAGTACTGTTTATTCTGTGTTGCAAAACGCACCAGGATTTTGTTGCAAGCACTTAATAGACAGTAATACATCTATGATTAGGTAGCTCCTGGTTACTTATATTTTTCCCCATGTCCTTCTTTCTGAGAACTTTATATCTGGGTGGATATTTCCCTTGTAAACACCCTTCTTCCCTAAACTGTTTGAGAAAAGGTATTTCAAAGCACTTATGTTCTTTGTCTGACAATATTCCAGGAACGGAACATTTTATTTTGGTGAGAACCAAGAGCTAGTGACATCACACAGTTTAATTTTGATGACATTCTGCAAAAATCCTGCTTTTAGTGGTGGGGGGACATTAAAGCACTTTCCATAAGGACACTTATTCAATGTGTGTGAGAGAGAGGTGGGATGATTTACTTGCCAGTCTTCTGTTGCTTAAAAATGTGACCACTACTGTACCTAAACTCTATGAGGACTACAACGCTGCCTTTGTTTGTGACATTTCTCTCCCTTGTTTTCATTATGGTTAATAGCACACTCACTCACTCCCTTCCCAGGAAGCTAGAAAGCAGCAACTGCTCCAGCAGACCTAAACCCTGTCTTGTTTTGTTTTCCTCACAAAATAATGATGTTGAAAGAGCTCTCCTGTGCCTTTTAGGGGCCTTAAAAAAAGTGGATGTGTCTCAAGGGGACCCTAAGGATCCTGCTCAGCTCTCAGTCTAGACACACCAGAATTTAGAAATGTTACTGGGGATGCTGAGGCATCCTGCAGAGCCAAATGTAGTCCCTTCCTACTACCGTGAGATATATGTTGCCCACCGCCAGTGTAGATGTAAGCCCTGCCTCTGCTTACTAGGGATGGAGAGAACTATCAGCTTTTATTCTAGTTATGACCTCATTTCTTTCCGCATGAAACACATCCCGTTCTCTTCCACAGAAAACAAATCATGCATTCTTTTTCATTTCTCCAAGGGTATACAAATTTGGCCCACAGGTTCCCTCATACAGCTCTATGCTTTATTGGGCATGCAATTTTTCCTAATTAGACATGGGCACAACCAGAAAAAAATGACGTTTCAAGTTTTCGTTTGTCGGAACGGGTCCGTTTCAGGTCGTTTGTTTGTCACAAAATTTTTCAAAAATTTGTCATTTCGTTTGTCGTTTGTCGTTTCCATCGTGATTTAGCACGATTTGACTTCCCCAAGAGCATAGGGGCATCCCGCAATCAGGGCCAGCGCTAGGTGTATGTGTGTGTGTGATACTCTCTCTATCTCATATGAAATCAATATCTATCTATCTGTCTATCTATCTATCTATCATCTATCTATCTATCTATCTACATTACATACATACATACATACATACATACATACATACATACATACATACATACATACATACATACATACATACATACATACATACATACATACATACTAGACATGGGCACGGCCAGAAAAAATGACGTTTCGAGTTTTCGTTTGTTGGAACAGATCCGTTTCAGGTCGTTTGTTTGTCGCGAAATTTTTCAAAAATTTGTCGTTTCGTTTGTCGTTTGTCGTTTCCACCATGATTTAGCGCGATTTGACTTCCCCAAGAGCATAGGGGCATCCCGCAATCAGGGCCGGCGCTAGGTGTTTTTGCGCCCTAGACGGCGGGGGGGGGGGGGGGCGGCAGGGGGGAGGTGTGGGCGGGCGGCGGTGGGGGGGCATGGGCAGGCGGCGACAGCGGCAGGGGGAGGCACGGGCGGGCGAGCGGGCAGGTGGCAGCCGCGGGCGGGCGAGTGGGGGGGCGGCGGCGCGGGCCGCAGGTGGGTGGCAGTGCGGGCGGACGGGCGAGTGGGCAGTTAGGATATCACTTATGATAGAGGATCTGTTCTTGGCTTGCACCCCAAATGTGTGTGTGTGCAAGCAAATTGAAGTTGGGAAAATAGAAAATAAATGGTAGTATATAATATATTTTTTAAAATAAATCCACACCTCCCACTCCCAGTCGAACCTCCCCCTTTATCCAATATCAGAAAAAAATCCTCACAAACTGCCAGAGAAGAAATAAAGAATAAACGGCTATTCCCTTCAGCAGACAAAGCTGCAGGGAATCAAAGAAATTATTTTCTAAATTCAATTCCCTCCCTGCCTGCCTAAATTAAATCCTAAAAGCCTCCAGCCTCCCTCCTCAATGTCGATCGGATCACACCAGCACCAGCAGCCAGCCCTCCTCCCTCAACCACATCCATACACCCGACTGCGATTTCTGGAAGGTGCCTCGGCTTTTTATGCCCTCCGAGACATCCAGAAGTGTCAGTCAAAAACCTGGTGATGCCATTGGTGGAATGGTTCAAACAATTTGCATGGTCCCATCCCATGCCCAGTCCAAATGGGCAGGTCTAAAAAAATAAAAAATAAAATAAAATAAAATAAAATCAATACGACCTTTTATTGCTATAAAAAACCCACTGCTGCTACTATTAAAATTTGGTGTGTTTTTTGACCACAATTTCAAAAGAAAAATTGTGGTCGCCATTTTGTATCCCCCCACCGCATGGCATGCAGCAAGACAGACGACGAGGATGACCCCCCCCCCAGCCTGGTGCAAGCAGCCCAGCACAGGAGAGGGGGGAAAGGCCGGGGACCCTCCCCAGAAACCACCCCTCCGGTAGGTGTCCTCAGGCAGGCATGTTTTCGCCTGCTTTATTGGTTGTTTTTTTACTTTTTAAAACTTTTTTTCTGTGCTGCTTGGCATCGTGCGATCGCTGTGATGCCATTAACGACAACGAAAAACCCGACCCAATTTTTCTTTTTTCGGGTCGAGTTCGAGCTGGAGCGGTGTAATTATCGTTACCGTTTCCGTTACGTAACGGAAACGATAACCGAAAACGGAAATGACAATTTTGCCGCTCCATGCCCATGTCTACTCCTAATGTAATGGCCAGAATCCTGTTATGTTTTCCAGCCAATGTGGTTGTTGTTGTTCAGTCGTCCAGTCGTGTCTGACTCTTCGTGACCCCATAGTGTAAACGGCTGTGGCAAACTGTCACAAAGTGAGAAACCATTATGGGCACCTGTAGTTAAGCAACAAGTCAGGCCTACTCTGAGCTCTTAACTTGCACCAACTTGCTGCTGAAAGTTATGCTGGTAGGTGCAACGAATGGGATTCTGGTTACTGTATCTTTAAGTACACTTCACTCAATATACACACTTTTAAGCAGATATCTCCTAATGCATGAACTTTTCTGACACTTTTTTGTTGGAAAGTAGACATGGGCACGACTCGGCGAAATCCTCGTTTCCGTTTCCGTTCCTCATTTCCGTTACGTAACGAAATGAAGAACGACAATTACTCCGCCAGAACTTGAACTCGAACCGACTAAAGAAAAATTGGGTCTGATTTGTCGTGGTCGTTCCTGGCGGCATCACAGTGATCACGCGATGCCAAGCAGCACAGGAAAAAAGTTTTAAAAATTAAAAAAAAACCCGATTCCCGGCCAAAAAAGCAGGCGAAAAATATGCCTGCCTGAGGGCACCTACCAGAGGGGTGGTTTCTGGGGGGGGTCCCCGGCCTCCCCCCCTCCTCTCCTGGGCTTCGCATCCTCACCGTCTCACCAACTCGCCAAGCGGCGCGGCACAGAAAAAAGTTTTAAAAATAAAAAACCCGATTCCCGGCCAAAAAAGCAGGCAAAAATATGCCTGCCTGAGGGCACCTACTAGAGGGGTGGTTTCTGGCGGGGGTCCCCGGCCTCCCCCTCCTCTCCTGGGCTGCGCATCCTCGCCGTTTCGCCAACTCGCCAAGCGGCGCGGCACAGAAAAAAGTTTTAAAAATAAAAAAAACCGATTCCCGGCCAAAAAAGCAGGCGAAAATATGCCTGCCTGACGGCACCTACCAGAGGGGTAGTTTCTGGGGGGGGGGGTCCCCGGCCTCCCCCCTCCTCTCCTGGGCTGCGTATCCTCGTCGTCTTGCCAACTCGCCAAGCGGCACGGCACAGAAAAAAAGTTTTAAAAATTAAAAAAAAAAAACAATTCCCGGCCAAAAAAGCAGGCGAAAATATGCCTGCCTGAGTGAGGGCACCTACCAGAGGGGTGGTTTCTGGGGGGGGGGTCCCCGGCCTCCCCCCCTCTCCTGTCCTGGGCTGCTTTGGTGGGGGGCATCCTCGTCGTCTTGCCAACTCGCTCGCCATGCCATGCAGTGCGGGCGGGGGATCCAAAATGGGGCAACCGCAATATTTATTTTGAAATCGTGGTCCAAAAACACAACAAAGCACCACAGAAACATGCAAAAATAGCTATTTTAAAACTGCCTGAATTTTTACAGTAGCAGCAGTGGGTTTTTCTTGCAACAAAACGTCTCCATTGATTTTATTTTATTTTATTTTTATTTTTTTACACCTGCGCAATGATGGGCTGGCCATGGGAGTGGACCATGCAAATTTTTGGAGCCATTCCACCAATTGCATGGCCACTTGGCCAGGTTTTGACCGAGACTTCTGAGATGTGCCAGTCGGGCATGAAAAGCCCACTAACCCTAGCCTGAACCCAAACCCGAACCCTAACCCTAACCCATACGCCAGTACACTGTCCTTCTTAGTGGGTCAGAGAGGCACCCAGAGGTGCACCCCAGTAACTCACCCTAACCTTACCCGTAACCCTAAGCCTAGCCCTTGCGCTAACCCCTAACCAGTAAGCCAGATGTGTACTCGCATTGCACTACAGGAAGTACACTTCCCTTCTTAGTGAGCCAGAGGGCGCCCATAGGGGTCCTCTCTCACTTTGTTCCCCATCTCCAGCCCAAGAGCACCGTATGCAGGCAGGCAGTGAGTCACAGAGGCACCCGAAAGAGAGGTGCCTCTGCCTGCCACTGCAACTTGGTATGCATATCCAATTGGCTATGCATGCCATTTTGTAGCGGGCCAGAGGAGGCACCCACCCCAGAGAGGTGCCTCCAGGAGCCCGCTTTCCCTTCATAGCGGGCCAGAGGAGGCACCCACCCCAGAGAGGTGCCTCCAGGAGCCCGCTTTCCCTTCATAGTGGGCCAGAGGAGGCACCCATCCCAGAGAGGTGCCTCCAGGAGCCCGCTTTCCCTTCATAGTGGGCCAGAGGAGGCACCCACCCCAGAGAGGTGCCTCCAGGAGCCCGCTACCCTCCCCCAAAACCAGTACTAACGACAGATGAAAAAACAACAAACAAAACGACAATTTTTTGAAAAATTTCGCGACAAACGGAAACCAGCTGAAACGGGCCGGCTCCGACACATGACAACTCGAAACGTAATTTTTCCTGGTCGTGCCCATCTCTAGTGGAAAGTGCACCACAACATTTGGAAATGCTGCTCTACAAATAACCTGACTCATTTGTCAGTTTAGGCACCTCAGATATAACAAGCTTGCATTAAATTAACAAAAAAATTCTTTTTGGGAAAAGTCTCAGTATGAAACGTTATTATGAAGAACGAAAGTGATGATTTTAAAAACAAAGTCCTGTATTTCATTCATGTTACATAGGAATATCGTGGTGGTGTTTTCTGTCTCATCCGGCTAGATAACTCAATGAATAGCTGCAGAACCGAAGGTTGGGTGTTCCTCACTGTGCATCCCTAAAAAACCAGCCTGTGTGGCCTTGGGCAAGCTGAACAGTTCCCAAGACTTCTTAGGATTCTCTACCTAGAAAACCCTGGAAAGGGTTACAGTTCATCTGGAATGACTTGTTGAATATTTTCCATTTTTAGGAGCTAAATCTAATGTGAAATGGGACAGGCTGTTGTTAAATGCCGGGGGACAGGAAACCCACCCTCCATCTGGTTGGCTATCTCAGGCGGCCTTGGCTTCAACACTTGGTTTGGTTATTGCCTTGTTTCGTATCTATTTTGTAGTACCCTGTTTTGGGAGACTTGAGGCCTCACTAGAGGAGACAGTGCTTCTGTATCTAAAGAAGCCATGGGGTCCTTAAAGGGAAATATCACCTGTTTCTTTAAGATATTAGTGAGGAGAAATAGGTTGTATTGGACAGAATAGGTTTGTCTACATGTGTTTCATATGTTTATTTAACTGATTTGTAAAATGGAGTCCAGTATGTAATACTGAGTCATTGTAACCCAGGTGTACAAAATAGATATAATGAGTAAAGCTGATGCAAGGTAGATTCAATTGCATGGTGTAACCAGTTTTCTGATTGGTTATCATAAAAGAGCTCCAGAAATCTGTAGCCTTTGGACCTTTGGTGAGAAGGTACACATGTTGCCATGCTTTATGTCTGTACTATGTTATGTTCATATTATGTCTCTATGTACTCTGTGATGTGATGTTGAAACTCTGTTATGTTTGCACATATGTAACATAGCTGCTTTTAAGAAACTCTGGCTGTTTCGTGTGGATTTTGTCTCCTTGAGTCTTAGCTTCTTCTGGCAGAATAAAATGCAAAATTCTGTCAGGGTTATAGGCCCAGAAGAACTGGAGTTCAAGGGCAGTGATAACAGGAATTGCTGATCGCTTGGGAGTAGAGATGGGCACGACTTAGCGGTATTCCCGTTTCCGTTTCCGTTACTCGGTTCCGTTACTCTACGGAAACGGTAACGGGAATTACTCCGCCAGACTTCGAGCTCGAACCGACGAACGAACAATTTTGGTCTGATTTGTCGTGCTCGTTCCTTGCATCGCGCGATTGCGCGATGCCACACGCGGCACAGAAAAAAAGTTTTTAAAAGTTAAAAAAACCCGGTTCCCGGCCAAAAAGCAGGCGGAAAAATGCCTGCCGTGCCTCAGGGCACCTACCAGAGGGGTTGTTTCTGGAGGTCCCCGCCTCCCCCCTCATCCCCCGTCCTGGGCTGCTCTGGTGGGACTCGCCGCAGGCTCGCAGCCAGCAAAAAGCCCAGTCTCGCCGCCGGCCGCCGCAATTAAAGCGCAAGCAAGCTGCACGGACGGCACAGGAAAAAACTTTTAAACTCTCCCCCCACCCCATTCCCGGGCCAAAAAAGCAGGCGGAAAAATGCCTGCTTGACTAAGGGCGCAGGGCACCTACCGGAGGGGTGGTTTCTGGAGGGGGGGTCCCGCCTCCCCCCCATCCTGGGCAGCCGGACTCGAGTTGCCATTTCGCCATGCCATGCGGTGCGGGCGGGGGATCCAAAATGGGGCGGCAAACGCAATATTGTTTTTGAAATCGTGGTCCAAAAACACACAAGCACAACAGAAACACGCGAAAATTTATAAACTGCCAGATTTTTCACAGTAGCAGTGGGTTTTTTCTTGCAACAAAATGTCTCTCCTCTCCTCCTCTGTCCTCCATTTATTTTATTTTATTTTATTTTTTTTTACACCTGCGCAGTGCGCAATGATGGGCTGGCCGAGTGGCCAGCCATGTGGGAGTGGACAACCATGCAAATTTTTGGAGCCATCCCACCAGTCGCATGGCCACTTGGCCATGGAGACTTCTGGGATGTGCCAAAAAGCCCCCTAAAACCTGCCCTAGCCCTAACCCTAACCCTTGACTCCGTACCCATACGTCACAGACTGTCTTCTTAGTGGGTCAGAGAGGCACCCAGAGGTGCAACCCACTAGCCCACCGTAACCTTACCCGTCACTAGCCTAACCCTAGCCCTTGCACTAAGCCACCTTAAAGCCAGATCTACTTGCTTGCATTGCACTACACGCAGCAAGTACAATTCCCTTCTGTGTGAGACATGCAAGCCTTGTGAAGGGCGGGCATGATGCTATCACTTCACTGGTGTCACTGTCTGCACATTCTGTTATGCAATATCCATAGGCTATTGCATAGCATTGTGCAGCAGCAGCAGGTGAGGAGGGGAGACCCCCTGTGAGGGCCTCTTGGAGCCTGCTTCCCCTTCCTAGTGGCAGGAGGCACCCACGGGTGCCTCCAGGAGCCCACTTTCCCTTTATAGCGGGCCAGAGGAGGCACCCACCCCACAGAGGTGCCTCCAGGAGCCCGCTCCCCCCCCAAACCAGTACTAACGACAACGAAAAAAAACGAAAAAAAAAAAACGAACCGACTAATTTTTGCGAATTTTCGCGAAAACCGGAAACGAGCCGAAACGGGACCGGCCCGACTAACGACAACTCGAAAAAAAATTTTTTCAAGTCGTGCCCATCTCTACTTGGGAGAGTGAAACCGATGTCAGTGATCTTGGCGTTGCTGTGAGTATCTATGTGTAAGAGCGCACAGGTTTGGTGTCTTCCAGAGTTTCTGTGGCTAAGTAATGGAAGCCAGTAAAATGGAGGACTTATCTGTCAAGATCAAAGGAGACGCTGGATGAACGGAACCTCATGACAGTTATGCATGCACTGGTAACATCCCGTATTGACTACTGTAATGTGTTTTACGTGGGGCAGCCTTTGAGGTGGTATGGTGATTGCAACAGGTTCAGAATCGTACGGCACAGGTAGTTAGTGGAGGGGCCGCCAGGTACCACATCACGCCGATTCTGTATAACTTGCATTGGTTACCAATTGTTGCCTGAGCCCAATTCAAAGTGTTTGCTTTGACATATAAAGCCTTAAACGGTTTAGGACCTAGATAGCTGAAGGACCACCTCCTTCCATATGAAACTACTCAGCAATCAATATCCAGCCAGCGAGCCCTCCTGAAAGAGCCATCCCTTAAGGAGGTGAAAGGGATGGCTTGTAGGTATAGGGCCTTTTTGGCAGCTGCCTCCAGATTATGGAATGCCCTCCCAAGTGAGACTTGCCTGGCACTGACATTGATGACATTTTAGTGCCAGGTAAAAACCTTCCTGTTCCAGAAGATTGTGGGTCCTGATGGCAATTTTAGTGCATTTTTTCTGTATTGTATTTATTGTATTTAAAGGTTCTTATCATTTTACTGAAATTGTATAGGTATTTTAATGTTTTAATTTGAATTGTTAATTTTAATTTTAGGCTGCCTAGAGACCTTTGGTTAGTGGGTGGCATATAAGATACCTAAATAAATAAATAAAAATGTTTTTTTCAGTAGTGGCAAAAAAGTGTGATGTGCCTGGGACACAGGCTGAGAAATAATAATGGCAGGTCTTAGCAAATGAAGATAAATTATTCCAATGTATTCTCTAAAACGCATTGATAGTTTGTGCATGAGGGCTGCTGTTACTAGAGCTGAAGCATGCTAACTGTGAGAGTATCTTTGTGTATATGTAAACTTTAACCCACACACCCCTTTGTCCCTGGACGTTCATCTTCCTTCTGTTCATTAAAATGTATATTGAGCAACCTTTATTGACCCTTCAATAAAACATGGTGTTTCTCCTCACTGCTTTATTCTCCCTTCTCTGTTTCTTCTTTTTCCTTCTGTGAAATGAGCTCCCATTCCTAGCTGCACATTGCTCATTATAGCCTCCGTCAACAAATTCCACATGAATAATGGCGCCAGCTGAGAATTAAATGTAGCTATAACAGTGATGAACAGTAATGAGAGATGTGGACTATCATAAGGAAGGGCTAGCATCGTACTGTCATGGGCTCAGCAAATGTTTTCCAGCTTTGTGCATCACTGCTTTTCAAATGTATTACTTCAGGGGTGGTATGTCCACATTTTTCAATGCATAGTTGATGCTTTTCTTTATATAGGCATGCTCAAATAACAATGGCTGAGAATTTCATTGGCTTCGCAACTTGACATGAATGCACCTCATTCATATCCTCTGAAGCCAAGCGTGAACTGGAACACACTTAGCCTTCAAAAGATCCACTTCTTGAATACTCTGCTCCTGTATATCAGCTGTAAAAAATGCACAATACATTGATATATTTGTCATTTCATTGGGCTATAAAATGGCCCCTTGGGGCATTTAGAGGCACCCAGAATTGCAGGGAAACTTTCCCTGACTCTCCTCTACAATGTCTCCACACTTGATGAAGATTGCATTTCTGATATCCAAGCTATGAACCCCTGTAGAGTCCCCCCCCCAAAAAAAACAGGGACCTAGGAAGACTACATTTGCAGATATACTTTCTCTGGCTGTCCTCTACAATCCCTCAAAGTTTGGTGGAGATTGGTTTTTCCCCAAGCCAATTGCTAAAGGGCACTTTTCTGGGAATCCCACTTTGTGGGTGTATCACTCAAATGTCTAAAACCCAATCTCCACCAAACCTCGAGGAATTTTAGAGGAGAGGGGGGAGAATCCTCTCTGTAATTTTGATGTCTCTAGGTGTTCAGAGGCCATCTTTGAGGGTGCTTGAATCAGTCATCCACAACCCAAATATCACCAAGCTTGCAAGGCTTATAGAGTCTGGGATAGCTTCCCTACAATTCTGGTTTCAGTAGGTGCTTTGGGCACCATTTTATAGCATTTTAAATCCAAGACAGAAGGGGGGGAAACATAAATTTGTTATTCATGATTTGGCAAGGTTGAAGAAGCATTATTTGAAATGAATGACCATTTTGTTTGTTCATGTCCATCTCTACTTGGCATCTTTTATTCTTCTGACCGTGATATCTTCCTAGTCCACTTCTGCAATGGGGACATTGTTACAGTGGTACCTCGTAAGATGAAATTAATTCATTCCATGGAGCAATTTGTTCTATGAAAAATTTGTCTTGTGCAGAGCCGTTTCCCATAGGAATGCATTGAAAACCTATTAATCCATTCGGAATGGATTAATAGGTTTTCAATGCATTTCTATGGGAAGGCTGTCCCAAACCCCATGAATTAACAGACAGCTTAAGGCTGTTCCCCCTTGTCATGCCTCACACACTCACACACAGATGAAGTCCAAGCTTATACTGAGAACTCAGGATGAAGCACAGCATAGCAGGTTCAGGGTTAACAGAGTCCAAAGGCAGGTAGCAAAGACACATGCCAGGTGTAGCTGAGCAAAACTCAAGATTCAAGGTCCAAGGCTGAAAAACGGTATGCAACAGATGCTTACATCCAAGTCTAAGAAGCAGGAAAATTCAGAGCCAAGAGATGAAATCTAAGGTCGAACCAGGATCCAAGGTTGAGCTGGGCCAGAACAGGGGTTCAGAAATCCAGGAACAAGGCACAAGGGTGAGAGCAAGCCTTAGCAACTTGTTGCTCCCACAAAGGTAGCCTGAGCCCTGAACACTTGATTTATACTCCCAAGAGAGCACAACCCATCCCCTTAAACACTCATTCTGCTAAAACTCAGGGCTATCAGAACATAAATGCCTCAGAGTCTCCAATAGTTTATCTCCCCTTTGCTTAGCTGTCAGTTTTTGCTTTCTGCTGCTGACATCTCTCCGGGGAGGGGAGGAATCTCCTGAGACAGATAAATCACTATCAGAATCAGCTGCTGGAGGGTCTGCAGAGGCACCTGTGTGTTCCCCTGACCTTAACCCCTCAGTGTTTGAGTCCGGCTCTGGCAGAGGCCTGACACCCTTGCAGCCGACATACAGCTGATTTTGACAGCTCCAACCTGTCTGTTGCAGCTGTGTGGAGCAGCCATTGGCTGCCAGTAATTGAAGGGATTTATCCCCAACCCAGCAAAGGTGGGATGCTTCCATCCATTTGCTGGCTGTGGCACCCTGTCCCCTCCTCCTTTTCAGGCACCCGAAAGTTGAAACAAAGAGGGGACAGGCTGGGGGAAAGACATTCAGAGCACCCCAAAGCAGCTCAGTGTCTCTTTTCTCCAGCGGTTTCAGCAATGATCCTCACCCAGCCCTTCCGCCGCCACTTCCCTTGCAAAACCGCCCAGGCAATGGAAGTGAGCCGAACGTCAGAAGTGGCTGCCTGGGAAGTGCACCTCTTGCCTGGCAGCTGCTTCTGAGGCTCAGGTTGCCTCCATTGCTTAGGCTGTGTGTGTGGGAAGCAGCACCAGCGGCACCAGGCACCAGCGGCACCAGCGGCACCAGCGGCACCAGCAGCACCAGCGGCACCAGCGGCACCAGCGGCACCAGTGGCAGCAGGGCTGGGTGAGGATCACTGTGTCCCTGCTTCACCCACCAGGTTGGCGTGCAAAATTCAAATGCCCGTCTGGCTTTCCTGACCATGTACAACCAATCTGTAGGTGCTATACAGTTGGGAAAGCCAGAATCGAAGCACTGTCACCTCTTCTTTCCCCAGTTTTTGCCACAGATACCTCGGTGAAGAGGAGGTGGTGGATCAGTGCTACATGGCCAAGAAATCCAGGCAGGCATTTAATTTTGTGCATCCAGAACTCCCTTGGGTTGTGGGCACACAAAATTTAAATGCCTGCCCCATAAGATGGATTTTCCACAAGACATTTGGTAGGTAAACCGTCGTCTTGTGAAAAATGCCTATCCCTGGAAATTTCATTCATCTCCAGGTAAGTGGAGTATTTAAGGAGGGGGTTTAGTAGTTACACATGTGGGGATAGTGAATTTTCATAGTCTTCTGAGTCCTAGTCCATCACCACAATGTGTACCCAACCTCAATATTAGACTACTGTAATGCATTCTGTGTGGCACTGTCCCTGCACCTGATCTGGAATGAGCGGAAGAGACAGGATAAACCAATGAGACTGTTTAGTGGAGCACAGAGGCATAAACTACGTTACCTGCTTTTTAGCAATCAAGTCATGTTCATGTTTTTTGTTTTTTGGACACACACAAATGCATTAAATAACACAAATCCAGTATACCTGATAAATGGTTTTCTCATATTATACACAGTTTATTTTATTTTATTTTTCTCTGCCACCTTTCTCCCAATACAGAACTCAAGGCAACTCACAAATTATTAAAATATCAAGCGGGTTAAAAGCAAAATAAGTTATTACATTTAACAAGAATTGAACATACATGTTGAAATAATCAGTTAAAATATTTAAAACACCTTAAAAGCAAATTAAAATGCATATAAAATAATATGCAGTGCCCAAACGTTACCACCACCAATTAGCTGTTAAAACCTGCCGAACTGGTATGGTCTTCACCTGCCACCAGAAGAACAACAGGGAGGGGGCCAAGCTCACCTCCGGGGGGGGGGGGTATTCTATATGTTGAGAGCAGCCACAGAGAAGACCCTCTCTTTTTCCTACCAAGCATGCTCAAAAGGGCAGCAGAACTGAAATAAGGGCTGCCTCTGCAAATCTTAAGAGCTAAAAAGGCTGATGTGGGAAAATCCAGTCTTTCAAACACCCTGGATCCAAGCTGCCCTGGGCTTTATAGGTTACAACTAGCACTTTGAATGGGGGGCCCACAAACAGACTGGCAGCCTGTGAAGCTCTTGTATCAGGGGAGTTGTTTGCTCCTTGTATCGGCCCCAGCCAGCAACCTGGCTGCAGCATTTTGAATCAGCTGAAGTTCCCAAACCATACTCAAAGGCCATCCCATGTAGAGTGTGTTGCAGTAATCAAAGGAGATTGTTAGTAAGGCTTGTATCACCACCATAGCTAGGAGCAGGTCCAACAAGGTTTAATGGTGCAAATGCAGTCCTGGCCACTGCTGAGACTTAGCCATCCACAGGCTCAGGGACAAATCCAGGAGCACAGCCCCCACCCCCTAAGCAGTGCACCTTTGTTTTCAGGGAGAGTGTAGCCCCATCCAGCACAGGAAGGATCTCTATTCCCTGGTCTGCCTTTTGACTGACCAAGAGCACCTCTGCCATGTCTTGGTGAAGCTTCGAACTGTTTGCCCTCCACCAATCTGTTACAGATATCAGACAATACTACAGAATCAGCTTCCTTTGAGCTAGGCAGAAAGGAGAAACAGAGTTGGATGTCATCGGCATACTAGCAACAACGAACTCTAAAACCCCAGATAAGCTCTCTCATAGTTTCATGTATATATTGTGACAACACCCTGGAAACAGGAGTAATGCATATGCAGGTCATCGGGCAATCCCAGCAGGAGGGCGGGGGATGGTATGATATAAAAGGGCGGAGCCGGGTCTGAGAGAGGCAGTTAAGTTGAGTTGAAGGTTTTGAGAGTGAGTGCTGGGAGAGAGCACTGCTCTGTTGGAGTTCTGTCAGGCAGTGAGGGCTTTACTGTTTACTAGTTATTAGAGATGGGCACGACTTAGCGGTATTCCCGTTTCCGTTTCCGTTACTCGTTTCCGTTACTCTACGGAAACGGTAACGGGAATCACTGCCCCAGACTTCGAGCTCGAACCGACGAACGAACAATTTGGTCTGATTTGTCGTGCTCGTTACTTGCATCGCGCAAAAAAGCGGCACAGAAAAAAAGTTTTTTTAAAAGTTAAAAAAAACCCCGATTCCCGGCCCTAAAAGTAGGCGAAAACTGTCTGAGGGCACCTACCAGGCCAGAAGGGTGTTTTATTTGGGGGGGGGTGTTCCCCGCCCCCCACTCCTTGGCTATTGCTACTGCTGCGCTGCTGGTACCAGGCTGGGAGGGCGCATCCATTTGCCATGCAGTGCGGGGGATCCAAAATGGCGACCGCAATATTTTTTTTTGAAATCGTTGCCCAAAACCCCACCAAAGCACCACAGAAACATGCGAAAATTAGCTATTTTAAATGCTTGAATTTTTACAGTAGCAGCAGTGGGTTTTTCTTGCAAAAAAAAGTCTCCGTTGATTTTATTTTATTTTATTTTATTTTATTTTTTTACACCTGCACATTTGCAATGATGGGCTCGCCCATGGGAGTGGACCATGCAAAGTTTTGGAGCCATTCCACCAATCGCATGGCCAGGTTTTGCTGACTGTACCAGGCTGGGAGGGCGCATCCATTTGCCATGCAGTGCGGGGGATCCAAAATGGCGACCGCAATATTTTTTTTTGAAATCATTGCCCAAAACCCCACCAAAGCACCACAGAAACATGCGTCAATTAGCTATTTTAAATGCTTGAATTTTTACAGTAGCAGCAGTGGGTTTTTCTTGCAAAAAAAAGTCTCCATTGATTTTATTTTATTTTAATTTTATTTTATTTTTTTACACCTGCACATTTGCAATGATGGGCTCGCCCATGGGGGTGGACCATGCAAAGTTTTGGAGCCATTCCACCAATCGCATGGCCAGGTTTTGCTGACTGTACCAGGCTGGGAGGGCGCACCATCCATTTGCCATGCGGTGGGGGGGGATCCAAAAAAACGACCGCAATATTTTTTTTGAAATTTTTGCCCAAAAACCCCACCAAAGCACCACAGAAACATGCGGAAATTAGCTATTTTAAATGCTTGAAAAAAAATTTTTTTTCAAGTAGTGCCCAGTGGGTTTTTCTTGCAAAAAACGTCTCCGTTGATTTTATTTTATTTTATTTTATGGTGCAAATTTTACACCTGCGCATTCGCAATGATGGGCTCTCCCATGGGAGTAGACCATGCAAATTTTCCACCAATCGCATGGCCACTTGGCCAGGTTGACCACAGAGACTTCTGGGATGTGCCAATCGGGCATAAACAGCCCACTAATCGTAGCCCAAACCCGAACCCTAAGCCTAACCCATACGCCAGTACACTGTCCTTCTAAGTGGGTCAGAGAGGCACCCAGATGCACCCCAATCAGCACCGTAACCTCACCCGTAACTAGCCTAACCCTAGCCGTTGCGCTAACCCGTCTTAACCCTAAGCCAGATCTACTTGCATTGCACTACATGCAAGTACGTGAGACACAGCGGGTGCAAAGAGTCTGCCAGTCCGTCACTTGTGGCTCTGGCTGACTCCTGCAGCTCCCTCCAGGAGCCCGCTACCCCCTCCCCAAACCAGTACTAACGACAACGAAAAAACGAACCGACTAATTTTTGCAAATTTTCGCGAAAAACGGAAACGAGCCGAAACGGAACCGGCCCGACTAACGACAACTCGAAAAAAAAAAATTTCAAGTCGTGCCCATCTCTACTAGTTATTAAAGACAGGGAGGGAGGCTTGAAGAGTTGATTAAATCTATTCTATGTTAAAGGCAACGCATACCAACTTCAGTCATTGTTATATTTATTTATTTATTATTTTTATATTATACATCTGAGTATGTCCCAATTCTTAAGGCGACGTTTTTAAAAGGTGGCAGCATTACCAAGTGAATAAAAGGTGGCAGCATTACCATTTCCAACAGAATTACACGTGTAAAAGGGAGGTCTCATCACAATTTGGTGGCACAGCAGGGGGATGTCGAAATAAACCCAGTTGTGCCTTTGAAAACCCAGTCTGTGAAAGGGGTGACGTCACATATGTTAAACTGCACGGGGGATAAGACAGAACCTAGAGGGACATCAAAGGCTAAAGACCAAGGCAACTAATAGGAGTCCCCAAGCACCACCTTCTGTCTAGTTTGTCAGTTAGTTCCAGGCTTTGATCAATTCTAGACCAACGATCTAGGCCAAAAATCTGAAGTTGGACCTACTTTTAGTAACCAAATATCTCTTCTCTGGTTACACTGCCTTGTGTTGGTTAGGTCACGCCAGTAAGACTTTGGAAAACCATTTAGCTTAGCAGGCCAATCTGACTTGCACATGCCAAGTCCTTGTCAAGGGAGAGTCCCTGAGGGAAAGTCTATCTAAGCAACACAAAAACATGCATCACTCATGTTAACACCCATTGCAGCAAGGAGGTCCAAGGGGGTTGCAGATGGTACCATTGCCCCTGCCGTTCCAGACATTTTGCAGCTCTGAATGTGATTCCTGACTCCGTTGTACCCATAGGTCCAGTGCAATTAAGCCGGTTGCTGTCACACTTTAATCTGGGTTTTAAATTGCTTTAAATTGCTTTCATGCTGCTTTGTAACCTGCCCTGAAATCTTACCATAAAGTATATAAATAAACTAGTTTGAGTCACTCAACTGTGTTACCTCAAGGCCGGCTTTTCTGCATGTCCTTGCTGAAAGCTCGTGTTATCTGGCAAAACCAAGGGGATTGTTTTCCCCTGCCATTTTCCAGGGATAAGATATGCTTACCCTTTTCTTTAAAAAAAAAAGCCCAAGACAAAACAGTGGGCAGATTGCCTTAAATATTTGGTCTCTAGTTGTACTTGGGCAACTCCACCTATATTTTTGAGCTTGGGTTTCACAGCCCACCAGACCAGAAATAATTTTCCCTGTGATGTGTTTCTACTAAAAATAGCAGAGGTGGAAGAATCCTTGGACTTGTACAAGACCAGAACTTATGCGTCATTTTTCTTGGCCTCATTTTTAACACTTCAGAGGAGTGAGAACTAGGAGATTTGCATTCCCATTCCTTTGCAAGAGAAAAATAGATTGTGCTCCAGTGTCAGATTCTGTTGGAATTGGAAGGCAAGTTGGAGGGGAAAGTCCATTCTGAAGCAGGGACAGATCACAGGCCACTTCCGTCCGGGTGAAATGTTTCATCATGTCTCCATGGCTCTTGAGCTGTCCTACTTTCCCACCTCCACCTCCTGCCTTCTCTGCATTGGATGAAAAATCTGCAAAAAGCCACAGTTAAGGGCTCAGTCACACCTGCCAAAAGAACCCAAGTTATATCAATATGACTGTTACATTTAGATCTTTTCATAATTTGCATAGCACACAGCCAAGATCAATTCATTTTTCCAGCCAGCAGTTTATTTCCAGTTTATTTTCCCCCTCACCAGGTGATGTGTCACTTCATTCCTTATTGTTTCAGCTTGTGTGAATGTTGCGGCCAATTTATTTCCTTTGCAAAGGGGTCAGGTTTCTGGATGCTGTGGAAATGTCAGGGCCCCTGTGCTTGTATCCTTTTAAATATTATTTTATTTTTAAAGACATGTCAACAAATCAGCATTAGCATCCTCTGATGGCAGCACCGCTGTTGCCACTTCTAGTAATAAACTAACATGAATACATTGCTCAGGAGACAGACGAACTACCACCAACCCCTCCCCTCTTGTGGGTGAAAGATGGCTAGTGGTTTCCTGCTTTGAATTGTAAAGAAAGGAGTGTTGCATTTTTTAAACATGCTGTTCACAATTCTTTGCAGGGGAAAGGATATGCAGGAAAGAGGAAAGGAAATGAGGAGGAAGACAGAAGTCTCATGAGTAGTAGGGGAAGGGGTGCTCCTGTCAAAGGGGCAATAAAACCATCAAACACCGGAAGTCCTGCCCCCTTACTGGAAGTCCTGCCCCTTACCAGAAGCCCTACCCCCTTACCGGAAGTCCCTACCTTCCGCCCCGCCCCCTTACCCGGAACCGGAACCTTCCTGGGCCCTTTGACCTGGAAGTGACGTCCTCTTCCGCCTGACCTGGATAGGGAACCTTGCCCCCTCCCCCCGACACGTCACGGGGTCCCCCTACCCCACCCCCAGGCATGCCCGGGCATGCCTTCCCCTAGGGTGCTGCCGCTGGCTATGTGTTGCCTGGGCCTGTCTTGCTGCGTGTGTGCATGCCTGAGAGGCCTTATAAGAAGAGGGGAGTGTTCTGCGGTGCCCGCCGCCGCCTTTTCCACTGTTCCTGAAACCGACTGGCCCATGGTCCCCGCCGTCCCGTTTATGTGGAGAAAGATGGCATCTTCAAGCAAGATCGGGTTTTCCTCCAGCTTGCCGAAGGACACCCCGGACTCACCGCCGAAAGCAGAGAGCGTGGACTCCCCTCCGAAGCCTGAGAGCCCAGATAGAGAGGCAGAGGTTGAAACCGAAAAGGTGTCTGCACCCCCACATGCACCACGGGCCTACGGGATTTTCCATGCCCCTCTGCCCCCTAAACACCCCATCGCGGAAGCCCAGCTCTGTGCCCAAAAAGCCGCCCAAGCCTGCCCTTCACGCTGAGGAGACCCTGTTTTGGTCCGATCTTGAGTGTGATTGTCCTCATGGAGTAAGAGCAGGATGGCAGAAACCAAAAGAAAAATCGGGGAGTGAATGCTCAGATGGTTCCGAACCTGGGCCTCTAGAGGAGCCACAAGAGGATATTTGGACTTCTGCAGATGGGGGTTATGAGAGCGGTTCAGCGGCCGAGGTGAGTTTTTTCATTATATTGTTTATAACTCTCGTTCGGGGTTGTGGGGGGTGCTGCAAAATTTAAAACTAAGAGGCTGTTTAATGCTCTCTCAACACGACACTCTGCTGGAGAAAAAGAATCTGCCGAGAAGTCATAGCGTGTAAAAAAATTTCTGGCGCTTCAAGTGGTTTCAACATATACTTTGAGAATATAACAGCTTATTCAATAATGTCTGTCTTTATATTTAAACTTAGAAAATAGCCTTTTCCGTCCTTTTATTTGCAAATATTAAACACATTATAAGTCTGGTAAAGCCTTGAAATCTTAAAATGCTCCAGCCTTATTCTCTTGTGAATAAAGTTTATTTAACCCCTTAATCTGTGTTCATATGTCTGTGGGCTGCTAAGATGCCTGACGACGGGGATGTTCTAAAAATATATATATTATACACCGGATTCTGTAGGAAGTTTTGGAGGTGTGACCCCTCTATTTAGTGAGGCAAAAAAGCGTATCAAATCATTAAGGGTCAAGGATGTTTCTCGATGGCTTTCTGATCAGGATGCCTATACACTCCTTAAGCCCGCCCGAATACATTTTAAAAGAAACAAGACTATTGTCTCTGGAGTCAATGCACAATGGCAGGAGGATTTGGTAGATATGCAGCAATTTTTAGAGTACAACAGGGGCTACAAGTATATATTAACATGCATTGATATTTTATCTAAATATGCCTGGGCTGTGGCTCTCAAAGACAAGACGGGGCGGGAGGTGTCCAAAGCTTTAGCGGCCATTTTCAAACAAAACCATAGACGTCCCGAGAAGCTTCAAACAGATCGAGGTTTGGAGTTCCTAAATAAGCCTGTAAGCCTGCTGTTAAAGAAACATGGGATACACCACTTTGTCACCAATAATGAGGTCAAGGTTGGTGTTGTGGAAAGGTTTAACAGAACTTTAAAAACAAAAATGTGGCGGTATTTCACAGCCAATAATACATACAAATATATGGATGTATTACCTCAGCTCCTAAGAAGCTATAATCACAGCATGCACAGAACTATCAAGGCTAGGCCTGTAGATGTGACCCCTCACAACTCTTTGGCCAGCTGGAAAACAATCTATGGGACCTCTGCTAAAATGAAAGAGGAGAGGCCGCTGTTCAGAAAAGGAGACCATGTCAGGGTTTCAAAAATAAAGGGGGTGTACGATAAGGGTTATGAACAGAATTTCACTACAGATATATTTATAGTGGATCAGGTTATCAAAAAAGCAAAGAGACCCGTATACCTGTTAACAGATTACCATGGTGATGCTATTGTGGGGACATTCTATCCCGAAGAACTACAGAAAGTGAACCCCCGAGAAGACCGGGTGTATAGAATTGAAAAGGTATTGGCCACAAAAGGCCGTGGCTCAAGAAAACTTCACTTAGTGAAATGGAAGGGTTGGCCCAGTAAGTTCAACAGTTGGGTGGCTGCTAGAGATGGGCACGACTTGAAAAAAAAAATTTTCGAGTTGTCGTTAGTCGGGCCGGTTCCGTTTCGGGTCGTCTCCGTTTTTCGCGAAAATTCGCAAAAATTAGTTGGTTCGTTTTTTCATTTTTTTCGTTTCCGTTTCTGCCGCGATTTCGCGCATTTTGACGTCCGACCGAGACTTGCGGCTTGCAGGCGCAGCGCGGGCAGCGGTGGCGCGGGGGTACATGCGTGAGCGGCGGCAGCGGCAGCGGCAGGGGGAGTGGCTAGCACGGGGGCGGGCACACGGGCGCGCGGGCGCGGGTCCCACAAATGAGCAGGCGAAATACAGTTTAAACCTGCCTGGGTGATGGACTTTCTGCTGCACAACAAGGCTAGTGCATCCTAAGCAAACAAAGTGGGGCAGAAACAAATTTGCATTTCTTTTTTTTCTCTTGGTCTGCTGTGCTGAATCTGCTGATGCTGAACCAGCCAGCCACCCTACTTGGTCTGGCTGACGTGCCTGTTTGTTGTACTTTTTTGTTGTTTGGTTTTGAATCCATCCCATCTCCCCTCCACCTCTCTCAGAGGCAGCAGGAGAAACAGACATTCCGTTCCTCCCCAAATCTGGATGAGGGGTCTACTACTCTACTCCTCTCAAATTGGCCCCCCATCACCAAGGTCCTTCTGCCTTCACTTCACATTCACAGTCAAAGTCACACACACTTAAAGGACAAGCAATAAAGCCAAAGCCAATGCAACCCTGCTTTTGGTCATGGTCAACAAAAACATTAGCAGTTAGAGCCTGAGGTGGTTAAGCTACGTACCTAGCTAGTAGCTACAGCCAGGAATAGTTTTGGTAGGGATGGGTTAGGGTTAGGGCTCTGGGTTGCTCTGACTTAAGTTTTACAGCCCACAGCCCAGCCCACTAGGCTATACAAGGAGGAGGACTATCTCTGGTCGACGCGTCCATAAGGCCAGAGTAAGGGCGGCCACTCCGGCCAGGCCACAAGGCAGAGTACGAGAGCACCACAGCACAGAGCCAGAGTGCGGTAGACTCATTGCCAGCTCCAGTATAAAAAGGATGGAGCTGAATGGCATGACAGGAATTTAAATGCCACTGGCCTTGTGTCACAGTGTCTTGCAGCCCAGAGGACTGAGTTGCGGAGGAGGCCAATCACCTTGAGTTTGGTCTGGCACCACACTGCCTGCGATGCACCACCGTCCACCACATGTCACTTTTTGACTAAGTCTTGGTGGTGCTGTACGTACGAACGCTGTTCAAATCAGGGACCCCCTTCAGTGTGAAACACAGCGTCTTGCAGCCCAGAGGAAAGACTGGCGGAGGAGGCCAATCACCTTGAGTTTGGTCTGGCACCACACAGGCTGCAAAAAGGACAGCAAGCCACATTCTGAGTCTGACTCTTCCTCCCCAAGTCCCCAGCTGTGTGCTGGTAGACTTGCTAACTGCCGGCCCGGCAGTCTACTACCATGCCCTTCTTTGTGAATCACAGTTGGTTCCCACACAACTCCAAGAGCCAAGCCTGCAACTTTACAATAAACTAATGGAGTGCTGGCACCCAACTCCTCTTCCCTTCCTTGTGAGCCACAGTGTCTTGCATCCCAGAGGAAAGAGTGGCGGAGGCCACAAGCTGGAGTAATTGAATGCTGGGCCAGCAATCCACGACCATGGCCTTCGTTGTGAATCCCAGCTCCTACAACTCCAACAGCCAAGCCTTGAACTGTCAGAGAAACTACTGGAGTGCTGGCACCCAACTACTCTTCTCTTCTTAGTGAGCCACAGTGTCTTGCATCCCAGAGGAAAGAGTGGCGGAGGCCACAAGCTGGAGTAATTGAATGCTGGGCCAGCAATCCACGACGATGGCCTTTGTTGTGAATCCCAGCTCCTACAACTCCAACAGCCAAGCCTTGAACTTTCGGAAAACTGTTCTATTTATAAATGGGGGTGCCACCACCACGCAACTGGTACATTTTTTCCCTTCTTTATGAGCCACAGCTGGCAGCCCAGTGGAAAGAGTGGCGGAGGAGACAGAGCTAGGTCTGTGTGAATTACAAACTCCCCGCAAACTACTACCATGCCCTTCGTAGTGAATCCCAGCTCCAACACCACTCCAAGAACCAAGCCTGGAACTGTCAGAGAAACTACTGGAGTGCGTGCTGCACACAACTACTCTTCCCTTCTTAGTGAGCCACAGTGTTTTGCATCCAAGAGGAAAGAGTGGCTGCAGGAGGCCACATAGCCTGAGTCTGAGGCCACAGGGCCTCCGTAGGGGAGGATCATTGCCAGGAAGCTCCAGCTCCCCAGCGTGACTGAATGGCCTGAGGAGGACGCCAGGAAAATGCCCTTCTTTGTGAGCCACAGTGGGTTGCAGCAAATGGAACACAGTCGCCCTTCCCTCACAGACTCACAGTCAGTGACTCCAAGTATCCATCCACCAACAAGGGCCAGGCTGCACCTTTCAGACAATCTGTTATGTACGCCTACGCAGGCTTCCCTTCTTAGTGAGCCACAGTTGGCAGCCCAGTGGAAAAGCAGAGTCCACATGGTGTCTGACTCTGAGGCCTGAGACCACTCTGAAAAAAGGACTGCAAGCCAGAGGGTCTTCCTACATAGCTGTGTGCTGCTTTCCCGGTAAACTCCTAGCAGGCCAGCACAGCCATGTTCCCTTCTCAGTGAGTGACATAGCTTTGCAGTCCATGGAAGACAGTAGGCCTGAGAACCACAGGCTCACTGTCTGTGTGAGTCAGAGTAACCACAAAGAACCAAGCCTGGAGTGGAGGCTTCCTTGCTCCCTCCCTTCACAGAGAGCCACAGTCAGTGCATTGCATCCCAGTGGCATGCCCTTCGTAGTGAATCACATTCCCCACAACTCTAAGAGCCAAGCCTTGAACTTTCTGATAAACTGTCCTATTTGTAACGGTGACAGAGGGCCACCAGCACGGCAATAAGTTGTCCTTCTTTGTGAGCCACAGTGTATGGCAATGGCAGCCCACTGAAGACTAATTGGCGGTCCGGAGGCTGACAACACTCCCACACTGCGGCACTCCTTCCTGCAGAGTCCTGTCACTGTCCCAGGCAGAGTCCAAGGGTGCTTTCGCATGAGTTCTGCCTAATCACGGGCCCACCCCATGGCTGTTTTCTAGCACACAAGCACAATGCCCTTCTCTGTGAGGCACAGTGTGTGCAACCCAGAGTGAAGGGTAGGGGAGGCCAGAAGGCCAGACTAGAGGGGGTTGAAGGAGAACCACCGAATCGCCCCTCCCTCAGCCAAGGGATTTCCCAACCTAGACTGCGTGAAGAACCCCCCCCCCAATGTGGGATGACAGAGTCCACCAGTTCTTCTAAACAAAATAGTTGATGAGTGAATGCACTGTTACAGTTGGTCTTCAAGTGGTTTTCCGCCAAGAGGTGGGCGCAGCCGTGGTTGCTGCATGGGCAAGTTGAGGGCAGTGGCGACAGGGCTGAACTTGAAGCACTAAGTGGACCATGATGTTAGGGTGAAGGAGAAGCAGCTGGAAGGCCTCCTCTAAGCCGGAAGTGGGGGGAGCCTGACAGGCAGGCAGGGAGAAGACACAGAGCTAGAGTGAGTCTGAGTCTTTGACCACACAGGCTTCCAAAAGGACAGCAAGCCAAGCTTTCTGACTTTCTTTCCCAGCTGTGTGCTGGTAGACTGCTCCTAACTGCCGTGCCGGCATTCAATCTCCATGCCCTTCGTAGTGAATCACAGCAGTTCCACAACTCCAAGAGCCAAGCCTGGAACTTCCTCCTAAAAGGCTCTTCTATTTCTAAGAAAGAAACGATTATTGTGCAAAACTGTGGTAGCGCAAGTACATTCCACTCCAGCCCTTCTTAGTGAGACACAGTGTGGTGCAGCCCAGAGGACAGAGTAGTGGAGGCCTAAACATCCCCCTTAACCCTAACCCTAAGCCAACCACCAGCTGTTCCTGAAGAGTGTTCCCATAACTCAATCATCATCATCAATCACAACCTAGATTTGCAACCAGTAACTTTTCTTGTCCGGCAGCCTTTGTTCCGGGGTTAGGGCAGAAATGATTATAAAATGTTTAAGCACCGAGTGTGCACACAGCACAGCACCAAGATCCACACAGGGGACTTTCGGACAGGAGTACGCACACACAACAAGGACGTTTCCCTTCTTTGTGAGCCACAGCTGGCAGCCCAGTGGAAAGAGTGGCGGAGGAGACAGAGCTAGGTCTGTGTGAATTACACAGACTCACACAGTCAGTGTGTGTCAGAGTATCCACCAAGAACCAAACATGGAGGCTTCCTTGGCAGGCAGAGTTTCTCTCGCCACCCCAGGAGACTGGGTTTTGGCAACCAAGGAGACAGAGTGGAAGCAGGAGAACTGGGTGGGTCTATTTCTTTAAGGCTGTAAGGAGGGGAGCTTGCCCCCTGATACTCAGTCTTTGAGGTAGGTTGTTGTAAAGTGCTTCCTCACCACTTTGTTAGCAGATTGGCGCCTAAACCCCAGGGAACGGTGTGAAGCACCAAGGAAGGCAGGTATTAGGGTCTCTCTCAGACCAGCCATGGGAAAAGGGGAAACATTGGGCCAATACAGACAGACCCTTTCCAATGACACTTTGAGTGGCCCTGCCTGGTTTGGAGACAGGCCAGGGCTAGAAAAATTGGGCCACTAATAGTACCCTTCAATTGTGTGTGTGAGAGAATACGGGTAGGCAGGCAGGCAGGCAGGCAGGAAGTCAAGCAGGCAGTTTTGCAGGCATTAGGCACTGGAGTCGGCAGGTAGTCACAGGGCCAGGCAGGCAGGCAGGCAGGCAGGCTCGTAAACCCCAGGGAACGGTGTGAAGCACCAAGGAAGGCAGGTATTAGGGTCTCTCTCAGACCAGCCATGGCAAAAGGGGAAACATTGGGCCAATACAGACAGACCCTTTCCAATGACACTTTGAGTGGCCCTGCCTGGTTTGGAGACAGGGCAGGGCAAGAAAAATTGGGCCACTAATAGTACCCTTCAATTGTGTGTGTGAGAGAATACAGGTAGGCAGGCAGGCAGGCAGGCAGTCAAGCAGGCAGTTTTGCAGGCATTAGGCACTGGAGTCGGCAGGTAGTCACAGGGCCAGGCAGGCAGGCAGGCAGGCAGGCTCGTAGGGCCAAGGGGAGGCAGGCAGGCTTGCAGGCGGGCATGGAGGATTGCAGGCAGGAGGTTAGGTTACAGGCAGCAACTTAGTTCTTGGAGTGTTGGGGTAAACCCAAGGTGGAAAGGTTGAAGCGGATGAAAGTCAATCTTTCCACCGTCTCCGGGTCCAGGCGACAGTGGCGCGGCCTCAGGACATCTCCCATGTGGGAGAAGACACGCTCACTCTGGACACTGGTGGGTGGGATAGACAAGAGGTCCAACGCCAGAGTTGAAAGAGCGGGCCAGAGGTCTGCCTTTCTGGCCCAGTAGTGCAGTGGGTACGAGCTGAGGGGTTGGAGGGGCTCAGCCATGTACTCCTTCACCATGGTCTGAGCGGGGTCTGCTACTTCTTCCTCCCTTGCCTCCACTGAGGAGGAAACTGCCATGGCTAGGGCAGAGGCCAGGTAGTTGGCTGCTGGAACGGAACCTGGTCTCTGGATGAACGCTCCTGAAGTACAGAGGGATGTGGATCCTTGCGAGGACTCCTCCTCAGCATCGCTCTGGCTTCCGTGCGCCCTCTGAAACGCCTGGCCCTCATCGGAGACAGCCCTGACTTGACGGCATAGCTCCGTCTTCCAGGATTTCAGTTCGGCAGTGCTGGCCGCCAGGGAACCCTTGACGCAAGGGTCACACAGGCAGGCCATCTGCTACACCTTTTCCCTTCTGAGTGGGCCAAGGCGGGTATCCACGCCGGTCAATAGCCTGTCTGCCAATGCCCTGCTCTTAGGGAGAAGATTGCCTTCTTCCCAGATACTGGTCTCTAGGCGTTGGCGAAGGGCATTAACCAGGGGGAGAACGTGGCCCAGGCTGGCGTTGTAGCTGCTGAGGACGTGGGTGGTCTCCTCAAAAGGCTGCAGGATACCCGCCATCTGGGAGAGGGCGAGCCACTCGGTAGCACCAAGGTCCAATTCCCTCCCCTCATGCAGGACTGGGGTGGTTGACATGATGTATTCCACCACTTCCTTCTGCTCCACCAGACGCTTGACCATTTCGTGGGTGGAGTTCCACCGGGTGGTCACGTCCTGGATCAGGACGTGCTCCGGTCGGCCCGTCTCCGCCTGCCTCTCACGCATCATCCTGGCTGCCTTGACGCTGCGAGCGAAGTGCCCCACGATCTTCCGACACTTGTCCAGCAAGGCCCTGGTCTCTCTGGTCCCCTCACTCCAGGAGTCCTTTGGTGCACCCAGGCCAATGGCATCGCCCACCACTAGATGCAGTTTGTGTGCTGCGCACACGATGCCCTGGAACCCTGCCCCAAGAACCGCGTTGGTCATGTTACGGCCCGCGTCTGTAACCATGACTCCACGATTGACCTGTCCCTCTGTCCCCAATCCCCACTCTCGCATTGCTGTCTTGAGAACGTTAGCAATGTTGATCCCTGTGGCGTTGTCCTCCATGCTTTGGGCCTGGAGAAGCACCACCCTATACCCTCTTGGGGTGCTGCCTTGTGCCTCCCCCTGCAGCTGCTCATGGGCTGACCGGGGCTCCAGGACCTCCTTGGGTTGCCACCAATGAGCCGTCAGTGAGAGGTATCCGTGGTGCCCACCGGTCCAGAGGTCAGAAGTGAAGTGGATCTTCCTCCCTCTGGCCGCCTGCAGCAGGGCCCGGATCCTGTCCCTGACAGACTCATAAAGGGAGGGAATCACCCACCTGCAGAAGGTACGCCGGGATGGAGTCTCGTACCATGGTGCCACGTGCTTCATCAGGTGCCTGAAGCCTGATGACTCCACAAAGGAGAGGGGCAACCCGTTCATGGCCACCACTTCACCCACCACTCGAGTGGTGGTCTCCTGTGCTTTGGCCCTATTTCGCTGGCTGACAAAACTCCCACCCAACAGCCCCACTTCCTGCAGAGTGGCCTGCCTCTTCCCACTCTCACTAGCGGAGCTGTGTTTTTCTTTCTCTAACCCTTCTTCCCCTCTCTTCCTCCCTGAAGAGCAAGGGCCTGCCAGGGTTCCAGGCAGAGTCCCAGGGTGCTTCCTCATCAGATGGCTGCACAACCCACTTGAGGAGAGGTGTTTGGGGTCATTCCCCCTGCGCAAGACCACCCCGCATATCTTGCACACTGCCATCCTTGCGTCTTGGGGGCTGTTCTCAAAATGCTCCCAGAGACACCCTCGTGGCTTACAGAAAGTAACGCCCCCTCTGTTATTGCCTGCCGCTGCCGCTGCTGTGGTGCTGGTGTGGCCTCTGCCCTGCCGGGAAAGTAGAGTAGTACTACTGCTCTCACTGGTGGTACTCTGGGTGGCAATCCTGGCACCCAACTAAGTCTCTCAATGCCCTGCACAGGGCAAGTATAATTAGGAGGAGAACTGTAACTTCTTCCCAGTTGTAATTGGATTGTGTATGTAGACTGTGGTGGCAAGTAAATGAGTGAGATGGACTCACAACAGCAGCACAAAAAACAAGGTAATAGGAGCAAGGGGTTTGCCAATCCTGGCACCAAACTAAGTCTCTCAATGCCCTGCACAGGGCAAGTATAATTAGGAGGAGAACTGTAACTTCTTCCCAGTTGTAATTGGATTGTGTATGTAGACTGTGGTGGCAAGTAAATGAGTGAGATGGACTCACAACAGCAGCACAACAAACAAGGAAATAGGAGCAAGGGGTTTGCCAATCCTGCCACCCAACTAACCCTCTCTATGCCCTGCACAGGGCAAGTGTAATTAGGAGGAGAACTGTAACTTCTTCCCAGTTGTAATTGGATTGTGTATGTAGACTGTGGTGGCAAGTAAATGAGTGAGATGGACTCACAACAGCAGCACAAAAAACAAGGTAATAGGAGCAAGGGGTTTGCCAATCCTGGCAAACAAGTTTCACAATGCACAGGGCAAGTGTAATTAGGAGAACTGTAACTTAACTTCTTCACAGATGTAAGTTACAACTGCACAAAAACCAAGCTAATAGAAGCAAGGGGTTTGCAAAATCTGGCAGCACCCAACTTTCACAAATAATGCACAGTAACTAAGATGAATGGAACTTCTTCAAAGATGTAATTGAAGAAAAAGTTCTATAGAGGTGGCTGGGTGCCTGCCCTTCAACAAATGTTTGTTTGAGTGCCTGACTGCAAAAAAATGAATGAGGTGTTGGACAAGTGAAAGAATATCTATAGTGTTAAGTAAAATGAAATTGTAAAATGTTCTACAGAGGAAGGTGCCCTAGCCTTGTTGCCAACAAATGTGACTGAGAAATTTGAGTGCACTGGTTGGCGAGGGAGACTCTGCCTACTCAGTCTGTACTCTGTATAATATTTTTAAAATAATTTAATCCACAGCCTCCAACCTCCCCTTCTAAGCACTAGTACTGGACCTTGGATGTTGCTTGCCACTTGCTAATAAACTGTAGAATAGAAAATAAATGGAATAAAACTATAAGCTGCTACTAGGGTAGGATAGGGTTGCTGGATTCCCTTCCAAAACCCCAATCGCAACAGCAGCAAAAAAGCTGTAGGCGCAGGGTAAAAGGACCTTGGCCAAGTAAATGAACTTGGTGGGAAATTGGGATACAAAAGAAATGGTATGGTATGGTAGTGTAATATAAAATAATATATTTTCAAACTAAATCTGCAGCACCTCCCCTCCCCTACCGCTCCCACTCAAATCTTCCCTCCCCCTTGAAGCAAATATAAGCAAATAAAAACCGGAACTCTTCCTCAAAAATGCAGAAAACAAAAAAGAATAAACACTGCGTTGCTATTCCCCACAGGGAATAGAAGAAATTATTATGTTTTGCGAATTAATATCAATTCAATTCCCTCCCTGCCTAGCGAGACCGAGACCGCGACCGCGAAATCGAAACTAGACTGAGCGCAGCAATCCAGCCCTGACCACCCTCCACAAGATCCAAGCCCAGACTGTGATGGACTGGAACTGCCTCGGCTTTTTATGCCCTCTGGCACATCCAGAAGTGTCAGTCAAAACCTGTCCATGTGATTGGTGGAATGGCTCCGAAAATTTGCATGGTCCCGTCCCATGGCCAGCCCATCGTTGCACAGGTGTAAAAAAATAAATTAAGAAAAAAATAAAATAAAATCAACGGAGACATATTTTGGCAAGACAAACCCACTGCTGCTACTGTAAAAAAATCAAGCATTTAAAATAGGTTACTTTCGCATGTTTCTGTGGTGCTTTGGTGGGGTTTTGGGCAAGGATTTCAAAAAAAATATTGCGGTCGCCATTTTGGACCGGGAATCGGTTTTTTTTTTACTTTTTAAAACTTTTTTTCTGTGCCGCTTGGCATTGCGCGATCGCCGCGTACAAGTAACGACCACGACAAATCAGACCAAATTGTTCGTTCATCGGTTCGAGCTCGAATTCTGGCGGAGTAATTCCCGTTACCGTTTCCGTAGAGTAACGGATACGAGTAACGGATACGGAAACGGGAATACCGCTAAGTCGTGCCCATCTCTAGTGGCTGCCTCTGAAATTTGTGACCCTGTATAGAAGAGTTGGAAATGTGAGATAACGGATTTTACATCATACTCCCCAGCAATGCATACAAGGAAATATTTCCTCAAAATACAAATGCTAATTTTACAACACTGCTACCACAACCCTTAGATCTGAGCGGTGCATGGGAAGTTGGTCTGGCTGAAATTCAGTACCCCCGCAGCTGGTACACACTGACTAAAAATGCCATGTTTTACATTTATCAGGATGCAACTAAATGGGGCTTTCTACTACACAGAGGTTATTACAAGAGCATTCAATCTGTTTTGGATGAAATGAATGACAATATAAAAGTAGCCATAGATCCGCCTAAAATACGTTTTGTCTACGACCCTGTAAAGGGTAAAGTTAGATTCATAGGGGGAAACACATACAAATTCTCGGCCACTGGGGGGTTAGCCTACCACCCGATGTTCCTGTTGATAAAATAGACCACGCTGCAGACATTACCGGAGGGGTCAGCGCATTGTACCTGTATACGGATATCATAGAGCACCAAATTGTAGGAGACAGCTCTGTACCCCTGTTACGGTGCATACCCGTCAGAGGAGAAACTTATGAATGTGTCACCATAACTTACAATAAGCCGCATTATATGTTAATGAGCAATAGCCACATCAACACAATAAGCATTGAAATAAAGACTGACCAGAACCAACACGTGCCATTCAACTGGGGGAAAGTTGTCGTGAGGTTACACATTCGACCCAGAATAGGTTATTTTTAGAGCATGCAAAAGAGAGCTGCATGAGCCAAAAATGGTGGTCTTTAAAGATTATGGAAATGTAGATGCCTATAGGACCTACTACAAAGCCCAGGCAGGCCGTGGTCTACCTGGTTTCCATGGAGCTGTAAACATGTATGGAGCAGGTCTGGGGGGCATTTTTCGTGGACTTTTCAGAAGGGCTGTTCCTCTTTTGAGGAGGGGGTTTCAGATTATTAAACCTCATGTTAAGACAGCCATGCACAACATAGCTGGAGACGTAGTGAGTCATGTTATGAAAACGGTGAGAACCCAAGAAGGCTCGGGTCTCATGTACCTAAAAAGAAGGGGAAGAGTTAAACGAAAAGCATCTCACCAACATATTGGAGCACCTCAGCCCCTAAAAAGAAGGGGTATCCGTGGTAGAAAAAATCAGAAGCTGCAGGTCAGGAAGAGGAGAGGAGGCCGCAAGACAAAGATACTAAAACACAGCGGAAGAGACATATTTTAAAATGGCATTCATTCATAACTCCTCTGAAGAATGTACCAAATCCGAGCTGGATCTTTTTCAAATATCACCAACACAAACCTGTGTGGAAAGCAGTATGTACGTTGAAGTCCCGCCTCTGTCAGCCCTAAGCCCTAATGCACCTATGGAATTTTATATAACAGGGGAGAGTGAATTTTATTTAGACCTCAGTCATTCGCTTCTTTTTCTGTGTTGCAAAATAACAAAAGCAGATGGTTCAAACATGGCTGATGCCGCCAAAACGGGGCTGGTCAATTACCCCATTGCCTCGCTGTTTAGCCAGCTGGATGTTACCCTCGGTGATAGGCTGATCAGCCAGAGTCACAACTGTTATCCCTACAGAGCCATTTTAGAACTGCTTCTGAACTACAGCACCGATGCCTTGAGTACACAATTTGCAGCAGGTGGTTTTTATAAAGATGCCTATCAAACGATGGAATCTACAAGCCTAGCCGCTGGTGAGGGAAACTGGGGCTTTAAATCTAGAGCACATCAGACAGCAGGTAGCCGGACCTGGGATCTGATGGGCCCATTACACAGCGATATATTTTTCCAGGACAAAATGCTGCTGAATGGTGTAGATGTGAAGATCAAACTCACACGCAGCAAGGATGCGTTCTGTTTGATGAGTGGAGATGACAATGCAAATTATACAGTACATATTTTAAATGCAGCTTTGTTTGTTAAAAGAGTGAAAGTATCCCCCGGTGTGCGTCTAGGGCACAGTGAAGCGCTTCTTACCTCTAATGCAAAGTATCCTGTTGAGCGGGTCGGTATGAAAGTTTTCAGCATAGCTGCGGGGAGTCTTGTCTGCAACCAAGAAAATCTTTTTGGGGGGCAACTGCCTAAGAAACTGGTCATAGGCTTTGTTGACAATGAGGCATTCAGCGGTCAATACACACGAAACCCCTTCAACTTTAAACACTACAACGTCAATTTTGTGGCGTTGTATGTGGATGGAGTTCAAACCCCATCAAAGCCTCTACAGCCTAATTTTCCAGACAGCCTATGCGTACGTGAATACATGCAATTGGCAAAAGCCACTGGGAGAAGCATGAAAGATCTGGACATAGCTATTAACCGTCACAAATTTTTGCAGGGGTACACACTGTATGTTTTTGACCTCACCCCTGATCAGGCCTGCTCTGATCACTATTCTCTGATCAGAACAGGTAACCTCAGAGCCGAGATCCGCTTTGCTGTCCCCCTTCCCAACACTATTAATATGATTTTATATGGGGTATTTGACAACGTGATTGAAATTAATCACAGCAGAAACGTCCTCTTTGATTACATGTGAAGATGAACACAGTCCAGATATTGAATTTATTACATAAAAACAAAAACTTTGCAGGTGTTTATCCCAGTGATATGCTACCCCATATGCTACCCCAGACGATTATTACCAAGCGGCCAGCTGGGATCGTGGTCAACACCCATCCTCACACACTGCCTGGCGAACACTGGCTGGCTATCTATCTACCAGTGCATGGCCCCACAGAGTTTTTTGATTCATATGGAGCAGCCCCAAATAATCCGCTAATTCCTGAAGACATCTATGACTTTTTAATGAGGCAGACCAATGAGATAACATACCAAAGGAGTCAGTTGCAGCATCCCTTAGCTGCCACCTGCGGCTATCACTGTGTCTTCTTTTTACAGAACAGAACAAAAGGCTTCTCTTTTCCACAAATATTAAAATTGTACACTGGCGATTCCGTGGGCAATGATACTATGGTAGTCAGCTTTGTCAAGAAGATTAGAAAATCCAAACACCGGTGCACCCTGTTCAATCATGTTCAGTCCTGCCTGCCACAGTGCAATCCATGATGTAATTATGTTCCTAAATAAAAGGCTGTTATACAAATTAATCTGTTTTGGTTTTTATTGTGATGATATTAAAAAGGGGGCCCTCTTGAAAAAATATTACAGAGGTACACGTGGAAATTAAAGGACTTTAATTATAGGTAAAATACAGAAACTCATTGTTTTCAAGGTAAAGCAAGAAGCGTATGTTTTAGCTGATTTTGCATGGTACAGTTGTAATAATTAACTTAGCTGCAAACACCAGCTCTAGGGCCCTCTTGAAAAAATATTGCAGAGGTACACGTGGAAATTAAAGGACTTTAATTATAGATAAAATACAGAAACTCATTGTTTTCAAGGTAGAGCAAGAATCGTGTGTTTTAGCTGATTGTCATGAGAACCATAATCTGATTAGGTGTCTTGACTGGTAAGAGTTTCATCTCATTGTTAGCCTTTACTGTGGTTTGTGTAATTATTAAAACAGGCAGCAAACAAATCTCAAGGTGTTTGTTACACTATCTCACAGAAACTATCAGCAAAGTGCATTTATGAAAACTTTGCCAGCAGCGCCACCTCATGCCCAAAATGTGTTACAACAAGCCTGTTTTCACAAATGACAGAAATATTTCTCAGAATAAAACGAAAGAATTTTTATTTAATACAGAACAAAAGGCTTCTCTTTTCCACAAATATTAAAACTTGGTCTCTAAAAGGTTCGCCAGCACTCGTCTATGAGGATTTTATAATATTGTTGTTAATTCCTTTTAGCTCTACATTCTCAATGCCAAATATCAAAGGGAATATTTTGAAAGCACAAGGCAGAACACAACATCGTACATTTTGTGTGTGTGTGTAGGGGAAGAGACAAGAATGCTTATACTATATTATTGTATTTAATTCTTCAAGGTTTGAAATATTGATGACAATAAATCCTTGTATGGCTATAATTAAACATCATTTGGAGAAGTCTGCTAAAGATATCAAAAATATTACAGATGGGCACGGGGAAATTAAAGGAATTTAATTATAAAAGAGTTTTGAAAGCTGAAGAAATACCGTGAATTTATTAAATAAGATAAGTTCTTGTACACAAGCAACGGCTCAATGTCTCTTGAAAAATACAGGAACCCCCTCTTTTCAGCTTACACAAATGTTTGGTGTCATGAGGCCAAAACTTTGATTACAAAGGCTGGGCCAGTATCAGTGTTAATATTAAAGCCACCTGCAAACAGAGGGCATCTCTTGCCCATTGTGGGGCCCTCTTTAAAGATTAACCCTGTAATACAGAATTTGTACAAATGTCACCCCTGCTTGTCATTGCAAAGTGTACATCCCTTTGGGAGAATCAGGTTTATCCAGCATATTCAACTGGCGAAGCCGTGAGAAGGGTGAGTTTTTCACATTTGCTTTATGGGATTTATTTTGAAAATCTTGTGTAGAAGGCTTTAATTTTGGATCATGGGAATTAAATTGGGTATATTTCCAAATCTAGGTAGTTTTTAAATGTTTAAATCTTGGACCAGTTGAAATGTGTCTTGACATTAATGAGACTACACGCGTTTCATATGGTTCAAAACTTTTATTCTGTGATTATAAGCTTACAGCATTTAGAGATTTGTTAAAATACTTTATAAAAGAGGTTGATCATAAGTTTTCTCAGAAAATTAGTCACTGGAGGTCTCCTGTTGTGGGCATCTAATATTGCTGCCAGCCCATTTTCCTGCATGAGAAAGGGGGGGAGAGGAAAGAGTGTGTCAAAATACCATTTCAATACTTTGTAAGAAAATCATGGGGGGGGGGGTATTTTTCTTTCAAATATGCTTACCCAAGACTCCAGATTCCAAAGCCAGGTTTTATGGGCTGTTAAAAATTCAGTCACGCATTGTACCATCTGGCTGACATCGTTTGTAGACAAAACTCCGTGGGTTTGTTGAAATTGTTTTAACAAGCAGGCAGTGTACATTATTAATGCTAATATGCGCCCCCAATTCATCTGATTATCAGAAACTGTGACTGCAGCAGTCTTCATAAACAGGCTGTATGTTTCATTAATATTGCACAGCTGTAACTCCTGCAAATAACTGTGAATCTTGCATTCAAAGTTGGGCTGTATAGAGGCAACAATTCTTTCTAAAATATTATTCAGGCTTTCGGTCAGTGGATGCATTTGATGATGGGGTGTCTGTTTCTCATTTTCTGATAAATAGCTGCAACAAGCATGCATTAGATATTTGCTGAGTACAGAATGGGTGATGCCTGCCATCCTGTGTCTTAAGCGTGTGCACAGACATGTTGTAACTTGCAAACCTTTTTCACATCGCCCCCCCCACCTGTTCTGCCAATGAAACCCCTAAAATTGGGACTCGCACGACCCCCTGGAAAAGATTTAGGTCAGTTATGCCTCTCACAAAAATGGTTTTAAAGAAAATGTCAATGGAATATATTGGGGGGGGGGTCATGTGTTGTTTGCATATTAATTGGGGCCTGTGATTTTTAGTGGCATACTTTTATGTTTTAGATAAATATTTAGCGGATGACTTTGTTGATGCCTCTCCAATGAAGGTGTCCTCAAAAAAAGGTACATATTTCACAACCTCCTTATAAATTCTGCTTTGGCAATAAGCTTAGGGTGGGGGGTATTTCTGACACACCCCTGTAAAATTATTTGTAATATTTCAGGCAATGATCCCCATTTGAGCTTGACAAAAGAAGATTTTAGGAAAATGCCCGCACCACAGCCCGTGACAGTGTCCTCTAAAGGTGTGTAGTTCCCCCTTTAATATTCTGGTATGGCAGTAAATACAAGAGGGCACAAAATCCTTTGTTATACTTCAGAGTACAACAATAAATTTCATTGTTATATTTCAGACAACAATGAAACTGTTCATCCTCATCCTGCGGTGGAGAACCCAGGCAGCATGAAACGGAAAAGTTCAGGTGAGTGTGTGTGTGTAAAGAGTCTCAGAAGCAGTTAGTGGGTTGAGAAAACTAGAGATATTGATTATTGCTGTCTTATCATTTATTTTAGGAAGTATAAAAGAACCAGCATACAAAAGGGCATGCAAAACCCATTTTCCTGAGCCACCAATACCGGATGTCCCAGTGGAAAGGAGCAACTCTCCAGGCAGCTCTACGATGGTTGCTCCATTTCATCCAGCTAACAGCAGCCATGACACTGATTCAACAAAAACCAAAAACCATTATAAGGTTTTAGAAAGTATGCTTGGCTTTGTTAAATACACTTCATATTCTCTCATGGAGCTTACAAGATATGCTATAAGTCTTGAGGAACGCATGTCAGGCTTGGATGATTGTGATACTATTAAAACCATGGAAGGTTATCATGTTGAATCTGTATGCATGTATTATCAAAGAGGGCAGGGTTATAGCTATTTTAAGAAAAGAACCCTGAAAAAGAAAAAAGTCTTGGCCAGAGGGGATCAGTCTTGTAGGGTTATAGCTAGCAAACTGCTGAGAAATGCTAAAAAGTTTCTTTCACATTGCAAAAAGCGTTCCAGGCCTGCTACACACCATAACCCCACAAATGTTCAGCAGCCCTGTTCTCTAGAGACCTCACAGCACCCAGAGGTAAATGTTGGTGAATCTTCACAGCCCTGTTCTCTAGAGACCTCACAGCACCCAGAGGTAAATGTTGGTGAATCTTCACAGCCCTGTTCTCTAGAGACCTCACAGCACCCAAAGGTAAATGTTCGTGAATCTTCACAGCCCTGTTCTCTAGAGACCTCACAGCATCCAGAGGTTGAGGTTAGTGAATCTCCACAGCCCTGTTCTCTAGAGACCTCACAGCACCCAGAGGTAAATGTTGGTGAATCTTCACAGCCCTGTTCTCTAGAGACCTCACAGCACCCAGAGGTAAATGTTGGTGAATCTTCACAGCCCTGTTCTCTAGAGACCTCACAGCATCCAGAGGTTGAGGTTGGTGAATCTCCAGATTCTGTAAATGACAATGCATCATCTGGTCAGCAAGCTCCCCCTGTTTATGCTGAAATTTTGAGAACATGGACCTGGGTGCAGGAACAGTATAATGCTATGCGTAGGGGTATTATTTTCCGCTTTGTTAATCTGGAGCATATTGGCTCCTATGCTGATGCAATGTCAGCACTTTATAATGCAATACAGCAGGTGCTTAATGATATCAACCAGAACATTGACCCTGAAGATTTTGTTCAGATGCGGCTTGAGGGTGGTAACATGAGAGATGCTTTATATTCAGTAAAACAGTCAAAAGAAGCCTTGGACCCCGAGGCATTCCTAACAAATATGAGTAATTTGTTACAGAGCAACATGGAACTTTGTACAGAGGGTGCTTTACGCTTAGTTGTTACAATTGTTAAACCACCAAGAGGAGGCGGTAGGCCAGACGCTTGAAAACTATACCATACAGCAACATCATTGCTAAAAAGAGGCAACACCTGGTAGATTTTAAGAGTGTGGATGGCATGCTCTGTTTCGCAGGAAGTTTGTCTGCTGTCATAGCTCATGCTGATTGTGGTGCAATACCTACAGACTCTGAGCTGGTGCAAGCTGCTAAACAGCTCTGTCAGGAGGTTGGGTGGCCTGAGCAGAAACAGGTGTCTTTGAATGACATTGGTCTTTTTGAACACCATCTACAGCGGAATATCCAAATTGCTCTTTATAATAAGGATGGCTGGGGCTTATTTAAGTCGGGGACTCGGCGCTATGCCCAAACACATACCCTCTTCCTGTATGATAGTCATTACTATGGTGTAAAGGGGCTTTTTGGTTCAAAAAATTACTGCTCCTATTGTAACACCCTCTATCAACATACACATCGCTGCCTATTTTTCTGTAGGATGTGTTTGAAAGAGGATTGTACCCCTAAAATAGATGAACAGCAGAGATGTGGATGTTGCAAACTGCTCTGCCAATCAGCTGACTGTTTAAAAGCTCATGACAAACTGGCCTCAGAAGGTAAAGTTCCCTGTGTGCTTAAGATATATTGTAAACAATGTAGGCATTATCAAAAATATGATCATAGCACCGCCAGTTGCCGAGGGCGTCAATGCACAATATGTTGGGATATCTTAAAAGAGGATGATGAAAAACATCTATGCATTATGCAACCTGTTAAATACCCTGAAATTTCAACGCAATATATATTTTATGACATCGAGGCACAACAAGACACAGGCGTACATGTAGCTAATTACTGCTTTGCTGAGGCTTTTGGTGGGGAAACTGTGGAATGTTTTCAGGATGAAATGAATGTGCTCCCTGAAAAAAAATGTTGCTACTGGTGAGGTGGAGGAGATTGAGACGGATGAGGAGGAGGAGGTGGAGGAGGAGAAGATCCTTGGTGTAAGGAGTGCTAAGAAAAAGGTGAGACATTGGCCTTATGGTCAGACTTGGGAGTTCAAAGGAGAGTCATGCATAGCAGACTTTATATTGACATTCACTAAAGATAATCGTTTTAGCGGCACTACTTTCATAGCCCATAATTCCAAAGGTTATGACTGTTATTTCATGCTTAACCAGCTGGTTAAAGAAAAACTGGATGTAGATATCATAGCTCAAGGTGGGAAACTCCTCTGTGTCACCGTTAAAGGACTAGGCATAAAATTCATGGATTCACTCAGCCATTTGCCCATTGGGCTCTCTAAGCTTCCGAAAGCGCTCGGTTTTTCGGGGTGCAAAGGATATTTCCCACACTATTTTAACAGGCCTGAAAATAGTAATTATGTAGGGCCTTTGCCCCCGCCAGAAGACTACGGGGTGCAGTACATGATGCCTGCTGAGCAGAAAGCTTTTTTAGAATGGTATGAAGAGAATAAAATGCAGACATTCAACATGCAAAATGAGCTAGCACATTATTGCAAGCAGGATGTACATATCCTGGTGCAGGCTTGTACAAAATATCGCCACGAAATCATGACGCTTACCTTAAAAAAGATTGTGGAAAAAAAGAAACTGAATATTATGCCATAGACCACCTCCAATACCTAACTCTGGCCAGCGTGAGCCTAGCCATGTACAGGTTCAAATTTATGCCTGAAGATTCCATAGCGATACCACCTGCAGATAATTATCACAACCAGGTCAAAAGATACTCAACACCAGCCATCCAATGGTTGCTGTACCTTAAACATATAGAAAACCTAGAGATTCAGCATGCCTTAAATGGTGAGGTTCAGGTGGGTCAATATTTTGTTGATGGCTATGCTGTAGTAAATGGTCAGCCAGTCTGTCTGGAATTTCTGGGTTGTTTTTACTCTGCAGAGGACTGGAACCCCTTGATTGGTAAAACTTACAGGCAGCTTCATAATGCTACTGAGGAGCGGACAGCAGTCCTGAAAAGCATGGGTTATGAAGTGAGATCAATTTGGGAGCATGAGTGGAAAAACATGATAAAAACTGACAAAGAAGTCCAAAACTTCCTTGCCACCGCACAGTTTCCAGAGCCCTTAGAACTGAGGGATGCCCTCTTTGGTGGACGTACAAATGCAGTGTGTTTGTACTACAAGCCGGCGAAGGGGGAGGAGATTCATTATTATGATTTCACGTCCCTTTGTCCCCATGTACAAAAAAACAGGGAGTACCCCCTTGGACATCCGATAATAGTCCATGAGAACTTTGATTCTCCTACAGATTACTTCGGGTTGATAAAAGCCAAAGTTTACCCGCCAAGAGGTCTCTTCTTCCCAGTGTTACCGTCGAGGGTAGGTGGAAAGCTCATGTTCGTGCTGTGCTCTACATGTGCAGAACTCCGCCAGCTAGAACCATGCAATCATTCAGATGATGAGCAGGCTTTAACAGGGACCTGGTGCACTATAGAGATGAATGTTGCTATAGAGAAGGGGTACAGGGTTGGAAAAATCTTTGACGTGTGGCATTTTTTTCAGAGATCGGGTGATTTGTTTTCAGATTACACCAGTGGGGAAAACCTGACGCCTCCTGTTTCTGCGGCAGAAACAGGAGGCGTCAGGTTTTCCCCACTGGTGTGTCACAGAGGCTGATAAAGATAAATATATAGCAGATTACCTCGAAAAAGAGGGGGTGTTGCTACGCCGATTGCTAGAGCCGAATCCTGCAAAGAGGCAGATTGCTAAGTTGTTTTTAAACTCACTGTGGGTAAAATTTGGCCAGAGGACAAACCTCCCTAACACAGAGGTAGTAAGGGACCCAGACAGGTTTTTCAATCCCTTGTTCTCAGAAACATTTTCAGTTTCCATGTGTGAGTTTCTTGATGATGATGCGGCCTGCGTAACCTGGAAGCATAACACAGACAGAATGACAACCTCAGGTATGAAAAATCCCTTCATAGCCTGTTTCACAACTGCATATGCCCGTTTGGAACTTTATAAACTGTTGGACCGGCTCCAGGACAGGGTCCTGTACCATGATACAGACTCTGTTATTTTTGTTCACAGGAGGGCGATTGGAATCCCCCTCTGGGGGATTATCTGGGTGATTTAACCAGTGAGATACCAGAGGGGGAGCACATTACTCGTTTTGTTTCAACAGGCCCTAAGAGCTACGCTTACACATTGTCGGGGGGCAGTGCCTGTGTGAAAGTCAAAGGGATCACACTGAATGTGGCAAACAGTGAGAAAATTAATTTTGACACTCTCCAAGACCTCGTGTTTGCCTATGTTTCAGACAAGAAAGATAACCCTCCTCGTGAAATAGTTGTAGAACAGCCGGGCATTGTGAGAGATAAACGATAGTGGCTCATCCACACTAAAACTTTAAGAAAAACACAAAAAGTAGTGTATGACAAAAGAGTGATTACGGACGGATTTAAAACGGTCCCTTATGGATACTAAGAGGAGCACTCTGTGGAACACACCTTTTTCAGCCATTCTCGCGGGACCCAGTGGTTGTGGGGAAACCTTCTTTGTAAAAAACATGTTGGAGAATGCGCGTTATGTATTTTCTGAAATGCCTGAGAATGTTGTATGGTGTTACAGTTGCTGGCAGCCTCTGTATAAAGACCTATTGTGTAAATATTCCTTTATTAAGTTTGCAGAAGGATTGCCTGAAAACTTTGCTGATAATGTCTTGTTACCCACCGATAAAATAAACTTCTTAATTATAGACGATTTGATGAACTGTGCTGCTGATAATAAGGAGGTTGAAAAACTCTTCACGCAATATGTGCACCACAGAAATGTGAGTGTATTTTTTCTTACACAGAATATTTTCTGCCACGGTAAAAGCAACAGAACCATCAGCTTAAATACTAAATATATGGTGCTTCTTAAAAAACCCAGAGATAAATTACAAATTGCTACTTTAGCACGGCAAATGTACCCCCAAAATGTTCCGTTTTTCATGGAGGCTTTTGCAGATGCTACCAAAAAAAACCATGGCTATCTGCTGGTGGATTTAAACCCAAATACCCCTGAGTCTTGCAGACTGAGAACGGGTCTATTCCCACCTGACTGGCCTGCTGTGTATACCAGTGAAAAAGAACAAAAAGGGTTCCCGATGATTCTTTTTTATTTATTGGTCATAGCGCCTCTCCCCACCAACATGTCAGCATGTATACGGCGAAATCTTCCCCTCTTAAAAAACCTTATTAAGGCGCCCCTGCGCCAGAGAAAAGCCATTTTATGCGGTGCCTCAGATGATTTGGTAACAGCCATTTCAGAAATTGCTCTGAATACTTTAAAGGGTAATCTTGCCCTAACACCCAAGCAGGTGGGGGTCTTAAGGAAAAAACGTGCTCTGATTAAAAGCCTAGGTAACAAGAGGCTCTCCCTGAAAAGGAGAAAATACATTGTCAAGCAAAACGGCGGTTTTCTGGGTCCCCTGCTAAGCATCGCGGTCCCCCTAATAACGGGTCTTTTAACTAACAAGTAATGGAATATGCTGAAAAGTTATATCTAGTGCCCAGCGCTCAGCTAGATCAGCTTCGGGGTGTCCCAGAAAATATTAGAACCACAACCATGAGACGTCTTGACAGCGAGATGAGGGAGATTCTCTTAAGGACTGACCTGTCAGAGTATGAAAAAATAAAACTCTACACAGGGGTTCTACAGCGCTACTTAGCACTAAACAAACAAGATGATGATGTGGAAAAAATGTCTGCACCCCCCCAAACCCCAACCTCACAACCTGTCCCCTCCACATCCCCACAGCCTGAGAGTGATACAATTGTTCTAGAAGTTTTAGAAGGGATCCCCAGAAGGTTTAAGAAAAATGCTGAAATTTTGCTGAACAAGATAAAGCAGCATCAGGATATTTCTAGCTGGGATCAGCGAGGCACCTTTGTGTATCACGGGAACACTTTACCAGGGTCTCATATTCTCGACCTGATTAAAGGTGCCACCCAATCTAATATTATTTCTGAGAAGAAGCACCCAAAAGGCTGGGATGTATTTCTTAAAGCATTGGTAGAACTAAATGTGCCCACATCTGTTGTGGGTAATTCATCTGTTAGAGAGCAGTTAGAAAACCTGAAAGTCAGCCCACTACAAACAGAGACCTCTAAACACCCAGCTATTCCTGGGTCTGATGCTGCACGCAAGAAACAATTCAAGAGACCAGCCTGGCTGCATGTGGAATCCTCACCGTCGACACCATCCAGAGAGCTTGTCAAAGAACCCGCATGGCTAACTTTTTAAAAGCAATGCAATAAAAAATGAAAGAAAATAATATGTGTAAGAGCATTTTATTTAATAAACTCACTGACATTTCTAGCAGTGACCACAGAGTAAATATTTTGAAATAGCAAGGGGTCAGTCTGTCTTAACATTTTTTTTGAGGAATGAATATGGTTTTTCTGCCTTGGAAATTTTAGATACAAGTGTCAATATCTCATTAATATTTTCAGCTGTCAATATCAGGCTATTGCAACAATATGCAATTAAGATGACGGTATGGATGACAGTCTTGTAACATATTTTGGCACAAAGAGAACGAAGTAGTCTTGATGTGGACGCAACGGTTGAGGTTATACACGAGTGCGCTTCCTGGTTTTCCAAATTATTTTGACACCCATCGCAAGATTGTTTCTGATATGCTGATATATAATATTTAATAATCACAGCTACTGTTGTATGCACAATGTTCTTCATATATTGCTTCTTTCTCCCCTTAATTTCTGGCAGGTCTATATGGAGCAATCTGCTCAATGTTTTATGGGGTAATTCCTACAAATAGGAAATAAAAATTAATTATCAAAGCAAGCTACAAAGTAATGAAATGCCTAACACACTCCCAGCCTCTAAAACACCACCAGCCAGCTCCTTACCATGTTTGAAGATTCTTCTGACTCGGGGGCAGCATTGTCCTTGTTAGAGCCACTTGCAAGGTCGCTGTCAGAATCTGAGCTAACATAATGCCTTAAAGCCCTTCTCTTGCGTCGCGGGGATTTCGGGGTTACCTTTGGGGGCACATCTTTGGCCTGTAAAACATAAATATTGGCTGGTTTTAATTATAAAAGGAAACTTCAACGTAATTAGATACATAGCACACCCCAAACTCTAAAGCCGCACAACACCTGCAGCCTTGCCACAAGACACAGTATCACAATATGAACTTAGATTTAAAACAGAGCCTTACCGTGTTTAGAAATTCCTCCGTATCAGGGGCAGCATTCTCCTTGTTAGAGCTGCTTGTGAGGTCGCTGTCAGAATCTGAGCTAACATAACGCCTTAAGGCCCTTCTCTTCGGTGGTGGACTTCCATGGTCATAACCATCATCTGAATCGGACCAAAACAGGGGCTCCTCAGCGTGAAGGGTAGGCTTGGGCGGCTTTTTGGTCCAGGATTTTGGCGGGGAGTCTGGGCTCTCGGGCTTCGGAAGGGAGTCCACGCTCTCTGCTTTCGGCGGTGAGTCCGGGGTGTCCTTCAGCAAGCTGGAGGAAAACCCGATCTTGCTTGAAGACCCCATCCGGGTCAGGCAGAAGAGGACGTCACTTCCAGGTCAAAGGGCCCAGGAAGGTTCCGGTTCCGGGTAAGGGGGCGGGGTGGAAGGTAGGGACTTCCGGTAAGGGGGTAGGGCTTCCGGTAAGGGGCGGGACTTCCGGTGTTTGATGGTTTTATTGCCCCTTTGACAGGAGCACCCCTTCCCCTACTACTCTCATGTATCACTGTATTTCTGTATTGATATATCAGCTTTGGTAATCTATCAGTACAACTGAGATATGGAAAGAATTGGTATAACTGGGGTTCTTCTGGCATGTGTGATTATGCCATTAGTTAACTTGTCGATCTATCTACTGAAAATCAGAATGATTAGCATAGCCCACTTCCCTTTTTGGAAGAAAACTATGCCCACATTTATTATTCGAGGAAAATAAGAAAGGTAGAGCTGAAAGGTGTTGACGGAAAACCCGGACTAAAACAAAAACACAGTGAAAGGCCTTTAGAAAGCTTACTCCAAGGCAGTGGAGGCAGCAACGAAACCATTTTTCTCTACTACCATTGATTTGGCACAAAATCACCCAGAGCAGCTTTTCAGAACAGTTAAAAGTCTGCTACATGCTGACCCATGGGCGGATAACACAGACCACTCTGTATCTCACTACGAAGAATTTGCACAACACTTTACAGGCAAAATTGAACAGATCCAGGCTAATTGGGATGCAGCTATTGATCCAGAGTCTGTAAATAAAACACCCCACCCTCCTTGTCCTGTATTAATGGATGACCTTCAGCTCCTACACCTGGATGATGTGGTCAAGACCCTTGGGGAGGTTTGGACCACTACATGTGTGTTGGATCCTTGCCCCTCATGGATCATAAAAGCTTCCAGATGAGGTATGGCAGACTGGTTAGGAAGAGTAGTGAATGCCTCCTTACACCAGGGCAGGATTCCGGCATGCTTAAAGGAGGCAATTGTAAAACCGCTGTTTAAAAAGCCCTCCTTAGACCCAGTTATACTGAACAATTACAGACCGGTATCGAATATCCCATTCTTAGGGAAAGTCCTAGAGTGGGTTGTGGCCTGGCAGCTCCAGAAGTTTCTGGATGAGATAAACTACCTGGATCCAATTCAATCTAGCTTCAGGCCTGGCTATGGGACTGAGACGACACTGGTTGCATTGGTAGATGACTTAACGCAGGGAAATGCATAGGGGATTTGTGTCCCTTTTGGTTTTACTAGACCTCACAGCTGCTTTTGACAGCACCTCTGAACTGCTTTTAGACCATTCTCTTCAGGCAAGCTTTCCCTGAATGATGGACTACCTATTATGTGCCTTTTAAATGAATCTATAGGATCACACAGACTTTGTGTTTATAACTACTTATACTCTTATGTGATTACATTGACACTATGTTTTCAATGTTAGTTTCCATCACTCATAACTTTACATGGAACTTTACTCTCCTTTTAACTGATCACATTCTCTTGTAGCTTTAATGTAAGCTTGTCTATTAATGCTCAATTCTCTGTTCTCAATACTTGAACATGTCTTAATTGTATTGGACTGTGTATTATCCCTCATTACTGTAAGCCGCCTTGGGTCCTTTTCCAAGGAGAAAGTCAGATTAAAATACTCTAAAATAAATAAATAAATAAATAAATAAATAAATAAATAAATAAATAAATAAATAAATAAATAAATCCAAAAAGACACCGAAATCAAAAATGCAATGGGGATCCTAGTTCTAGATGACTAAGAGACAGAGAACCCTAACAACCCTTTTGTTGACTGAGAATTAAGGCAAAATGTGTCCTTTGCCCAACACCAACTCCCACCCCAGAAAGGGAGTGAGGAATAAAAAAGGACAAGGAATGAAAGGGCATTAGCAATTGTAAGGATATCAGTCTGGGTTGAAAGAATGTCAGCACAGGGCAGAGTAAGTGAAGGATGATAGAAGAAACTTAAACAAGCTCCACAGTCCCAGGCACCCGGAGAAGAAGGGAAGGGTAAACCCCTTCTGGGTATCCTGAGATGGAATCTTGAGGATAAATATCCTTTAGATATTATTATTATGATTATTATTATTATTATTATTATTATTATTATTATTATTATTATTATTATTATTATTATTATTATTATTAATAATAATAATAATAATAATAATAATAATAATAATAATAATAATTTATTGTCATTGTGTGTATATACACAGTATACACATACAACGAAATTCAGACACCCAGAGACCAGATTCAACACACACACACACACACACACACACACACACACACACACACACACACACACACACACACAAATCTCCAAACACTCTCACACACATTTAAAAAAAACCCTTCAACACACACATAAAAATCCCCGAACACTCCCCCACCCACCAACCCCCCCCCCTAAAAACACAGGAATCTACACAGCAGGCTAGGTAATCCTGTCCAAGTGCTCACTGCTGGTGGTTCTTGAATTCATTATTAAGTGCAATTATAGCTCTGGGATAAAAACTGTTCAGGACCGAAAAAATGGCAATTCGTTTTGGTTCGGTTTTAGGGTTTGGTTTGGTTCATTTTGTTTTTAACAATTTTTTTTTTAGAAAAAAATCATTTCGTTCATTCATTGATTCGTTATTCATTTTTTCCTGCTTTGCGTGATTTAATCAATTTGACAGCATGCAGGCGGAAAAAAACATTCAAAAAAATAAAATAAAAACCACAGACATATGCCACTTTTTTTCTTGAGAGAAGCATTCTTCCCAAAAGAGGTTTTAACCCACTCCTGGCACCTCAGCAAACTGATCTGGGGCTGCTCCTGCTGGCTGTGTTTCCAAAGAGAGGTTTTGAACCCCCTCCTAGCACCTATTTATTTATTTATTTATTTATTACATTTATATACCGCCCTATCTTCCGAGACGGAACTCAGGGCGGTGTACACTAAAAAAAACAAATGGCAGCAGACAAACAAGAGAATCGGAGACAGACTCCCAGTAAAAATAGGAGGGTACAATACCCTCCACAGAGGATGGCGTGGGCGGTAGCACAAGGAAAGAGAAGAGAAAAAAAGAAAAAAAGAAAAAAAAGGGAAGGAAAAAAAAGGAAATTTAAATAAAAAGGTCGCCAAATGCCTCCTTGAAGAGATGAGTCTTCAAGGCTTATTTAAAGGCGAGCAGGGACACTGCTAGGCGCAACTCACTAGGGAGATGATTCCACAGTGAAGGGACTACCACAGAGAAGGCACGGTTACAAGTGAGTGATTTCCGCGCCTCTCTGGGTGTGGCCACCCTAAGTGGGCCTGGTCCCAGTTGACCTCAGAGAGATACGCTCCGACAGGTACTCTGGTCCCAAGCCGTGGAGGGCTTTGAAAATCAAAACCAGGACCTTGAACCTAATCTGGAGGGCTAACCAAACCTTGCTGCCAGGAGCTCAAGGTCTGTTTGCTGAGGTGTCATGAGGGGATTAAAAACCTCTCGGGAAACAAAATGCAGATGCCTCAGCAAGGGCAACTCCTGCCAGCTCCCCTTGCAAAGAGAGGTTTTTAACCACCTCCTGAGACCTCAGCAAACAGACCTGGGGCTGATGTGACAGGAGGGGGTTAAAAACCTCTCTTTCGAAGCCTGCTTCTCTCAAGAAAAAAATGTGAGATACTGAGACTGTAATATATGAACTGTGTTGTGGCGGAGGACTCCTGTATACCTTTGGTCAGTCCCCCTTAAGGTGCTGACAACCCTTGGAATAAATTAAATGTCATTGGCGAGTGTAGGAGCAAAATAAAATTAAGGTAATATTAGGCTGAACTGAGGGTTTGTTATGGGCTACTAGATTCATACAAGTTAAGATGATGCTGAACAGGTGAAAAGAAGCATCCTGAGACGTGAATCTCACTGAATACAAACCGGGACTGGAAGCATCCTCTTTGCCAGTCATTACCTGCTTGCATTACGGTACAGGTCCTCTTGTAAGGATTTACTTGTGAGTTAAGATGTTGTTAACAAAATTGTGACCCATTTATCCCAAGCTAGCTGTCTCACTTCTTATTTCTGGGCTGGGTGGGCAAAGGAACTGATTACCACCTACAAAGTAAATTTGCAACCACATGTTTCTTTCCTTTTACATTGATTTGGTAACTACCCATTAAACTACTCATACCTCAAAGTAACTAGTTGCAGGTATGTTACTAGTTGCTAGCTACTTCAGTGCTCTGAATCTCGGCTTCATCCCTGTGGGCTTGTCCAAACAGGTGTTCCTAAGCCTTCTCTTTGATAGTTCATCACGTCAAAGACCTTTGTGAACAACACCTTGATACCTTAAAGGAGTCAAACCTGCCATGGCCTTAGATCATTCCCATCAGTTGGAAGAAGGCACTTTTGTGAATCCCTTGCAATGGCAGGCTTTAACGAGCCCTGGATTCATACTAAAATATCTTTCCAAAAAAAGAGGTCAGACACAATTGCATCCATTGTTCTTTTAGATAATGAAGCTCATCAAAGTTGATTAAGCTTCCATTGGCCAAATCCTCCAATTATGTATGTTGGTCATCATTACCATACTGCAAGGCAGAGTCTGGACCTCATCCCGTTTTCATTGGCCAGAGCAATGGCCCATTACTAATCCCACCCCAACAGGTGGATTCCCTTCTCCCCATGACTTAGCTTTGCTGATTCAAGATGCAGCAGAATTAAACGGACTTGCAGCTGGAGGCATAGCAACACATGAAAACCATATACCCTGGTTGGTTTCTGCTTCTGGCGTGCCCTGGTGCAGAACAGCTCTGTTTAGCATCGGGCAGCTTGGAGTGACATGAACCGAAACATGAGCCTGCATGCTTCACAGCTGCGAAAAAGCCTGTGTCCTGTGGCATCTTCCAAACATGCTTAGTTGCATTGATTTTAGATTATTGTATTGCTCCAAAACTCTCGAGGAACTTGAGCCAAATTGTTCAATGTGCTTGAATCCAGCACAATTAAAGTTTACTAGGATAATATAGAACTGAGGAGGCTATGTAATACAGGAAATGCTCCAGGACTGTGATGGTCTGATTTACACCCTTTATTGTTGACTACACAATGTACAAGTCTATAAGAATCAGCCAGAGTTTTCACCTCAATTCCATACTCGGGGGCGGGGGGGGCTTTGCCTATGGAATTTCTACATTTTTTTTCAAGCAAATACATTCACGCTGATTCAGGAGGTGTAATCACTTGTGCTTGTTCAGAAAAGGTTGTGCTAGTGGTTAGGCAGGTTACCAAGAGAGGAACTAAATCAGCTCTCACAGATGCCTTGGTTCCCCTCAGATAAACACTTCTTGTCTCTAAACCATTGTTGTTTCTTCTTCTTCTCCTTCTTCTTCTCCTTCTTCTCCTCCTCCTCCTCCTCCTCCTCCTCCTTCTTGTTCTTCTTGGTGGGAGATCAAAATAAAAGCAGTGAACATTCCTCCATGCATAAATAACTTAAAGTAATATTCAATAGCCATAACACAGCCACTGAAAAACTAGAACAGCAGCTGGGAGGTGGCAGTGCCCAGTGCTGGTGAGAGATTGCACCATTGCCTTTCAGTGGTGTTTTAAAAATGTATGTATGTATGTTGTGTCGTTACAGTCATGACGGACTCTTCGTGACCCCATGTCCATGGAGTTTTCTTGGCAGGAATACTGGAGTGGTTTGCCAGTTCCTACTCCATGCGCCTACAGCCCCTGGTATTCCCTGGTGGTCTCCCATCCAAGTACTAATCAGGGCTGACCCTGGTTAGTACCAGGGAAAAGGAATCTTGCCACTGTACCAGGGAAAAGGAATCTTGCCACTGCCCAAAGGCTGCAGGGCGTTTGCCCCCGACTCCTCAAACAGATACAGGGGCCGTGTTGCAGAGATGGAGAAAAATGACAAGGATGACTATTTCCCCAGCTTTGCATTCATAATGGCTTCACAGTTTACAAGAAAACAATATCCTTAAAACACTGCAAAGACGATACCTTTCCTTTCAAAATCTCTGCCAACAACAGAAAATTATATTCCCAAGAACACAAAATCATTAATGTGACATTAAAATAACCTTTCAGAAAAGTGTTCCTGGGAGATGAGCCTAACCTTTTTGCTCCAGCCACATGAAACAAACTCAACATGAGGCTGCATTAGAGTTGACATTTTTGATCAATTGAAGAGCTGTACAGCAGGAACCCAAAGTAGCCAGACTCAGGGACGCACAAACCACCACAGGAGCATCTGGCTCGGATTAGGAATTCATTAGCAAAGAAGGTATTTTGCATTTCAAAGAGCAAAGGTTTCTCTGTTTAAAGCTTGCCAGCTACAGGGCAGATGATTCCCTCTGCCTCCCTTTCTGTGCCCTTTGGGTGTGCATGTCCTGGAGTAATCAGTCCCAAATTCTGATGGAATCTACAGAGGACAATCTGGGCTGCTCCCACTCTGCGTGCCATCTGTCTGTAAAACCTGTTCTATGGTTTGGGCAACTATTTCTGCCTCTTTGCACACTCACCTGGCATGCTTGGCACATCTGGCTGGCTATGATGTCAGATCCCAATCCTTGACATGCACGATCAATGTTTTTGTTCACAATAAGCTGGTAAGGATATCACCTTTCTTCTTCCTAATCCCAAATAGCAGCATCTAGATTTGAACTGCTGCCATGCATTGCAAGTACATTATTAGCAGGCCTACATGTGTGTGTGTGTGTGTGTGTTGTGTCGTTACAGTCGTGACCGACTCTTCATGACCCCATGGCTATGGAGTTTTCATAGCAGGAATACTGGAGTGGTTTGCCAGTTCCTACTCCATGCGCCTACACCATTCCCTGGTGGTCTCCCATCCAAGTACTAACCAGGGCCAACCCTGCTTAGCTTCCGAAATCAGGCGAGATCGGATGTGCTCTGGTCCCATAATTTCATCCATCTGAAAGAAGGCACACAGATTGTGGCTCAATATCATCCTTGCCCTTTCAGGGATCCTCCAATTTTATCTGTACCCATGTCCATGCTGCTGTTCATGCATTTCCAAATATTGCCGGACAACACCCCACCCCATTCAACGGGGAAACACAAGCAGTCATACCTTATCAAACTTAAACAACCCCAGGTATAGTAGACCTTAAACACAGTTCAGCAGGCCATTCTGCCAGCCCACACTTCTGGAAGGGATCCACCATGTCCAAAGTTTGTTCAGTTTTTACATTTCTTTTCTACATGAAAGTGAGGCCGCTATGTCTGTAGTCAGTCATTTGGATTCAGCACGCTGCACATGTCTACTAAGGCAACATTTCTAATATTCAGTATGAGGCAGATTCCCAGGAAAACTGTTCTCAGGATTGCAATAGAGCCCAAAAACACTAGAAACCAAGGTAGATTTATTCAGAATGAAATCCTGCTCTGGCAAGAGGGACATAGCTCCCATTGAGAGGTTCCCTGGTTACATTGACACCCATGCCCTGCTTTTATTCCAGTTTGCTTAAGGAAGTAGAGGCAGGTGTCTATATTCTTTCATTATTGAAACAGCAACAGTTCTCACAAGTAGGGCATGCTTGGAGATATCGCAGAGTCAAAAGCAGTTTCAAAATTCTAAAAGAACAACAGAATGGTGGCTCCATGAGGCTCGTCTTCATGGGGCTTCTTTGCCCCTCCCATGCAAAAATTGTGCTATGATGGTGGCTGGGGAAGCGCAAAGATTGGCAGCATTGATAAGGGCTGCCCATGCTCTCCCCAGCCTCTTCCTTCAGTACAAGCTCCGGAGTCAGCCACACTGCACAGAGCTCCATGCAGTTTAATTTTGGGTGCAGCAGCGATGGACAAAATTGGGGCTTGAGCAACAGCTCAGCTCTGTGGTGATCTTGTGGTGCAATAATAAGATCACTGTGACCAATTTACTTTCTTTAATTAGTTATTTTATAAGGGGGGAAAGGAAAGAATGCTTTAGTTTCAGTGCAAGCTGCGGCTCACTGAGCTTTGGGGACAAGGGGAGGGGGAGGGGTGGAATAGGTTCTTGGTAGAGCTCTTCTGCAGGAGGAAAGTTGGGGTTTATTACACACACACACACACACACACACACACACACACACACACACACACACACAGAGTGGTACCTTGACTTACAACATTAATCCATTCCAAAAGCATCTTCGGGAGTCGATCAAGTCATAAGTTGAACAGCAGTTTTCCATACGTATGTGTTGAAAATCAATTAATCTGTTATTCGTATGGGAAGGCTGTCCCAATGCCCATCAATCAAGGGTAGCAGAAGGATGCTTTCTGCTTTCCCACTAGACAGCTGGCTTTAACAGGTCTGACCTATCAAAATCAGCAATTGGGGGTGTACAGAGAGCAGCCTTTGGCTGCCATTGATTGAGGGAGAAGCCCAGGTTCCTTGGACGGGAAGCGCTTACCTCCGAGTAAGTGCTTACTCAGAAGTAAGCACTTCCCTTCCAAGGCACCCAAGCTTCTCCCTCAATCAAGGGCAGCCTTTGGCTGCTTTCTACGTCCCTGACAGACAGATGACTTTGACAGTTCCAACCTGTCAAAGTCATCTCTCTGGCGGGAAAGCGGAAAGCAGACAAAGGCTGCCCTGGCACCTTGGAAGGGAAGCTCTTACCTCTGAGTAATGTTGTATCCTTCTGGAGGACTGATCTGATCCCAGGAGCCAGACTTCAAGTCCACACTGATACAGCAGGTGCAATTGGTTTTGGAATGTTTTTACAGAATTGATGGTGCATGGGACGTTGGCCACCCATTTGTTTTGGGGACTTGACTTTTGTAGAATTGTTCCCTACACTAAAGGCTTTATGGCTATGGGCACATTAATAGGCCAATCGGCCATAGTTTTCTGGTGCGACAACCAGGCTGTAGTATTATTAATTATTTATCATCCAAAGTCAGTTAGGGTTATGAAGTTAGTCAGAGCATTCACATTGAGATGTTTACAGTTTAACATAGTTTTCCACACTAAGAATGTGCCTGGACTCTAGAATGAGATTGCTGATGCCCTGTCCCATCAACAGATCAATCAGTTCAGGGCATTGGCACCGGGGGCACAGCCAGAGAAGGAACATTTACCACTTGAGGTATGGAGCACTGGAGAATAGAGGCTATTGGGGCCATGAGTCTTGCACTTGCCCCGGCAACCAGGCACACTATGCAGCAGTGTGTGCCAATTATCAACAGTTTCGTGTTAGCAAAAATATCAACCCTTGGCCATCAGAAGTGGATCATTTTGTCCAACATGTAGTTCAGTTACATCATACAGATTTGGCTCCTAGAGCAATCTAGGGTAAGCTACCAGTCTTAGCCTTCTATGCCAAGGCTCAGGGCTTCCCTCATCCCTCAAACAAATTTAGAATTCAAAAGGTAATTGAGAGTTGGACTAAGGAAAAAGGGCGAAGTCTGATGATCGGACGCACATTACACCTGAGATTTTGCTGTGGCTGCATAGTGTCTGGGCATTAGTATGCAGAGACAATTTTGAGGTTAGCCTGTTTAGAGCTGCAACTTCTTTAGCATTTTGGGGGGCTTTTAGAGTAAGTGGATTGGTACCATGAGGTCATTTCCACAATCCAAATGGAAAAGAGGTGATACCTTTATTTAGACCCCCAAAAACCAAACATTATGTCCAGGTTTTTGTGAATAAGATCATTTGTTTGGACAGAGTGCCCAAAAATTATCAATGTACAGAATAATTATAAATTACAAATATAAATTTCAATGAGTATAGAATCACAGAATGATAGAACCATAGAATCATAGAGTTGGAAGAGACCTCAAGGGCCATCCAGTCCAACCCCCTGCCATGCAGGAACCCCATCACAACATTTCCAACAGATGGCCATCCAGCCTCTGCTTAAAAAACTCCAAAGAAGGAGACTCCACCACCCTTTGGGGCAGCATATTCCAACAATATTCCATCTGTAGTATGCAACCATACAACCTTAGTTAAACACTAGTAAATTTCTTTTCTTTTCTTCTTTTTAGTTCTCATTCCTCCAATTGACAGATATTTATTGGACTTCCTACATTATTTATCATGTTATCATATTTCATGCAGCTGTTTGATATGTCATACACACTCAAAAGACCTTTATGGCTCAAGAAAACGAGAATTGTATTCCTAGAGATATGTGAATGATCTGGTGGTCACATGACATTTGGATCTGTGTATGCATCCTCTAGGGCAGTGGTGGCAAACCTTCAGCACTCCAGATGTTTGGACCACAACTCCCAAAGTCATTTGTCACTGGCAATATAGGCTTGGGATTCTGGGAGTTGTGGTCCAAAACATCTGGAGTGTGGAACATTTGCCACCACTACTCTAGGGGAAAACATTGAATCCAGTTTTAAGCTATGTTGGATATTGGTTGAGACAGCTAATGGGCTTTTAAGATCATTGCAATTGGGGCTTTGTCCTGGACTCACACTGGCCACTTCCACCTACTGTGAGGAGAGGGTGAGGAGAGGGAGGGTCTGCTAGCAAAGCTGCTTGTCCCTTTAGAAAGCTTGGCTACTTTTCTCCCTTTAAGAATGGTCCAGCTGTTCTCCATTAGACAGAGATCATAAGACCCATTTGTACCGACACGCTAGACCACAGAAATCATGGGTGCATGGTGTTGTCATGGTGCAAAAGCACAGATCCAAGATATGGGCCCCCATGGATCCACATGTTTTTGATGGAGCATCCCCAAACCATTGTGCAATCTATTGAGATGGTGCCTCACTTAGACTATGCATCTTGCCTGCCTCTTGCCTCCAACCCTGCACCTCAGGTTTTTCCATTTTTCTCCCTCAAGATCAGACTGCAGCCCAACACGGGTGTGTGCATCCGTGTGTGTGTGCACACAGAGATACATATTTTCCAAACACAATTTCCAGCAAGAGAGGCATTCTCATATGACAAAACAATTCACACTGAATTGGTTTTTAAAAAAGAGTTAAATTAAACTATCCTCTTCCTAACCAGAAAAATACCTTGCTTCAGAGAGTGTGGGGGTTGGGGGTTTGTGTGTGTGTGTGTGTGTGTATGTGTCGGGTGGGGTGGGGGAAAATACAGGCTTCCTTGTGCATCATATATAGACCTTTTAAATATTGATTTTAAAACATGCTAAATCTGATTCAAAACCCATTCCTTTAGTAATGGAACCAAGCTCTTAGCCTGTTTGGATTCTACATTAGGTCCAGCTATGACAGGCCTTATTGCAAACCTGAAGGAGAGGTTCAGTGAATAATAATTGTGTGTTGCCAAGTCAATTCCAACTTAAAGTAAGGTTTTCAGGGTTTTGTTTTTTTAAGGTAGAGAGAATCCTCAGAAATGGTTTACCATGCTCTTTTTCTGGGGGCACCCTGGGACAGTGCACCTTGCCTAAGGCCACCCAGGCTGGCTCTGCGCCCAGGAGGCATTGTGGGGAATAGAACCAGATGTAAACCACTGAGAAATCCAGCCAGCTAGGCCAACTTAAAGAACAAAACAAAAGAAAATATGAAGAAATGCGGAGATGAGGCACTTAGGAAGAGGCTTAGATTTAATACCCGAAGCACACATTTACCTCATTAGGCACTGCTGATGCATTAACATTGCTTGTTGATGAGGGAAGCTCGGCTATGCCTAACTGTACTTTTTGAAAAGAAAACTTTCTCTTTATTAATTTAATCTTCCCTTAGCACATCTCCCACCCCCAGCACTACATTTGCCAGGCAAGCAAAAAGGAGTGACATATACAAATAGAAAAACTATTAAATATTTAATTGCCTTTTTTTTAAAGGAAGGGGGAAAGGAGGAAGAGAGAAATGGGTGTTGAAATTCATAAGTAAGAAATTGACATGAGGCCTGCATCAGTTTCATTATTTGTCAATTCATTTGCTAATTATGAAGATGAAAATCTATAACTAGGACAGATCTTTGGGAAGATATAGATTCGACTCCTTTATTTAAGGGCGTTTATACATGACCCCTAAGCTCCGCTGCAAATGGCTGCAAGGTCCGGACCTTAAAAATGTTTACCCACCAGCTCTGGACTTTGCAGACAATTAAGTGCGACTCCGCCCACTTTAGCAAGACCAAATAGCAGTTTTCTTGTACCTGCTTTTTGGAGGTGACAAATATTTGATCCGGTGTAAGGATAGTGAGTGCGGGGCTCTCCTGGCTTCCGTTTGTTCTTTTTTTGCGCCCTGCCCCTTTAAGAGATCTGAATGCTGCCGGGAACAAAACAGAGGTAAACCGGCAGTCTTTTCTTTCTTTTTTCTCCCTCCCTCAGGCAGCCAGCAACCAGGAAGTGCAGAGGGGGGTGGGGACAGAGGAAGAGCGAGGAACCCCTAAGATCTCTGGTCCGAATTTAAGTGGCCAGCGGATCTTAGGGGTCGTGTAAAAAGGCCCTAAGAAAGGGGTGTTTGTGCTCATGCCTAGGCAGGTCTCTGTGCTCCCAGTGCTCCCGGTGCTCCAGGTGCTAAAACTGCAAATTATGGCAGTGCAGAAGGCTACCCCATCCACACACATGCCACATCGTGGCTTGAAAAATCAAAGCCTCCCATTGGCATCTGTGTGACTCCTTCTTCAAATCTAATTGTAGCACAAGAAGGCAATTTAGGGGTAGCACTAGGAAGGAGATTCAACCACCACCACCTCGAAGCTGTGAAATCCCTGGCTGCCCCCTGAACTGCAGTTAAACTCAGGGTTGGGAGCAGATGCATTCAGTTGGCCCTAATAGGTGATATTCTTTCTGAACCTAACAGATGTGGGGGTAGGACAAAAAGGGGGGCTGTGGAAAGGGAAACTAAGAAGTCTATTCATCCCATCAGCTGCAGGTACCCTACTCTTGCTTTAAAACTCTGCCCCCAAGCCCTGTTCAACCTTTCTTGCACTCTGGGTCCTATTTGTTTCAGTTGAGTATGCCTTCCGTTTCAGATATCAAGTCTTCAGGGGGAGGAGAGGGGAATGAAAATTAGTAAAATCACTTTCAAAGTAAGTCAAATACTGTACTTTTTAAAAGCCCAGTCAATTTGAGATATAGAACTGCTTAACAATCCAAACAACAACAGGAACCCAATAAGCTGACGGATCAGGAGCCAAGCCATCTTCCTACTTACGGCCAAATGCTCAGGAGAAACAACCAGATTTTAACTTCTGACAGTGTCTCCAGCTTTTAGAACAGTTTGTGAAATGATTGTGTACCATGGCTAAGAGACTGGGAGTTCATCCAGACAGAGAGCATTTGGACTCCTATGAAACAGATGTTTCCCCACCAACTAGAGGATCTTGTTTTCTACTGCCATTTTAATGTGTGCCCAGGACTTTTCATCCTGGAACAGAGATAGCACTATATACTTGCAGTGGGTGTCCACAGGGAGAAGCTCCCCGTTAGAAGTGTGCAACTGGCAAGGAAGCCGAGGCCCCATGTGCAGGAGCTGCAATGAAAGGAAAAAAATCAAATAGGTGAAGGAAAGAAAGTGCTCACCTCAAACCTGCTGACAGCCATGTGGAGAGCCCAGTGCTAAAGAATAGGAGGGAAACTGGTAAGGAAGATGGTGGGGCTGGAGCGGAGATGGGAAAATCATACAAAGATAGGACAACCAGATTGGCAAGAAAGGGAAGAGTAGAGATGAGCACGAAGCCAACCTACGGCCGCGGTCATACCTGCGTTTTCTCCGTAGTTTCCCTTTGGCTAACTGCGCATAAAAAGATTGAGTCCTAACCGTGAAGAGAAGTAAATTCTGGTCCCAGCCAACCACGCCCTTGAACAGCAGTTTCAGCGAAGTTTCAGTAACCACCGCCAGGGGCTGGATTTAGAAACTTCGCTCGAAAAATGCTTACTTATTTGCTTCTGTAACCACGACGGGACACAGAAAATATGCAGTAAAATCAGGAGTTCCCCCTTTTTGACAGCTTCCCGTGGAAAAAAATGCGAAGTAGACAGGTAGAGACGGAACCAGAATAGGAAAATATGACACAGAAAAGAGGACACTAACTGCACATTAAAAACCACGTGACCGCCCAGAAGAAAAAAACCATGAAATTTATATACGCAGAGAACGCTGGTGTGACTGTGGCCTATAAAAACACACACGCACATACCCACACACCTGGTCTGGTGCATGATTCGGTTTGTGGTTCATTTTGTACAAGCTGTGCTGCTGAAATGAAATGAAGCGCCAAACTTTTTTTCTATTCAGTGTTTCATTTGGATTCAGCAAAATCTCTAGAAGATCCCACATTTTGTCTAGGAATTTCCAGATGGTTGCTTCCCTGTAGTCTCTGGTCAGCCCTTTACCATTTCAAATAAAATACGACCTGAATTGCTGAAACTCAGCACCGCTGTAATCAATCCATCATGTTTCTCCAGAGATGGGATATTGTCCCATGAACCCTCCAACTCCCCCCTCCCCCTTCTGCAGCCCCTCCTTTTCCTCCCAGGTACCTTCTGTGGCTTATCTGTGAGCGGATGGAAGCTGTTTGTTGCCATGGAAACATTCCATTTTAAATCTCTTCCTGGACCCTCAGAATCCCATTTTGTCAATTTCACAGCTGTTGGCAAAGCTGATAGAGTCAATTTCACCCTCTCATCTACCTTGCCCGGCATTGCTATTAGTTGCTCAGTTTTCCCAGATTTAGCTCCAAATATTAGTAAGATGACTTGGCGTGCATCCCAATTCCCAAGAGTTCTGTTTTTAATGCCCTCCTACTTTTTTTCTTACACCCCAATTGTGCTTTTACTCAGTTATGAGATGTTCTTTTACTTGTGCATTTTGCTTCCCCCCGTCTTCTAAATTCTTAACTTTTCCTGCATTCTTGTTTCAATCCTTCTGCGACCACTCCAACTTTCCATTCCTTTGGGTGTCTGATATACTTATCCTTTAATAGCACTGTGAGAAGCAAAATAACATTTAAAATAATAAGACTATCATAGTAAATCTCAAACACGACTGTTCTAAAAAGTACAGTATGAAGAATTTTATTAACGGTGTGATCACAAACAGCACAGGCCCTTCAAATCCAATCTGAGCATAGACAATGCCTACTAAAAAGCCACATTAGATATCTTCCTTTTTGTCCTAAAATAACACTGAATCTCAGTCACCTGAGTACATCTTGTGATTTTGCCCACCTACTGTCACCTACTGACATATATTTTCTCCTTTCCCACACTCTTATATGTTAACAGTCACATGCCTTCTATCTTCTGTCCATGCTGGAATCACTAGCCCTACTACTGGGTCAAATAGGCCTAGTTTGGGCTCAAATCAGGGTTGAGCTGCTCTGCAATCTCATAGGGGAAGAGCTTGCACTGTATCATGCCACAAGCAGCCTGAAATGCAAGCTATTTCCACATTTGATTACACCCAAGAAATCAGAACAGCAGTTATGAAGAAACTAGGAAAGACCCTTAAAGACAACACCAGATATCAAGACGTTCTTATGTTCTTATGGGTATCATTATGGATGCCTAAGGACAACCTCTGGGTTGGAGAGAGAGGCAGGATATCTCTCAATACCATTTGCAAGGAATTCTCAGCAGATGAAGACATCTGCTTGGGAATACCTTGAAGCAAATGGTGAGCCACTGTGTGAGACAGAATGCTGGACTGAATGGGCTGTGGCCTGTTCCAGCAAGGCTGTTCTTATTTACTTATGTTCTTATGACCAAGAGGGTATTCTGAGTCACAGTGTGCAGTTATGAAACCTGAAGTATGGGGCAAATTAATTTTGAAATATGGATTCATTTGAACAGTGGTGCTGGAGGAGGGCAATATAAGATCCTGTGAATCACCAGAAAGACAAATATGCAGGTACTAGGACAAATAAGGCCTCAACACTCACTAAAAGAAAAGATAACAAAACTGACACTATCACAATTTGAATATACATATGAGACAATCAGAGCCATTGGAAATGACTATACTGTAATAACATTGATGGCATCATACGAAAAGGGTAGACTGGGTATGAGATCCATTGACTTTTTTAGAAAAGGAAGCCACAGTCTTGAATTTGTAAGGGTTGAGCAGGGCTCTCCTCTAATTCATACCGGTAGTTCCCAATTCATTAGGGTTACCAGGCATCAGAAATTAATTGACAGCACATAACAGCATCAAGAACATCACCTTGAAATTATCACCTCAATTTCATCTTTCCATTCTTGTATGTACAGTGATTCCCCCGCCTATCGCGGGGGTTAGGGACCCGACCTGACCCGCAATAACTGAAAATCCGCCATATGCAGATGCAGGTCGGGTCGAGCCTGGGGTGCCTAGCTGGAGACTTTTGTATTTACCCCCAGCCTGGCATTGCCCCAAATGGGCCTGTGAGGGCCTTTCCTGGCCTTTGGGGGCCTGCAGAAGGTTCGGGAAGGCCCTCGCAGGCCTGTTTGGGGCAGCGCCAGTCCTGGGGTAAGTAAGGGAGGCCTGAAACAGGCCTTTCCCCCCCTTACCTCAGGGAGCCTTTTTTCATATACTGCGGTCCCACGATATAGCGGGACCGCAGTATATGAACCGTGAATGGGCGGGGGACAACTGTATCCTGGGATCAATACCCCTTTCTCCTCTTCTAAGATCATGTTATTCTCTTCACTTTTCCCATCTCTTCCCAGAGACAGATGTCATTCTCCTTTTGGTTTTTTTTCTGTTGAACAGACCTTAAGAGAAAATCAGTGATGCTCTACATTTAGCATGATGTACGGTTCCCAAAATGAAGTGTGGATCTGAGATTTCAGGCTGCCCCCAGGAAACCCTATTCTGTCTGTTTTATGTATGAACTGTCCAGAGCTGAAAACAATGTGAAGCTAGCAAAGAAGGGGCATCACTGAAAACCACCCCAAAAGATCACTGAGCCAGAGATTGCAGCCTGGCAGAAATGCAAGATATCAGCAAGAAATTTCTACACTCCACTTGTCTTAATTATACTGGACTGTATATTATCCCTCATTACAGTAAGCCACCTTGGGTCCTTTTCCAAGGAGAAAGGTGGGGTAAAAATACTCTAAAATAAATAAACAAATAAATCTACTTCTACTTCTAATTCTTGAGGATAAAATATCAAAGGAACCAGCATATCCAGGTTTAGCTAATGAATGGGATAAGTCAAAGGCTAGATTTACGATGAGGTGACAGTGAGATGACTACAACTTCTTCTGCCTTAGGGAGGTTCAAGTGAGAAGTGAGAGAAGGCATTTTTTCCAATAAAAGCCTCACTTGAAAATGCTTCCTGTTTCCCTGTCCACATCCTGTAGGCTCTTCTTAGTATCTCTGTAGACTCTTAAATGTGAACAGATGGACCAGGGAAGGTCCATGTCTTATCCTAAGGAAAGTAGCACCAGAAAAGCCACTGCCATCATTTTCAACATCCAGTACTGTCATTTCTATTTGTTATTCTTCCATGTGTGATAGGAGACTGGGTGGGTGTATTTTAGGGTGAGGGCTTTGCATCTCGGCACAAGAACCTGCCCCGACAAAAATGTACTATCTCTTATGTGCAACAATCAATTTTTTTGCCATTTTGTACAGAACCCTTGGCCCTGTGTTGGTGTTCAAATCTACCTGACAAGGCGTTGTAAATGCAATCCATTTTAAAATTAAGCATGTTCAAACCAGATGGTGTTGAACGCAGTCAACTATGTGTCAGATTACATTTGATAGCATTCCCTGTCTTATCCTGCCAGGCATACAGAAATCAAAACCCTCATATTGGAAACAAATGTCACTCAAGTCTAATAGCATGGAACATTTATTACTCTCCCCCCCCACCCCTCTCTCTCTGTTTAAATTGCCAAAGATCCTATCCCAACCTTGAGAGAAAGATAAGCCCCATTGCATACTTGACTTACTAGTTGAAGTAATCGCCTAAAAGAACTAGGCCTGTTTAGCCTGACAAAAAGAAGACTGAGGGAAGACATGATAGCAGTCTTCCAATACCTGAAGGATGGCCATAGGGAAGCAGGCATTGGTTTATTCTCAGTTGCACCTGAGGGTATGACAAGAACCAATGGGTGGAAACTCATCAACGGGAGAGCCAACCTGGAAATAAGGAGAAATTTCCTGACAGCGAGAGCCATTAAATGGTGGAACAGCTTGTCTCCCAATATTGTGGGTGTCTCATCGCTGAAGGTTTTCAAGAAAAGATTGGACAGCCATCTGTCCGGGATGCTATGAAGTCTCCTGCTTTGGGCAGGGTGTTGGACTAGAATACCTCCTATGTGGCTTCCAACCCTACAATGATTCTATGATTCTGTGAGGTAAGTCTCCATCCCCTCTTCCTGGGTCTTCCTCTTTTGTTCTTCCTCTGACCATTCTCCAATCAGTGAGCATGCAGAGGCTCCACTGGCCCAGTGGACTACACTTACATCGCAGTCTAAAATCATGGCAGTGACCTCCCGAAAACACTTTGCAACCCTCTCAGGGGTTGTGACTTGTGAACCACAGCTTGGCCATTCTTGTTCTAGAGTATATTAATCACGCAAAGTGCGAAACCAGGGAGGGTGATGAGCAGATTGGGATGATCTCGCCACACTCCTGTGTTGTTGCTGTTTCTACTTTCTACTCCAATAATTAAAAAGAATAAGCAAATTCCAATAAATCTCCTTTTTTCCAACCAAATTTCCCCAACAGCCCACACCTTCTAAGCAGCAGAGATCAGCTTGCATCCTTTCAGATCTGCAAAGTTCACATTCCTTTGACATGTTCCTCCTCTTCTTTATTGCTTTTACTCCATTGATGCAGCTGGAGCTTTAAAACGAATAGATAGAAATACAATACCCCATCTTTTTCGGACATGTGAAGCACAGGAAAAGAACAAAGCAAACAACTTAAAGCAAGAAGTCCATGAAAATAAACAAGAGAAGCATGATAAAAAGAAGCTTTCTACCATTTCCTTTCCAGTGATCTCTAGTGTTCATCAAAAAGTTATCTATCATATATTATGATGAGCTGAATTACCATCAAATATGCAGAAAGCCTCAGATGATACCAGTGGACATTATTCAAGCAGCAGCCATTAAGAGCACTGGTAAGAGTGATTTCTTGAGGGGGAGCCATATTGGAGCTTATCCAGATGAAGGAAAGAAACCATTTTCCCATTTACTCATAGGTTAAGCTCCAACCTGGGTCTCCCTCTAGATTTTTTGAACCCTACCTCCTGTCAGTTTTCACTGTTGTAATGGGACACATGGGAAATGATTAATTATACTACTGCAAGAGTCAGCACTGCATAATGTTCACTTCATCCTATCACTGCTCTTAGCTGGTTGCAGTGTTGTTAGTCTGTGGAACTCCTTGCTCCAGGATGTGGTGATGGCATCTGGCCTAGATGCTTTTCAAAGGGGATTGGACAGATTTTTGGAGGAAAAGTCCATTGCAGTTTCCAAGCCTGGAGATATGTCTTATCTCCAGGATTAAAAGGAGGGTCCCTCAACGTGGTAGGCATGGGGGAGTGGGATCAGGAGACAGGTGTCCAGTTCCCTCATGTGCTCCCAGAAGCATGTGGTGGAATACAGGAAGCTGGACCAGATGGGTCCTTGGGCTGATCCAGCGGGGTTCTTCTTAAAGTTCTCAAGATCTCTAGATACACATCACCCAAGCTCTTTCTGCCCCTCAAGTATCACATCACTTATTGCTACAGAGGATCAGGTGATCTCAAGTGTCTGAAAGCAGAGAAAAATGATGCCAACCAAATCAGAGTAGAATAAACTACCTCTGCAGGTTGAACAAAAGAGGCAGGATTTATCTGGGCTATGCTTGATGTTTGGCAGGCACCATTTTAAAATTTCATTTCGTCCATGCCAAATCCAATGCCAACTGTGGAATAAATGACCAATGTAAATGCTCTCCTCACCCCCAAAGACTCCATTAAGGCTTCTGACTTGAAATCTCGGTCCTGGAAATGAATGTCCACAGTGTTGTGTGGATGGCGAGCACTGAAATGAAGAGGGCAGAATGCCAGCACTTTTAGTGCAACATGGAAGGAAGGAAGGAAGGAAGGAAGGAAGGAAGGAAGGAAGGAAGGAAGGAAATGTCTATCATTTTTATTGCCTAGACTAAAACTGGGAATGTGTGAGGACCATGTAAGAGTCCCTTCATTGAACTCAGCGATCTAGATTCAGGCTTGATTCATCTTGAAGCAGTCCAGTCAGAAATGGACTAAATCCAAAATAAAATTCAAACCTCTGCATCTTTACACCACACATTGAATTTCACTGGGAATCTAAAATGGCTGTAAAAGGAATATGCATGTAATAATCGTAGTACCAAGAGAGAAGATTATTCCTATTTTGGGTTGATAGTGCCTAACGTGTTTTATACAAATACCCTGGTGCTTTTCCCTATCCATATTTAGACTTTTCTTTAGTTTGCTTAAAGCTTGCTAAGGCATAAGTTGCTTTTCTTTGGTATGGTAGTGACTATGACTTATATGTGGTGCTTGTGCACAAAGACGTAACCTGAATTAAGTCGGAACAAGCGGATTATGCATCTCAGATTGAAACCAACATCCAACAAATCAGAAACAACTGGAGCCAGATTGGTTGCGGGGGGGGGGAGGTAAGATAGCAAGGAGGGTGCCACTGCCTAATAAAATGTCATTAACATAAGACTGAAAATAGCACCCAGATAAATCCCCATTTCAGTATTCGATTTGGGATTCAAGATGTGGCTGAATCAATTGCACAACCCTAGGATGTAAGGTGGAATAAGGTAGAGGCATGCCTTCATTTTACAATGGTTCTCATTGAACTCTAAAGGAGAACAGAACTACTGTACTGTATTTTATAATCTGGGACAAAGATGTAGTGATTGGAGGCTTCCACACCCACTGCAGGATGACTTTGCTGTGGCACTCTCCTTTTCTTTAATTGCTACACGAAGAAAGGCTTCAGTCTACAACAGGGGCCAGCAAGGAAGCCCAGGCAGGTGTCATCACTCAGCTCAGCCAGTTCTGAGACCATGGGCAGGGCCGGTGCTACCACTAGGCAAACTAGGCAACCACCTAGAGTGCTTAGACTTGAGAAGGGTGCAAAACTGACCTCAGAGGGTCACAGAACTGACCACAGAGGGGTGCAGAACTGATCTCAGAGGAGTTCTATTACTGTTTCTCTCCGTTTTTAAAAATAAAATGTTCACAACTTCAACTTTTGTACCTTTTTGTTTTTCCTACAATTTGTCTGTTTTTGAAAATGGGTTGAGTGGTGTGCAAGTAGTTAGTCTTGCCTAGGGCGCAAAAAAGCCTGGCACTGGTCCTGAGCGCGGGCTGTCTCTGAGGGCTGTAAACACTTCTTCCTGCAGCAACCTCTGTGTCAAGTCTCTGTCGACATCAACCTCATTCTGAATCATCGTCATGTTGCCCGGAGTGGTTTTGACCCGTGCGGGGCCAGTCCACCAGCTGAGCCCACTTAGAGCAAACAAGGACTCTGCAACTGTCACACTGGCTTTGGAATTTCGTACCGCTCTCCACTGGGGGCTGCCCAGGACGGCAGTGCAGATGGCTTCGTCCATCCCAAAGGCAGGTGTAGAACTAGCTTGAGATTAGGCCATCTCCCAAGGTTGGCTGCTTCTGCCATTGGCAAGAGATCTTCATTTAGTCAGGCCTTTCCATAGTCACTTTCCTGATGGCTGCCCTTCCCTGACGTCTAGTCCACTGCTTTCCAAGGATGGCATTGTTCTATAGACTTCTGATCTTGTGTTGGTTTTTCTTCTCAATAGTTCAGAGAAATTTTTTATTGTTCTTTTAAAGGCAAGTGTTAAGACAAGCAAGGGGACACTAGCTGGCTACATGGACAGGGTCTTACCTCAGTCCTGGGAGAGAGGCTTTGGCTGCTACCGATCTGTGGGTTTCCAAATTGAACACAATGTTGGGGGCCACAAACTGGGCAAAATTCATCATGACTCCTGTTGTTGCATATGGTAGGTAGGTTTATTGTTGCGGCGTCAAGCCAAACATAAAATAAAATGGAATAGCAAAATAGGATATGAAAGACATTGGCTAGAAAGTTTAAAAGCTGGCATACATTACAGTGATCAATATGAAATGGGGAAAAAAAAATTAAAAATCCTTAAGACAACAAATGTAGCAATATAAAGCCAAGGTTTGCAAATTCAGCTATCTATACTGTGACATGCCGCCCAGAATTTTGCCATCAGTTCGGTAGCAATTGACTATGGTCAATTAGCAATTGATTACAATAGTCCAAATCTGATTGGCCTACCATATCTTTTACGAGTGGTATGATGTATTTTGCCTGGATCTTTTTGTGCCTACTGCATCTGAGCATCCTATGCTCAATGGATTCTCTCTCATCAGAGCCACATGGGCAGAGTTCTGTTCCCTCAGGATGCTCTTGAATCTGCCTTCCAAAACCATGGAAGGGAAAGCCTCACACCTGGCCAGAGTCAAGTCTTTCCTAAACTTATATATCTCCAGTTGTGATAGATAGGCCATGGGGAGTGGGCAATATTTGTGTGTATCTGGGACTCTAAAATTGGGGCAACTATTAAGATCTGCCTGTCTCTCCATATCCATTATTCTTTGCTTAAGTGCTGATTTTGCTTCATCCCATTGCATGCACAGGATTGCTTGGGAAGAAAGATTCATAGCTTGCAATTTATTTAGGACCGATTTTAACCACTTAGATTGGAAGTTGTCCACCAAAAGTAGATGAGTTAATCCTTGCAGTTGAAAGTTTATTTTAAGCCAATACTGAAGGGAAGTTAATGAAATTTTAGCTATCATTGGTAGCATACCTGTCTCTAAGCTGATGTGTGTGTTTGTTGCACATCTTGGGACTTCTAGAATTGCTCTAAGGAATTTAGATTGGACCCGCTCTATAGGGTCAAAACTGCATATTGATGCAAGCCCTACTGTGGTTCAAAAATGGCACCCAATCTGCCCCTTTATAACTGCAGTAGGGCTTCTGAAGCTCCTTGCTGCATGGCAACTGGGTGCTTCGATAGAGGTTACCCACATCCAGGAATCCTGCCAGCTATTGGGTACCATCTCCTTAACCATTTCTTGGCCTCACATCTCTTGTACTAGACGCACACTGGACAGCCAGTGACATTCTTCTTGACATGCACAGTGGTTCCAGAGGCTCCATTTCATTGAAGGTGTGGCGCAGGGAAGCTTCCATGAATTTTCTCAAGACATACATAGCTGTAAATGGATGTTATGGCCCAGAAAGGTAAGTTGGCCATGCCAAGGTTGGGGCAGCAACCAAGAGTCTGGGCATTACTCACTCCACCTGCTGTGAGTAACCTCACTAAACCAGGATGTGTGTTTTAAGTGGATTCATGCCAGTGTGCACCTAAACCATCAGCAAACACCTTTGTTGGGTTATTGCACTCACGCCATTCCAGCTAAGTTCAGGGCAGGCCTCAGATAATAGAGGGCCTTGTGTGTTAGCTTTTTCTGGAAGCCATCTCCCCAGTATCAACTTCTGTTGCTATCGCTAGTGAACAGCAAGTTCTTTTAAAGGAACTCTCTGTCTGATAGATAGGGTAAGATGAGGACTGGTTGTGACTAAATCCCAAGATTGCAGTAAAAAAAGTGGGTGGAGATTTAGTAAAAACAGAAGATTAGTCATAGGTAGTGAGGGAACAGAGCAGTCATGACAAAAGCAGAGCATTTCAGGAAAAAAACAAGTTACTTGTCTCTACTTCTAGTGCCCTTGATAGGCACCCAATTGTGCAAACAAATAAGAAGTGCATTTGTAGTCACAAATACAATGAGAGACTGAGAGACTGAGAGTTGGGTGGGGGAGAAGGAGAGAAGCAAGGTTTTTCCAAGCAGCTTAACAAATGAGTTGCAGGGTGCTTCCTTTTCTAGAATTTAGATATAGGGGCAGTGGCGTAGCTGTGGGTGGGCAAGGGGAGACATCTGTCCCCAGTCACAGCATCTGGGGGCACCAAATTGGGTGGCAAACAGTTCACAGCCCATGATCCACAGGAAGGCGTGTTGCAGGTGACCTGCCACGGCCAGTGTGGAGGTCTCCCCAGCCACCATTGCCACCTTCTACGTGGCACCTTAGCCTCTCCCTGTCCCTTGGGGTACAAAAACTGACTTTGTTCCTGGGTGCTGAAAACCCTAGCTACGCCTCTGTGTAGGGGTGGGGAATAGAGATGGGCACGACTCAAAAAATGGTGTTTCGTTTGTCGTTTGGTCGTTTAGGAGTCCGTTTCGATTCGTTTTTGTTTTCGTGACTTTTTTGCAAAAAAAATCGTTTTCGTTTCGTTAGGTAATGAAACGAAAAAAACAAAAAAAAAAAAAAAAATTGCTGTTTCGTTAGCATGCTTTTTAGTTCAATGTATCTGCTGCAACGAAAACGAAAAACACGGCAAATTTGGTCGTTTCGTTTTCGTTTTCGTTTCGTTTTTAAAAAAATTCGTTTCGTTTTTGTTGCGTAACGAAACGAAAAAACGAAAATGAAAACGAAAAATTGCTCATTTCGTGCCCATCTCTAGTGGGGAACCTTTAGCCATCCAGATAGTTTAGGCCATGACTCTCACAGTCCTTTATCATTGGCAACATAGGCTCTGGAATTCTGGGAGCTGTAGTCCAAAACATCTGGAGGGCCCAAAAGTTTCCCGCCACAGATTTATGAGATACCTTGTGCTCTTACATCGACAAAGATTGGGACACAGAAAACCAAGCAGCATCTAAGCCATCCTAATCAGGCAGGGAGGGAAGACAACTCCCTCTGCCTTTGACAGAGCATGAGGTGAGACAGGATTCCCACAGACACAGGATCATGCCCCCCCACACACACATGCATTTGGGCAGGTAGCCAATGGAGATCACATCAGATGCTGGTTGAATCATGCATAGCTGCCGGGGGAAAGGGAGCAGGAGCATACAGATCAGACTTCCCCACTGAAGTTATAAGGAATAAACATCTGGAGACTCCTACTGTTATCTGACATGGGATCTAATTGATGAAAAGGAAGAATAATCTCATCAAATAAAAAAAGTAAACAAATACTGCCCAAAGGAGTGCTGGAGTTTTATTTACAGCCTCACATGTTATCCGTAGTTGCTGTCTGTAGTTTGATTGACTGGGAAGGACTTCCTTGGCCTGGGGTGATTGACTGTCTGTCCAGCACTAACCAATCTTTCCTCACAGGTTGTGAATTCAAAAGACAGCCCCGCCTCTCTGCTAAGTGATCTGTCCCTCTCTTGTGGGTTAGTGGCAGTTGTTTGTTACTGTCACGGTCTCTTGCTTGTATGTGTACAGTAAAGAAAGCAGTTAGGCACAAGTCTGCAATTTCAAAGCAACATTGCTCTATTTCTGATGTATAACCAAAAGAGAGTTTACCAAAGGGAAGAGATATGACTTATATGCATTTACCTCATAACAGGCAGACCCCTGGCAGCAAAACTAATACATTTCAAGACTGATAGAAACACATTCAACAGCAAAAAAAAAAGGTGCAATGAATTACATTTCAATCATCAGTTGCAGAAAGACTGAACAGATTACCAATCTAAATACATTGTCACTATCAGCTAACATCTCCACAAGAAACCGTTTTCCCTAAAGAGGGTGCAGAATTATTTGATCTTATAAATACAGCCACAGTAGCTCCGGGAGGGACGTCTCTGTTCAGGCCAAGACTTTCCATTCTGGATATATTTATTTTTTATGAATTTTAATCCCCATCTGCTGAAGATGATGCCTAGCTTTCCTTTGGAGAGAACTGAAAGATCAACAAGCTCAGTGTAATTTCCCTTTACAAATTGTCCCTTTTCACCTCACCTTCAAAAGACGCTTAAATGAAAAAAAAGCTGGGGGTATTTGTGGGTCTCTGTAAGAAGGCTTAGCAAAACAAGCAACAGCAAAGCCAACCTGTGGGTTCAGCCTCTGAATTTCAGAATGGTTAGCAGGCAGACTGCCCCCACAGGTGGGTGGGGTGGAATCCCATCTCCTCTTGATTCTAGGAAAATAAAAAAGCTAGTGTTTATTAGAGAAATACACTGAATTAGGGGTGGGGCAGTGGGAATCCCAGTTAGAGATGGGCCCAAACTGCATTTCAGAGTTTCTGGCCGCTTCATCTGCCTGTTACCATGGCTGCCACATGTTATCTTTCCCCACCCCTGCCAGCTCCCCCACTCACCAGCAGGCACCTGCTGCTGTTGTCCTCTTTGGGCACTTGTCCAAGCCTAGCAGGAGTGGCTTCCTTTCTCTCCCACCTCCTCCATCAGCCACCCACTCAAAGGCAGCACTGTAAGAATCCCTGCCCTACCTGCTCTTCTGAGTGGGTGGCACCTGGAGGAGGCACAGGAGGGAAGGAGGTGGTCCTGCTGGGATTGGACAGACACCCAAAGAGGGAGAGGAGGAGGAGAGCAGCACACAGCAGCTAGTGAGTGAAGAATCCAGCTGGTGGGGCGGGGAAAGGTAATGCATGGCACCTGGAGTGCCGGGCCAGTGAAGCAGCACAGACCCCCAGGCCAGCGAAGCAGCACAGACCCCGCAAGGCTCCTGCTTATCTCTGATTCCACATATAGCTGACTGATACAAAGCCCCTTGCTCATCTGTTGAGATCAAAGACAAGATGTCTCCTCTATCTTCTCTCCCAGCAAATCAAGAAGGAAAATGAGAGAGGGAAAGAGACATCAGCAACCCCAAGGACATCAGTCCAGGGTGAAGCAAGATCAGCATAAGTCAGAACAAGTGAAAGACAATCTAGGACATCCACGGAGGGCCTACTGTCTCTGTCTGCCCCCCCCCCCCCCCCGGAAAAAAAACTTGCATTTTCTTCAGTAAATAACACCCAGTGACTTCAACAACAATCTCCTTTTCCCAAAGGTGAAGATGGACTATAGAAATCAACAGGGAAGGGGCACAACTACACAAAACACAAAACAAGGCACAAGATGGGATAAGATTCCCACAAACTCTGAGTCTCACCTCCCTGAATCCTCCTTGCAAGGAAGGAAGGAAGGAAGGAAGGAAGGAAGGAAGGAAGGAAGGAAGGAAGGAGATGAAATAGAAAAGATGTCTGAAGGAAAATATAGCAGCTATCCAAGTTTTAATATAATTTACATGGCCAAGGTCCATCATCATAGCTATGTATCCTATTATTGCACAAAAGCTTAGAATGTGGGGGTGTAGTCTATTAGTTTCCTGAAAACCTCATTGTTCTTTTTTTAACAGCTTCTGGCCTTCATTACTTGGAAAACATATTTAAAACCAATTATGCAGTGCCTGGTTAAAATGATATAATTACTTATGGTAGACTGAGATTTATTAGTTGTATCCTTGTAGCCTGAAAGATGGCTAAGTACCACTTCAAGTAGATAAAAACTTAAGGGTTGACCTTATGATGCTCCCAAGCTCATCCTGGCACCAGTCACAATAATCTTAGAACTGCAGAGATGGGTGGGACCCTATGGAGCATCAAATCCAGCCTCTGTCCAAGGGGCCCTGTAGAAGATCAGACTCCCAACTTAAACCACTGTGCTATCCAACATTTTAGCACTCAAGGCAGCTACCCAGATAGTTCCACTCCTAAGGCCAGCCATGGGCATAACAAACGTTCAGTCCTATCCCTGCTGAACTAAGTACACCTTCCTTCTGACAAGGTGCATATCAGATTTCTTTGGTGTCTTTACCCCTGGTGCCAATGCCAGTTCAGGGCTCTTGCGCTAGCTTCCTTTTTTTTAAATTTTTTAATATATATATTTGTATTTTGTGATACAGACAAATTGGGGAAAGGGTATAGGGAAACATAAACAAGGGGGGTACAAAATACAGAGAGGTGTGAGTTGGTAGTCACCTATATCTAATTGCCACTAGTTTCAATATTTCTACACATCTAAACTGACTCATGTTTATCATAACGTATGTACAATAATGCTTTTCTTAATTCTCTAGCTTTTGTTATTATTTTCTCTCTTCTTCATCCATACATAATATTTTTCCCAGACTTTATGGTGATTATTCTTCCTGGAATCATCTAAGCATTCTGATAATTTATCCATCTCTATTGTTTCTAAAATTTTAGACATTAATTCCTGTTCAGATGGTATTCCAGGATCCTTCCAGTATCTGGCAAAGACTAATCTTGCTGCAGTTATCATATGAATAGCCACATATGTTTTTCCTTGTTCTAGTGAATCAGGCAACATATTCAATAAGAAAATCTCTGGTTTAAATTCGAGACTTATCTCTAGGACACCTTCTACCATTTGTTTAACTAACATCCAAAATAATCTCGTTTTTTTTACATAACCACCACATATGATAAAATGAAGGGCTCTTGCGCTAGCTTCCTGACCATTTTCAGAGGGTTCCTGCCAAACTGTCATCAGCTGGACCCATGTAAAAATGGCCCAGTCACCCTTTTTAAAGGGGTGCAGCTGATGACAGCTCAGCAGGAGCCCTCTGAAAATGATTGGGACGCCAGTGAGAGAGTCCCAAACTGGCAATCCGAACATTTTCAGAGGGATGCAGGTAGAAGCACTGGCTTTTTAAACTTTTTTGCCAGCGAAGCAAACCATCGGCACTTCCTTAGGTGATGGAAAAAGTTTTAAAAGCCTGTGCCATTCCCCCCCCTGCCAGTGCCCCCCAGCACCAATCAGCTTGTGTGTGGGGCCCTCCCAGCCACTCCTGCAAGTCCTGATCAGCTGGTGCATGGGCCCTGCCAGCTGCCCCCAAGCACCGATCAGCTTGTGCACTGGGCCCTCCTAGCTGCCCACCTCCAGCTGACCTGCGCTAGGGGGGATGGCCAGCAGGGCCCCATGCTGCTTGTCAAAAAAAACAACAACAGAAAAAAAAAATGGAATGGAACGGAATGAAAATTTCCAGTTTGCTTCATTTCATTTTTTTAAAGTACTTCATTTTTCATTTTGTTAGGGGGGGAAAAGAAACAAAAAATCATTTCGTGCCCATGTCTACACTTGATCTTAGCCAAAAGGCCGAGAAGCGATGCAAGGTAGGTGCAACATCATGAGGTAACCAGTTTCCTGATTGAGGAATAAAGTATAAAAGATGATGATAAAGTATAAAAGAACTCCAGCAATCAGTAGACATTGGACTTTTGGTGACAAAGTACTCATTTTTATCATGTTCTGTAGATGCAATATGTCATGTTGATATGCTGTCTCTGTATCTGTGAAGTGAAATGTTGTTGAGGTTCTCTTCTAGTTGTATATATGTAACACAGCTGCTTTTAAGTTCCTTGAATTTTATCATCCTAAATGTAGCTTCTGCATGCCGAACAAATAGCCAAAATTCTGTCAGGGTTATGGGCCCAGAAATTGCCAAAATTCTGTCAGGGTTATGGGCCCAGAAGTATTGAAGATTCAAGGAAAGTGATAACAGGACAGTTGCTGACTATGTGGGAGAATGAAGAACATCAGAGACCCTGGAAAGAGGCATCTTGGTTTGGCTGTGAGTATTTTGTATTTGTGAAGAGCTCAGAGTTTGTGTCTTCCAAAATTTCTGTTGATTGGAATAATAAGCAGTGAATTGGAGGAGGAAGAATTGCCTGTCAAGATTAAAAGTGAAGCAGAGATGGCAGAAGTCTGTAAACTTCACAGAGAGACAGAAGGCTTATCTGTCAAGGTCAAAGGAGCCACAGAGTTGACAGACAGAGGATGACAGATAACAGAAGCAAAACTGCAGGCTGCCGCAAGACAACTAATTTGCTGCTTATGCATTTGTCAAATAATTATATGAGTTGGGCTTTTAAAATGCAGCATTACCTAATCTCACAAGGCTTGTGGGGAATTGTTGATGACCCTCCAGATGATTTTATTTGTGAAGATCAACTTCTGGATCAAAGAGCCATAGCAATTATAGTTGTGTGTCTGAGGACTCGCAGCTTGTATATGAAAGAGACAAGACATCCAGCAGAGAATGCTGGCAAGCTCTCAGGTCAGTTCATCTGAGGAATACAGCTGGTTCTAAGTTGTCTTTAATGAGTCAGCTTTACGCGAACACATCTTCAAGAGGGAGGCTCTGTAATTAACCACGTTAATTAACAGCTTGCTGAATTGTTGATGCCACACTATGAGGAGTATTGGAAGCATTATTATTTTGTCCAGCTTTGACCCAAGTTATGATTCCATGGTCATGGGAATGGAATCTATGAACAGTGGGGATTTAACTCTTGCTTATGTGAGTTCCAGATTGGTGTGGGAGGAGCTTGAAAGCAAATTAAGCAATCTGTCTGTGTCCAAGAAGCATTCTTCTGAAGCTGAAGTGGCAAGGGAGTCCATTCAGGTGGTCAGAGAATGTTTCAAATGTGACTGCAAATCACACATTGCCAGGAATTGCCATAAATCAGTTGGGGACTCAAAATCTTGAAGAAGTAATGAGTCTATATCCAAGAAGAAAAAGTCAGGTCATTATGCCTCAGTCATAGATGCTAAGGTAAAGGTAAAGGTGCCCCACACACCTGCATGCTAGTCATGTCCAAGTGTAGGTGCGTTGCTCATCTCTGTATTCAAGCCGAAGAGCCAGTGTTGTGCAAGTCCATGGCCATGTGGCCAGCATGGCTGCAAGGAAACACTGTTTTGCCTTCCCACTTTTTACAGTGGTACCTATTTATCTACTTGCATTTACATGCTTTCGAACTGCAAGGTTGGCAGGAGCTGGGGTTATCAGCAGGAGCTTGCTCCGCTGCGTGGCACCCAGGATTCAAACTGCCGAGCTGTCAACTTTGCAGACAACAGTTTTTGGAGCCTTAGTTCACTGAGCCACCACATCCCTAACACATAGTTGCTAAGTCTAATGTAAATCAATGTTCCAATTATGGAAAGCATTGTTGATTCTGGTACCTCAGTACATTGTGTTAAATATAAGAAGTTGTTTAAGAAACTAACTTGTTTTGATTCTCACAAGGTCAATTTAGCAGGTGGGACTCAAGCCTCAGTGAAAAGTAGTGGAACTTTATTTTTTCAACAATTGAAATGCATGTTTGAAAAGGGTCTGTATGTACCATCTCTAAAGTGGAATTTAGTAAGTGTGTCAAACTTACTGAAACAAGGGTTTGAGGTTGTGTTTGAACAAAATGGTTGTAAAATTCTGAAATATGGCAACACTGTGGCAACAGGTCATATGTGTGAAAATCTGTTTGTATTGGATGCAGAGCAAAATGTCACAACAGTTTAGAATACTCCATTACATGATAAATGCATATATGTATTTCATAGGAAGTAGGGGCACACTAGTTTTCCTGTTTTACAGAAGACATTGTCATGTGTTGAAGATGTTGAAGTCAAGAATTGCAGAAGGTATCTCAACTGCAACGTGTGTACGTCAGTCAAAAGTAAATCAGCTTCTGTAGCTAAGAAAAGCAGAAGTGTCTACTCAACCTTTTCAATTGGTCCACATGGATGTGATTGATCACATGGTGCCATCTATTGGCAGATCTAGGTTTTGTCTAGTCATTACATATTACTATTCATGTTACTCATGGCCATACATTTTGAAGCACAAAAGTGAAACTTTTTCATTCTTCAAGGAATGGCTAGCAATGGTTGAGAGGAGGTACAACCATAACATAATATAGTACAGTAGGACACCAGTATCCGCTGGGGATTGGTTCCAAGCCTTCCCATGGATAATGAAAACCGTGGATAAGAGAGAGCACCAAAATGTTCCCAAAACTACTTTTTGTTATAGTAACTTGCTTTACAGCTGCTGTTTTGCAACAGTAGCTTGCTTTACAGCTGCTTTTTGTGACAGTAGCTTGCTTTGCGGCTGCTGAATTATTTATTTTTTCCCTCTGCCAACTGTGGATAACTGAATCAGTGGATAATGAATCAGTGGATATGGGGGTCTTCCTGTATCAGACATAGTGGGGTGTAGAATTCATGTCCGCACAGCTCTCTTACTGGCTTAAGAGGAAGGGTCTCCATCACAGGTTGACTAACCCTTCAGTCACCGCAGAACATGGGCTTGCTGAGAGACGAAATGGTGTTCTACAAAACGTAATGAACATCATGTTGGCTTATACCAAGTTGCCCAGGGGATATTGGGTGGAAGCCATAAAATGTGCTAACCATGTGGTTAATAGGATATGGAGTTCTGCTATGAATAACACTTCTTATTTCTTGTTACATGACAAACAACCCACTTTGAAGTACATGAAAGCATTTGGGACACCTGCATGGGTCCACACTCCCAAGAAATTTTGTCCTAAAAACAGCCCTAAGGCACATAAGATAATTTTATAGGGTATCACATGGGATGTAAAAGTTGGAGCTCTGCCACTGCCACTTGCCACAAAGACATTTTAAATAACCCAGTGCTTCTCCCCCAATGTGCCCAATTGCCTCGGTGGCTCAAAGACATTTTAAACGACTTGTGCTTCACCACCACCACCCATTGGGCGTGTTGGGGGAGAAGCGACAGGGTTTTTTTTAAGTCTTCATGGCAAGCGGTGGTGGCAGAGTCTTCATGGCAAGCGGTGGTGGCCCATCTCTACAAAGTACCCATTTTTATCATTGTGTGATGTTGACATTCTCTCTCTATGTATCTGTGAAGTGAAATGTTGTTGAAGCTCTGTTTTGCTTGTATATATGTTATATAGGTGTGTTTAAGCTGCTTTTAAGAAACTCTGCCTGTTTTCCTGTTTGAATCTAAGTTTAACTTCCGCTGGCAGAACAAATTGCCAAAACTCTGTCACTATATACTGTATATTTTTGCCTAACATAATTGATCTTGAAACAGGATTTGGTTCAATATGTATTCATGCAATCCAAATGCACACAACCCCCAGGCACTCTAATAATGGCACCAATTGTAGAAAGGCTGTTGATAATGCTGGTGGAGTTCAGGATCTGACATCTGAGCAATGTTCTCATGGTACCAGCCAAGCAACAAAAGCACATCATAACACCAAGGCCTCTAGTGGCTCACACCTCACTTCTAACTTTTCCCTCTTCTGAAAGCCAGTTTAGCACTTCAGGATGATGGCAAGATGCTTGAGAATAGAAATTCATATTCATTCTGCAAGACACAACACAATCTTCCTCTTTGGGCCTTTTCACACGACCCCTAAGATCCGCTGGTCCCTTAAATTCGGACCAGAGATCTTGGGGGTTCGTTTCTGTTCCTGCGTCCCCACCCCTCAGCACTTCCTGCTCCTGTCGGCGTGAGGGGAGGGAGAGAAAAAAAGGACAAAAGAAGCCTTTACTAACCTCCCGGTGCCGGTCAAAGTTGCCACGAGCCCCGTTACTTCCTGGTTCCTTCTCAAGGGGCTCTTAAAGGGGCGGGAGGCAAAAAAACAACAGACAAGCGAGGAGAGCCCGGCACTCTTATCCGCATCAAGGAATTTTCATTTGCTGAGAGCAAGTACATGAAAGGTGTGCTGGGTCGCGCTTATGGGGGCGTGGTCGCACTTAATTTTCTCTAAACTCCGGAGCTGGTGGGGAAACATTTCTAAGCTCCGGAGCTGGGTTCCATTTGCAGCGCAGCTTAGGGGTCGTGTATAAATGCCCTTTGTCCCTTGTTCGAGTCCTTCTATCGTATTTGCTCTCCACCAGATAGCACTCAAGTGAACAAAACTATGGTGATGTCTGCAGTCTATAGTCAACCTCTTCCTTTCCTCAATACACACATACATTATGAGCAGCAGTATACCTTTCACTGTGCTCTGGTTATTTGAGAGTAGTGGAAACTGTGGCCAAATTGTATTATCAACAAAATGATGTGGTCCATTTATTTATTTATTTAGAGTATTTTTACCCCACCTTTCTCATTGGAAAAAGTCCCAAGGTGGCTCACAGTAATGAGGGACAATATACAGTCCAATACAATTAAGACATATTCAAGTTTGAGAACAGGGAATTGAGGGTCATCTTACAGCATTAAAAGACAACATTAAAGCTACAAGAGAACACGAGCAGTTTAAGTGAGAGTAAAAATTCCATGTAATCATGTATGGTAGACCATCCAAAAGTTATGAGGGATGGAAACTAACATTGAAAAGATAGTGTCAATGTAATCACACAAGGGAAGATATAAACACAAAATTATAAGTGGTTATAAATACAAAGTCAATGTAATCATGTATGGAAGATTCATATAAAAGACACATGTCTTTGCAGGCAACACCAACGTAAGTCCGGTGATACTATTTACTGGACCAGGTTTTTAAAAACCAAACAAATTGCAAGATTTTGTGGAGAAAATTCCATTTAATCAGACTGGGCAACCACTCCTTCATGGATAGTGCAGAAAAATTGTAAAATAAGAATCCAAAAAATCCATGGCAGATGCCAGTTCCAGGTCTTTGCATGAGGGGAGTTCAGATTCAGGTAGCAACACATCATCCGGAGTGTGTGGTCGCAAGCACCGTCCCTTGAGGGATGGTTGGAATTTCCCGCACAAATATCCAAACAAAAGGTTTGCTGATCTTTCCCTGACTGCCACCTGCCTCAAACACCAGCACACTGAAGTTGCCTTTTTGCTGTGGGAAATTGTTGCAAACTCTATTAGAGGTTTCGGGATTATAATTTGGTTTATTCAACTGGCAGACGGAGCCAATTAAAATCAAATTAAGAGTACACGACCTTGGACCCCTGACATCAACTATGTGGACTACAAACTGAGGAGGCGTCTGTTCATACTCTCTATCTGTTCTTTCCAGACAATAGCTCTCCAGAGAGTATTGGCAGGAGACAGTAGGACTCAAGAGCTTGGGAATGCTACCTTTCAGAACTACAACTCCCAGCATTCCCCAGCAGGCAGGCTGACTGGAAGGCTGGGGGAGGCACCATTTTTAGAATGGGACCTTTTCAAGCTCTGATAGGCCTGAAGCCTCCCTCATGTGAAAGCAACAAGAAAACAAAGCAAAAAACCCTACATTAGCACATCAAAACTTAGGATGCTGAGGACATGCCTCTTGCCTGGGCTTTCTGGGTCCTTCGCTTTTGCTCTTGTTTTTACTGGTCTGGAAAATAATCAAGTGTACAGTAAAACATGCCCCTTACACACTTGCTGCCTGCATAGTGTGTGTCCGGCAACAGCTGCAGCAACAAGAATCATGCTGCAGTGACTGATGCAACATGGTGACTCATCCCTCAGTCGCTTTACAAGTACTCAATACTCTCTACGTTCTAGTGGCTGCAGTTCCCATTGGCTCTTCGCTGTAAAATAAAATATTCCCTAGCCCTCCGAGCAGATGCTGCTGCTGCTCCTGCCACCTGCTACTTACTCCTATGGGGCAAGAGAGAAGAGGAAGAGAAGCACTTGAAAAGTGGATTGCTGCCAGTCAGGGAAGAGAGAAGGCCAAGAGTTGCCTTGTTGTAGGTTAAGAAGACCACCTATGAGGTGTGATTGCTGTTTGCTTTAACGGGAAACTGGTTTCTTTTGAGAGTGTGCCTTAGCGCTTGCCTGCTCCTCCTGGCTCAGTGATCACAATCACTCCCACCACCAAATAATAATAATAATAATAATAATAATAATAATAATAATAATAATAATAATAATAATAATAATAATAATAATAACAACAACAACAACAACAACAACAACAACAACAACAACAACAACACACTTCGCAGCAATGTTGTCGCTGAAGAAACAGATTGTTTAGGGTAGTTTGGGGCACTTGGGTCCCTGTAAATGTTATCTTTTGAGCATGCTGCTTGGTGTGTTAGAAGTTGCCACTTTACTGCAGTGTTCCTCCAGGGAACGTCCCTGAAGGCCCAGCCCATTTTTATTTTGCTCTGGGTTTCCACAGGCTAATGGCTTCAGAGATGAAAACCCCATCCCCCAGCATACCATAGTTTTCGATTTGAAAGATGCATCCATATATAAGACGACCCCCCACACACACACTTTTCCAAGCCAAAATTAAAAATCAAAGTGCCAGTACTCAGAAGTGATTTTCCTTCTTTAGAAAGGGTGATGGCAACATCTCAGTCTCCCACCCCCGCCACCCCCATGTGACATAAAACCATCATCATCTATCATTTTTTTTTTACAAAATACTGAGAATCAACGACGCAGAGGCAAGGTGACATCTAAAACCCTCCCAAAACATATCTCTCCCTCCCTCTTCCCCCGTGCTGCCTCGGCCCCACACCTTTCATGCCTGCAGGTGCTGCCTCATTTTTGCGCGCTCTGCCCCACGGATCCTGTCCACAACAGATCCTCCCCATCTTCTTGCCCTGGGCCTGGTGGCTGGTGGTGGCATGGGCTCCTCTTTCTCAGCTTCAGTGTGAACAGTTTTATTTATTTTTATTTATTTATTATTGGATTTCTATCCCACCCATCTTCCCGTAGGAACTCTGGGTGGTTAACAGTGGGCCGATCAATTCAGCCAAATATAACAACAGACAACACACACCACAAACAATTTAAAAACATAATGTACACCCTTAGTGTAGAACTTCTATAAACTAAAGTAAACTAAAGTAAACAGACAGATGGCCGGGGGGGGGGGGAGTTGGGCCCCCCTATTCTCTGTTTTGCTTCAAATGGACCCATGTGCAGGCACTCACAAGCTTCTCCCTCCCCAAGTCCTTTGTTGTTGCCCTGGCATTTTGAGATGGAAATATTTATACTGGAACACACTGGCAAATGTTATCCCACAAAGCCAGCAAGCCCTGCTAGCATGTGAGAATGGAGAATGTAGACGGGTGCCTAGGTTTCAAAGCTATCTCACTTAGATAAGCCATTTTCCTCCTGCAGGACAACTCCACCTAAGCAAGGCATGTCTCCTTGCACCAGAGCCAGGATAAGCACAGCCATTCCTGAGACTTCAGCCATTCCCTGATTCAGACCCTGCAATCCTCTTCCAAGTTCTGGAGAACTTAGAAGCTTGCACCTTTCTGTGACATTTTGGCTAGTCCTAGTTCAAGGCATTAACCAAATGACCACCCTGGAACGACATGGCTGCCTGGGAATTCTAGTGTGCTTTTATCAGCTGCGGGGACAGGAACAATGTGGCCCTCTCAGTGCTGGGGTGAGGGGAAGCTCCAGGAAGCAGAGTGTTGGCCAACACCAGCTGCCAAGTTGGCATCTTTTTATCAAATCTTGGAAGCAGACTGTTTCTGGACTACAGATCCCAGAATCCCCCAACCAGCACAACCATTAGCCATGGTAGGAGGGGTGCAGGTGCATGGGAAATGTAACTTTCCCCATCAAAGAGCATTCTCTTCCCATCCTCATCCCCTCTGTTTTTGCAGAGCTTCACCTTCCTGATTACAGTGAGAAATTTTCAAAATTCATCCATTCTCCAGGGTGCTTCGTATTACAAAAATTTCGTAAACCGAAGTGAAGTTTCCCATAGGAATGCGTTGAAAACCAATTAATCTGTTTCGGGAGTCAGAAAAAAGTAAAAAAAAATAAAAGTCTTCTTTCTGTTCAAAACATCGCAGGGGCCTTTTCCTGGCTTGGCTTTTTGACATCCACCACCTTGTGCTGGGGCACTTGCCCCCATTGGCTTTCATGGTAGCTTTTTGTGCCCGAATGGTGGTGGGTTTTTGCAATCCAAGTTCAGCTCCCACTGGGTGTCCAGGAGGGGGAGGGGCAAGAGCCCCAGCACCAGCTTTTGACATGTGGTGCTGGACAATGGAATTGAATCGCAAAAAAACACCATCCCCAAAATGGAAAAAGGCTTTCACAATGCCTTACGGGGGGGATGCAAACTGGGGGTTTCCATATAAAATGTTTTGTAAACTGGGCCACTGTAGATCCTATGGATTTCCCTTCATAATCTGAAAAATACATAAACTGAGGTGTACGTAAACCAGGGTACCACTGTACCAGCGAGGTCCTAGATGGAGACACACTTTGTTGTTTGCCCTGCTGCATCTGCTGGCATGTTCTGCTGTCCACATAAGCTCTTGAATTTTGCTAGCATTTGCGAATAATCACCCTTTTCTTCAGCCAAGGCCAGAGTCAAGCCCAGTTACGACAGCAATGACTCAAGCTTTTCCCAAGGCAGGTCTTAGGAAATTAATCTGCAAGACTTATGCAGCAGATTCTCTACCCCCCCCAAAAAAAGTGTCCCAAACTAGTGTCTCCCATGATGGTCCCTCTTATTAGGGTGCTCAGGTCAGCAACTGCTCATTCCCTGTGGTTTCAGGACCCAAACCTGAGGGGGCATGTCATGAAATCATGAGCAGTGGTCCTGACATAAAGATTGCGCACATGTAGATGTATGTAAAACCTGAGGGGGGAACATAGTAAAATCATGAGCAGTGGTCCTGATATAAAGATTGCTCACATGTAAATGTGTATAAAACCTGAGGGGGGCATGTAATGAACTCATGAGCAGTGGTCCTGCTATAAAGATTGGTCACGTGTAAATGTGTGTAAAACCTGAGGGGGGCATGTCATGAACTCATGAGCAGTGGTCCTGATTGGTCACATGTAAATGTGTGTGCTAGAGATGGGCACGACTTGAAAAAAAAAATTTTCGAGTTGTCGTTAGTCGGGCCGGTTCCGTTTCGGCTCGTTTCCGTTTTTCGCGAAAATTCGCAAAAATTAGTCGGTTCGTTTTTTCGTTTTTTCGTTGTCGTTAGTACTGGTTTGGGGAGGGGGTAGCGGGCTCCTGGAGGGAGCTGCAGGAGTCAGCCAGAGCCACAAGTGACGGACTGGCAGACTCCTTGCACCCGCTGTGTCTCATGTACTTGCATGTAGTGCAATGCAAGTAGATCTGGCTTAGGGTTAAGACGGGTTAGCGCAAGGGCTAGGGTTAGGCTAGTTACGGGTGAGGTTAGGGTGAGTATTGGGGTGCACCTCTGGGTGCCTCTCTGACCCACTTAGAAGGACAGTGTACTGGCGTATGGGTTAGGCTTAGGGTTCGGGTTTGGGCTACGATTAGTGGGCTGTTTATGCCCGATTGGCACATCCCAGAAGTCTCTGTGGTCAACCTGGCCAAGTGGCCATGCGATTGGTGGAAAATGTGCATGGTCTACTCCCATGGGCGAGCCCATCATTGCAAATGTGCAGGTGTAAAAAAATAAAATAAAATAAAATAAAATAAAATCAACGGAGACTTTTTTTGCAAGAAAAACCCACTGCTGCTACTGTAAAAATTCAAGCATTTAAAATAGCTAATTTTCGCATGTTTCTGTGGTGCTTTGGTGGGGTTTTGGGCAACGATTTCACAAAAAATATTGCGGTCGCCATTTTGGATCCCCCGCACTGCATGGCAAATGGATGCGCCCTCCCAGCCTGGTACCAGCAGCGCAGCAGTAGCAATAGCCAAGGAGAGGGGGGCAGGGAAACCCCCCCCCCAAATAAAACACCCTTCTGGCCTGGTAGGTGCCCTCAGACAGTTTTCGCCTACTTTTAGGGCTGGGAATCGGGTTTTTTTTAACTTTTAAAAACTTTTTTTCTGTGCCGCTTGGCATTGCGCGATCGCCGCGATGCAAGTAACGAGCACGACAAATCAGACCAAATTGTTCGTTCGTCGGTTCGAGCTCGAATTCTGGTGGAGTAATTCCCGTTTCCGTTTCCGTAGAGTAACGGATACGAGTAACAGAAACGGAAATGGGAATACCGCTAAGTCGTGCCCATCTCTAGTGTGTGCGTAAAACCTCAGGGGTGGGGTGTAGTGAAATCACAAGCAACAGTCCTGGTGTAAAGATTGAGAGATTGAGAGATTGAGAGAGAGAGAGAGAGAGAGAGAGAGAGAGAGAGAGAGAGAGAGAGAGAGAGTTTTGCATGATAGAAAGAGAGAGAGAGGTTTGCCTGGACAAATACTATGAGTAAATGTGAAGAAGCCTGAGAAACATCTCTCTGAGCCAACCAGGAGCACGCAGGAGATGACTGCTGCTCTCAGACCATCACACCACCCCAATCAAAACTGCTCCTGCTCCAGAGTCACTTAGCCTGAGAGTTGCCTCCTGCAAAGAGAGACCCAGAGAAGCACAAGAATTCCCTGAGATTTCAGGCAGGATCATGAGGTCTAGCCACCCTGGCATGGCAGCTACTCATGTATGGATACCAGTGCCCCGAACAGTGGTTTGGTTTAAGAACCAAACTCTGAAATTCAATCCACTGAGGAGATGGGGAAGAGCAAAGGCTTGCATGTCGGCCATGCTGCCAGGGGAATCTGGAGTGCTGTGGGTCAAATAGAGAAAGAGAGAGAGGTGCACACCTCTGGCCATGGTACCTGGGGGTAAGTGATGAAGGAGAAGAGTTGGCTTCTATGGTGTAAGGTTGCTTTCAACCCCTCCAGAATCCATCTCCTCTCTGTTCCCCACAGATCTCACTCTCTGTAAGTGGACTCCACACATAACTTTTTTCAAAAAGAGGTAATGGAGGAAATCTAATTGGCTGCCTCACTGTCCCTCTTTTGCCCTTCCACAGGCACACACCAATTGTTTTGCAAAGTCATATCAGGGTCTGCCCAATTTGGGTGTATATGTGTGTGCTTCCAAGCAGTTGACACTTGGGTCTCAGATTTTGGCCACTACATCCTAAGGGAAATGGGAAGCTGTCTGCCTAGTCCTGTTGTCCAGTCACTGTGGTTGTGGGAGAGGACAGTCAAAGGTATCCTTTGTCTGGTTCATTGTTAAGAGCAAGGATGTTTCTGAATGATCTTCCTTGGAATTTGATGATTGGTCTGCCTTTACTCAAACGGTGTGTCTCCTTGCTACATCCTAATGGTACCCAACCTCCAATCCTCCTTTCTCTGTCCTTTTTCAATCCACTCACATCCTTCCTCACTCCTTATTGTTGTTGATTTCTTCTGTGTTTGTCCTGTTGTTTCACTTTAATAATAATAAAAAAGTGTGGTCGAGTCAATTCTGGCCTTATGCCGACCCTTTTCCGGGTTTTCTAAGTAGAACTGGTTAGCATTCCCTTCTTCTAGGAGCACCCTGGGACTATCCTCCTTGCCCAAGGCCACACAGGCTGAGGCCTTCTCCCTGGAGGCACAAATGGGGAATAGGACTCCCAACCTCTGGTCCTATAGCCAGGTATTTTTCTTATCTCCTTTAGACACATAGTCCTTCAAAAGTTAGCTTTTACAACTAGTTTTAAATCTGACTTTTATCTCTGTGTTGTTTTACCATGTGTGTGTGTGTGTGTGTGTGTTTGTGTGTGTGTGTGTGTGTTGCATCGTTACAGTCATGACTGACTCTTTGTGACTCCACGTCCATGGAATTTTCTTGGCAGGAATCCTGGAGTGGTTTGCCAGTTCCTACTCCAGGCGCCTACAGCACCTGGTATTCCCTGGTGGTCTCCCATCCAAGTACTAACCAGGCCCAACCCTGCTTAGCTTCTGAAAGCAGTCGAGATCGGATTTGCTTAGGGCATCTAGGCAGCTATTTGCTCAATATTTTTTTCTCTAGTTCCTGTATGTCTACACCATGTGTGCCTGTCAGTTACACATATGTCCACAGTGAGCACACAACGATCATGGTTGCCAGCAAAGAGCAGAAAATTTACTAGTAGCCACACATGCAAGCAAACTTTAGACAGATCACCCAAAATCTGATTTGTTATTCTTGCTGGCATACTACAGTTGGCAAAAATCTTATTGACAAGTTGCCACAAGTTAAGATATTGGCATAGGCCTTGCATCTTGAGTTACATGACTCAGTGTGCTACAGCAAATGCCTACACTAACCACTTAACCTGTCGCCAATCACCACCAAGATTTACACCCATTGCTTTATGCCTGCATAAAAGCTCAATAGGAGTAGTAGGGGAAGGGGTGCTCCTGTCAAAGGGGCAATAAAACCATCAAACACCGGAAGTCCCGCCCCCTTACCGGAAGTCCCGCCCCTTACCGGAAGTCCCTACCTTCCGCCCCGCCCCCTTACCCGGAACCGGAACCTTCCTGGGCCCTTTGACCTGGAAGTGACGTCCTCTTCCGCCTGACCCGGATGGGGAGCCTTGCCCCCTCCCCCCGACACGTCACGGGGTCCCCCTACCCCACCCACAGGCATGCCCGGGCATGCCTGCCCCTAGGGCGCTGCCGCTGGCTATGTGTTGCCTGGGCCTGTCTTGCTGCGTGTGCGCATGCCTGAGAGGCCTTATAAGAAGAGGGGAGTGTTCTGCGGTGCCCACCGCCGCCTTATCCGCTGTGCCTGAAACCGACTGGCCCATGGTCCCCGCCGTCCCGTTTATGTGGAGAAAGATGGCGTCTTCAAGCAAGATCGGGTTTTCCTCCAGCTTGCCGAAGGACACCCCGGACTCACCGCCGAAAGCAGAGAGCATGGACTCCCCTCCGAAGCCCGAGAGCCCGGACTCCCCGCCAAAATCCTGGACCCCGAAGATAGAGAGGCAGCGGTTGAAACCAAAAAGGCGTCTGCACCCCCACATGCACCACGGGCCTACGGGATTTTCCATGCCCCTCTGCCCCCTAAACACCCCATCGCGGAAGCCCAGCTCTGCGCCCAAAAAGCCGCCCAAGCCTGCCCTTCACGCTGAGGAGACCCTGTTTTGGTCCGATCTTGAGTGTGATTGTCCTCATGGAGTAAGAGCAGGATGGCAGAAACCAAAAGAGAAATCGGGGAGTGAATGCTCAGATGGTTCCGAACCTGGGCCTCTAGAGGAGCCACAAGAGGATATTTGGACTTCTGCAGATGAGGGTTATGAGAGCGGTTCAGCGGCCGAGGTGAGTTTTTTTTATTAAACTGTTTATAACTCTCGTTCGGGGTTGGGGGGGGCTGCAAAATTTAAAACTAAGAGGCTGTTTAATGCTCTCTCAACAGGTCACTCTGCTGGAGAAAAAGAATCTGCCGAGAAGTCATAGCGTGTAAAAAAAAAAAAAAAAAATTCTGACGCTTCAAGTGGTATCAACATATGCTCTGAGAATATAACAGCTTATTCAATAATGACTGTCTTTATGTTTAAACTTAGAAAATAGCCTTTTCCGTCCTATTATTTGCAAATATTAAACACATTATAAGTCTGGTAAAGTCTTGAAATCTTAAAATGTTCCAGCCTTATTCTCTTGTGAATAAAGTTTATTTAACCCCCTTAATCTGTGTTCATATGTCTGTGGGCTGCTAAGATGCCTGACCACGGGGATGTTCTAAAAAATATATATTATACACCGGATTCTGTAGGAAGTTTTGGAGGTGTGACCCCTCTATTTAGTGAGGCAAAAAAGCGTATCAAATCATTAAGGGTCAAGGATGTTTCTCAATGGCTTTCTGATCAGGATGCCTATACACTCCATAAGCCCGCCCGAATACATTTTAAAAGAAACAAGACTATTGTCTCAGGAGTCGATGCCCAATGGCAGGCGGATTTGGTAGATATGCAGCAATTTTCAGAGTACAACAGTGGCTACAAGTACATATTAACATGCATTGATATTTTATCTAAATATGCCTGGGCTGTGGCTCTCAAAGACAAGACGGGGCGGGAGGTGTCCAAAGCTTTAGCGGCCATTTTCAAACAAAACCATAGACATCCCGAGAAGCTTCAAACAGATCGAGGTTTAGAGTTCCTAAACAAGCCTGTAAGCCTGCTGTTAAAGAAACATGGGATACATCACTTTGTCACCAATAATGAGGTCAAGGCTGGTGTTGTGGAAAGGTTTAACAGAACTTTAAAAACAAAAATGTGGCGGTATTTCACAGCCAATAATACGTACAAATATATGGATGTATTACCTCAGCTCCTTAGAAGCTATAATTACAGCATGCACAGGACTATCAAGGCTAGGCCTGTAGATGTGACCCCTCACAACTCTTTGTCCATCTGGAAAACAATCTATGGGACCTCTGCTAAAACGAAAGAGGAGAGGCCGCTGTTCAGAAAAGGAGACCATGTCAGGGTTTCAAAAATAAAGGGGGTGTTCGATAAGGGTTATGAACAGAATTTCACTACAGAGATATTTATAGTGGATCAGGTGATCAAAAAAGCAAAGAGACCCGTATACCTGTTAACAGATTACCATGGTGATGCTATTGTGGGGACATTCTATCCCGAAGAACTACAGAAAGTGAACCCCCGAGAAGACCGGGTGTATAGAATTGAAAAGGTATTGGCCACAAAAGGCCGTGGCTCAAGAAAACTTCACTTAGTGAAATGGAAGGGTTGGCCCAGTAAGTTCAACAGCTGGGTGGCTGCCTCTGAAATTTGTGACCCTGTATAGAAGAGTTGGAAATGGGGAGATAACGGATTTTACATCACACTCCCCAGCAATGCATGCAAGGAAATATTTCCTCAAAATACAAATGCTAATTTTACAACACTGCTACCACAACCCTTAGATCTGAGCGGTGCATGGGAAGTTGGTCTGGCTGAAATTCAGTACCCCCGCAGCTGGTACACACTGACTGAAAATGCCATGTTTTACATTTATCAGGATGCAACTAAATGGGGCTTTCTACTACACAGAGGTTATTACAAGAGCATTCAATCTGTTTTGGATGAAATGAATGACAATATAAAAGTAGCCATAGATCCGCCTAAAATACGTTTTGTCTACGACCCTGTAAAGGGTAAAGTTAGATTCATAGGGGAAAACACATACAAATTCTCAGCCACTGGGGGGTTAGCCAACCTATTGGGCCTACCACCCGATGTTCCTGTCGATAAAATAGACCACGCTGCAGACATTACTGGAGGGGTCAGTGCACTGTACCTGTATACGGATATCATAGAGCACCAAATTGTAGGAGACAGCTCTGTACCCCTGTTACGGTGCATACCCGTCAGAGGAGAAACTTATGAATGTGTCACCATAACTTACGATAAGCCGCATTATATGTTAATGAGCAAGAGCCACATCAACACAATAAGCATTGAAATAAAGACCGACCAGAACCAACACGTGCCATTCAACTGGGGGAAAGTTGTCGTGAGGTTACACGTTCGACCCAGAAGAGGTTATTTTTAGAGCGTGCAAAAGAGAGCTGCATGATCCAAAAATGGTTGTTGTTAAAGATTATGGAAATGTTGATGCCTATAGGGCTTACTACAAAGCCCAGGCAGGCCGTGGTCTACCTGGTTTCCATGGAGCTGTAAACATGTATGGAGCAGGTCTGGGGGGCATTTTTCGTGGACTTTTCAGAAGGGCTGTTCCTCTTTTGAGGAGGGGGTTTCAGATTATTAAACCTCATGTTAAGACAGCCATGCACAACATAGCTGGAGACGTAGTGAGTCATGTTATGAAAAAGGTGAGAACCCAAGAAGGTTCAGGTCTCATGTACCTAAAAAGAAGGGGAGGAGTTAAACGAAAAGCATCTCACCAACATATTGGAGCACCTCAGCCCCTAAAAAGACGGGGTATCCGTGGTAGAAAAATTCAGAAGCTTCAGGTCAGGAAGAGGAGAGGAGGCCGCAAGACAAAGATACTAAATCAAAGCGGAAGAGACATATTTTAAAATGGCATTCATTCATAACTCCTCTGAAGAATGTACCAAATCCGAGCTGGATCTTTTTCAAATATCACCAACACAAACCTGCGTGGAAAGCAGTATGTACGTTGAAGTCCTGCCTCTGTCAGCCCTAAGCCCTAATGCACCTGTGGAATTTTATATAACAGGGGCGAGTGAATTTTATTTAGACCTCAGTCATTCGCTTCTTTTTCTGTGTTGCAAAATAACAAAAGCAGATGGTTCAAACATGGCTGATGCCGCCAAAACGGGGTTGGTCAATTACCCCATTGCCTCGCTGTTTAGTCAGCTGGATGTTACCCTCGGCGATAGGCTGATCAGTCAGAGTCACAACTGTTATCCCTACCGAGCCATTTTTAGAACTGCTTCTGAACTACAGCACCGATGCCTTGAGTACACAATTTGCAGCAGGTGGTTTTTATAAAGATGCCTATCAAACGATGGAATCTACAAGCCTAGCAGCTGGTGAGGGAAACTGGGGCTTTAAATCTAGAGCACATCAGACAGCAGGTAGCCGGACCTGGGATCTGATGGGCCCATTACACAGCGATATATTTTTCCAGGACAAAATGCTGCTGAATGGTGTAGATGTGAAGATCAAACTCACACGCAGCAAGGATGCGTTCTGTTTGATGAGTGGAGATGACAATGCAAATTATACAGTACATATTTTAAATGCAGCTTTGTTTGTTAAAAGAGTGAAAGTATCCCCCGGTGTGCGTCTAGGGCACAGTGAAGCGCTTCTTACCTCTAATGCAAAGTATCCTGTTGAGCGGATCGGAATGAAAGTTTTCAGCATAGCTGCGGGGAGTCTTGTCTGCAACCAAGAAAATCTTTTTTTGGGCCAACTGCCTAAGAAACTGGTCATAGGCTTTGTTGACAATGAGGCATTCAGCGGTCAATACACACGAAACCCCTTCAACTTTAAACACTACAACGTTAATTTTGTAGCGTTGTATGTGGATGGAGTTCAGACCCCATCAAAGCCTCTACAGCCTAATTTTCGAGACAACCTATGCGTACGTGAATACATGCAATTGGCCAAAGCCACGGGGAGAAGCATGAAAGATTTGGACATAGCTATTAACCGTCACGAATTTTTGCAGGGGTACACACTGTATGTTTTTGACCTCACCCCTGATCAGGCCTGCTCTGACCACTATTCTCTGATCAGAACAGGTAACCTCAGAGCCGAGATCCGCTTTGCTGTACCCCTTCCCAACACTATTAATATGATTTTATATGGGGTATTTGACAACGTGATTGAAATTAATCACAGCAGAAACGTCCTCTTTGATTACATGTGAAGATGAACACAGTCCAGATATTGAATTTATTGCATAAAAACAAATACTTTGCAGGTGTTTATCCCAGTGATATGCTACCCCGGGCGATTATTACCAAGCGGCCAGCTGGGATCGTGGTCAACACCCATCCTCACACACTGCCTGGCGAACACTGGCTGGCTATCTATCTACCAGTAAATGGCCCCGCGGAGTTTTTTGATTCATATGGAGCAGCCCCAAATAATCCGCTATTTCCTGAAGACATCTATGCCTTTTTAATGAGGCAGACCAATGAGATAACATACCAAAGGAGTCAGTTGCAGCATCCCTTAGCTGCCACCTGCGGCTATCACTGTGTCTTCTTTTTACAGAACAGAACAAAAGGCTTCTCTTTTCCACAAATATTAAAATTGTACACTGGCGATTCAGTGGGCAATGATACGATGGTAGTCAGCTTTGTCAAGAAGCTTAGAAAATCTAAACACAGGTGCCCCCTTTTCAATCCTGTTCAGGCCTGCCTGCCACCGTGCAATCCATGATGTAAATCTGTTCCTAAATAAAAGGCTGTTATACAAATTAATCTGTTTTGGTTTTTATTGTGATGATATTAAAAAGGGGACCATCTTGAAAGAATATTACAGCGGTACACGTAGAAATTAAAGGCCTTTAATTATAGGTAAAATACAGAATTTCATTGTTTTCAAGGTAAAGCAAGAAGCGTATGTTTTAGCTGATTTTGCATGGTTCACTTCTAATAATTAACATAGCTGCAAACACCAGCTCTAGGGCCCTCTTGAAAAAATAGTGCAGAGGTACACGTGGAAATTAAACAACTTTAATTATAGATAAAATACAGAAACCCATTGTTTTCAAGGTAGAGCAAGAATCGTGTGTTTTAGCTGATTCTTGCCTGGTGTTAGCCCTGCTGGTTTCCTTGAAATGATTCTCTTAAAAAATACAGAAACTCATTGTTTTTCAGTTACATCAATGAATGTGTGTTTTAGCTGATTCTTGCCTGGTACCAGTGTGAATATTAACCCATCCGCAAACATCAACTCTTGGCCATTGTTACAATATCTCACAGAAACTGTCTGTCAGCAAGGTGCGTGTATGAAAAGTTGGCTAGCAGCCCCACCTCATGCCCAAAATGTGTTACAAGACTGTTATTCTCCAATGCTTGATATTGAGGACAATAAATTCATTGTATGGCTGGAATTAAATAACAACAACAACTTTATTGTTTAGCCGTTCGGGCCATATCAAGTACTAAACTACGTAAGTCCAGAAAGATACAAAAAATACAAGTTGTGACTGAACAGTTTTCAAAGTTAGGGTGGCCAAAACAAAATGTTATCATTCAAGAGTCAGCGTCGCCCCTACAGTAAATGCCAATTTGATCAATATAGGAAGATCTTACTCTGGCTGCCTTACATATGAAATTGGCGACACCATGCACAACCTGCATGTTTGAGCTTTGAAGTAAAAAGGCGAGCTGAAAGTTCACATTCCAATGGGCAATTTTGGCCATCATTTTTGATAAATAAGACTGTCTGAGGGCTGTATATAAGTCACAATCAAATAAAATATGGGCAATATCTTCTATAGCGGGGGCGCTGTAGATATATGTTCTCTCGTGGTAGGTAGATTTTGAAAACGGCCAAATTTATGCATAGATTCCAAGAATTCGAATCTTAATCTTGTATAGGCTCTCCTCAAAGAATAAGGTAAACTAATTGTTAGATACTTCTCGCACTTGAATACCAGTTTGTTTTTAGATAGCCAGCTTAGGGCTCTGTTTTTGGAGAGGAGCTCCATATCCTGTTGTGCACTAACATCCAGAGCTCTTTGTTTAAAGGTAATTTTGGCCTGTTGACCACTGACAAGCAGGCTCTGGGTTGAGAGCCCAAAATGTGCGATAATGATACCAATTTGTCTGGCCCAGGAATTGGGGATGACGGAGTTAGCCTGTTCAATTAGGCATATCTTGGGAAGACTATCAGTACCCATTGACTGGACCTTCAACCAGAAGGAAAAAGTTCTAGATACTGTGAGACTGGAAATAGAAAAAATTCCTGTTTCTGCCCTGACTGCATAAGTAGCCGTGTTTTTATCTGACCCAAGTAGAAAATATTACAGCCTAAAAGAGTTTTTGAAAGCTGCATAAATGTCTGTGAATTTATTAAATAAATGCTGTTACACATATCATTCTCTTTTGTATTTTATTGCAATGATTTTTAAAAGTTAGCCAGGGTGGTTTCTTGAATTGTATGTCTTGGAAAAAAAAAATACAGAAACTCATTGTTGCTTGATGTGGGCTATTTCAAAATATTTACACTGATACCAGGCAGATCCTCTAATCAGAGTTTCGCCATCATTACAAGCAGCTCTTACCCATTGGGGGCTCCTCTTAAAAATTAACCAATGAAATACAGACTTTGTACAAATATCACCCCCTGGTTGTGGTTGGAAGTATACCCCATTGAGGAGCCTCAGATCTATGCAGCATATTCCAACTTGCAAAGCTGTGACAAGGGTGAGTTTTCGCATTTGCTTTATGGGGAGATATGTGCGGTTTTAGAAATCTGTTGATAGGTGTGTTAATTATGGTTATTCTTTTGAAAATCTTGTTTAGAAGGCATTTAATTATGGATCATAGGAATTAATTGGATATATTTCCAAATCTAGGTAGTTTTTAAATGTTTAAATCTTGGACCAGTTGAAATGTGTCTCAACATTAATGAGACTACATGCGTTTCATATGGTTCAAAACTTTTATTCTGTGATTATAAGCTTACAGCATTTAGAGATTTGTTAAAATACTTTATAAAAGAGGTTGATCATAAGTTTTCTCAGAAAATTAGTTGCTGGATGTCTCCTGTTGTGGGCATCTAATATTGCTGCCAGCCCATTTTCCTGCATGAGAAAAGGGGGTGGGGGAAGACTGTGTCAAAATACTATTTCAATACTTTGTAAGAGAATCATGGGGGGGGTAATTTTCTTTCAAATATACTTACCCAAGATTCCAGATTCCAAAGCCAGGTTTTATGGGTTGTTAAAAATTCAGTCACGCATTGTACCATTTGGCTGACATCGTTTTTAGACAAAACACCGTGGGTTTGTTGAAATTGTTTTAACAAGCAGGCAGCGTACATTATTAATGCTAATATGCGCCCCCAATTCATCTGATTATCAGAAACTGTGACTGCAGCAGTCTTCATAAACAGGCTGCATGTTTCACTAATATTGCGCAGCTGTAACTCCTGCAAATAACTGTGAATCTTGCTTTCAAAGTTGGGCTGTATAGAGGCAACAATTCTTTCTAAAATATTATTCAGGCTTTCGGTCAGAGGATGCATTTGATGATGGGGTGTCTGTTTCTCATTTTCTGATAAATAGCTGCAACAAGCATGCATTAGGTATTTGCTGAGTACAGAATGGGTGATGCCTGCCATCCTGTGTCTTAAGCGTGTGCACAGTCATGTTGTAACTTGCAAACCTTTTTCAGGTCGCCCCCCCCCCGCCGCCTGTTCTGCCAATGAAACCCCTAAAATTGGGACTCGCACCACCCCCTGGAAAAGATTTAGGTCAGTTATGCCTCTCACAAAAATGGTTTTAAATAAAATGTCATTGCAATATATTTTGGGGTGGGGGGTGGGGATCATGTGTTGTTTGCATATTAAATGGGACCTGTGATTTTTAGTGGCATATTTTTATGTTTTAGATAAATATTTAGCGGATGGCTTTGTTGATGCCTCTCCAATGAAGGGATCCTCAAAAAAAGGTACTATTTCACAACCTCCTTATAAATTCTGCTTTGGCAATAAGCTTAGGGTGGGTGTGGGTATTTCTGACACACCCCTGTAAAAATATTTGTAATATTTCAGGCAATGATCCCCATTCGAGCACAACAAAAGAAGATTTCAGGAAAATGCCCTCGCCTCAGCCCTTGACAATGTCCTCAAAAGGTGCGTAGTTCCCCCTTTTAATATTCTGGTATGGCAGTAAATACAAGAGGGCACAAAATCCTTTGTTATACTACAGACTACAACAATAAATTTCATTGTTATATTTCAGACAACAATGAAACTGTTCATCCTCATCCTGCGGTGGTCAACCCAGGCAGCATGAAACGGAAAAGTTCAGGTGAGTGTGTGTGTGTGTGTGTGTGTGTGTGTGTGTGTGTGTGTGTGTGTGTGTGTGTGTGTGTGTGTAAAGAGTCTCAGAAGCAGTTAGTGGGTTGAGAAAACTAGAGATATTGATTATTGCTGTCGTATCATTTATTTTAGGAAGTATAAAAGAACCAGCATGCAAAAGGGCATGCAAATCCCATTTTCCTGACCCACCAATACCGGATGTCCCTGTGGAAAGGAGCAACTCTCCAGGCAGCTCTACGATGGCTGCTCCATTTCATCCAGCTAACAACAGCCATGACACTGATTCAACAAAAACCAAAAACCATTATAAGGTTTTAGAAAGTATGCTTGGCTTTGTTAAATACACTTCATATTCTCTCATGGAGCTTTCGCGATATGCTAAAAGTCTTGAGCAACACATGTCAGCCATGAATGATTGTGATTCTATTAAAACCATGGAAGGTTATCATGTTGAATCTGTATGCATGTATTATCAAAGAGGGCGGGGTTATAGCTATTTTAAGAAAAGAACCCTGAAAAAGAAAAAAAGTCTTGGCCAGAGGGGATCAGTCTTGTAGGGTTATAGCTAGCAAACTGCTGAGAAATGCTAAAAAGTTTCTTTCACGTCGCAAAAAAGCGTTCCAGGCCTGCTACACACCATAACCCCACAAATGTTCAGCAGCCCTGTTCTATAGAGACCTCACAGCACTCAGAGGTAAATGTTGGTGAATCTCCACAGCCCTGTTCTCTAGAGACCTCACAGCACCCAGAGGTAAATGTTGGTGAATCTTCACAGCCCTGTTCTCTAGAAACCTCACAGCATCCAGAGGTTGAGGTTGGTGAATCTTCACAGCCTTGTTCTCTAGAAACCTCACAGCATCCAGAGGTTGAGGTTGGTGAATCTTCACAGCCCTGTTCTCTAGAGACCTCACAGCATCCAGAGGTTGAGGTTGGTGAATCTTCACAGCCCTGTTCTCTAGAGACCTCACAGCATCCAGAGGTTGAGGTTGGTGAATCTCCAGATTCTGTAAATGACAATGCATCATCTGGTCAGCAAGCTCCCCCTGTTTATGCTGAAATTTTGAGAACATGGACCTGGGTGCAGGAACAGTATAATGCTATGCGTAGGGGTATTATTTTCCGCTTTGTTAATCTGGAGCATATTGGTTCCTATGCTGATGCAATGGCAGCACTTTATAATGCGATACAGCAGGTGCTTAATGATATCAACCAGAACATTGACCCTGAAGATTTTGTTCAGATGCGGCTTGAGGGTGGTAACATGAGAGATGCTTTATATTCAGTAAAACAGTCAAAAGAAGCCTTGGACCCCGAGGCATTCCTAACAAAAATATGAGTAATTTGTTACAGAGCAACATGGAACTTTGTACAGAGGGTGCTTTACGTTTAGTTGTCACAATTGTTAAACCACCAAGAGGCGGCGGTAGGCCAAACAGACGCTTGAATACTATACCATACAGCAACATCATTGCTAAAAAGAGGCAACATCTGGTAGATTTTAAGAGTGTGGATGGCATGCTCTGTTTCGCAGGAAGTTTGTCTGCTGTCATAGCTCATGCTGATTGTGGTGCAATACCTACAGACTCTGAGCTGGTGCAAGCTGCTAAACAGCTCTGTCAGGAGGTTGGGTGGCCTGAGCAGAAACAGGTGTCTTTGAATGACATTGGTCTATTTGAACACCATCTACAGCGGAATATCCAAATTGCTCTTTATAATAAGGATGGCTGGGGCTTATTTAAGTCGGGGACTCAGCGCTATGCCCAAACACATACCCTATTCCTGTATGATAGTCATTACTATGGTGTTCTTAATGTAAAGGGGCTTTTTGGTTCAAAAAATTACTGCTCCTATTGTAACAACCTCTATCAACATACACATTGCTGCCTATTTTTCTGTAGGATGTGTTTGAAAGAGGATTGTACCCCTAAAATAGATGAACAGCAGAGATGTGGTTGTTGCAAACTGCTCTGCCAATCAGCTGACTGTTTAAAAGCTCATGACAAACTGGCCTCAGAAGGTAAAGTGCCCTGTGTGCTTAAGATATATTGTAAACAATGTAGGCATTATCAAAAGTACGATCATAGCACTGCCAGTTGCCGAGGGCGTCAATGCACAATATGTTGGGATATCTTAAAAGAGGATGATGAAAAACATCTATGCATTATGCAACCTGTTAAATACCCTGAAATTTCAACGCAATATATATTTTATGACATCGAGGCACAACAAGACACAGGCGTACATGTAGCTAATTACTGTTTTGCTGAGGCTTTTGGTGGGGAAACTGTGGAATGTTTTCAGGATGAAATGAATGTGCTCCCTGAAAAAAATGCTGCTACTGGTGAGGTGGATGAGATTGAGACGGATGAGGAGGAGGAGGTGGAGGAGGAGAAGATCCTTGGTGTAAGGAGTGCTAAGAAAAAGGTGAGACGTTGGCCTTATGGTCGGACTTGGGAGTTCAAAGGAGAGTCGTGCATAGCAGACTTTATATTGACATTCACTAAAGATAATCGTTTTAGCGGTACTACTTTCATAGCCCATAATTCCAAAGGTTATGACTGTTATTTCATGCTTAACCAGCTGGTTAAAGAAAAACTGGATGTAGATATCATAGCTCAAGGTGGGAAACTCCTCTGTGTCACCGTTAAAGGCCTAGGCATAAAATTCATGGATTCACTCAGCCATTTGCCCATCGGGCTCTCTAAGCTTCCGAAAGCGCTCGGATTTTCGGGGTGCAAAGGATATTTCCCACACTATTTTAACAGGCCTGAAAATAGTAATTATGTAGGGCCTTTGCCCCCGCCAGAAGACTACGGGCTGCAGTACATGATGCCTGCTGAGCAGAAAGCTTTTTTTAGAATGGTATGAAGAGAATAAAATGCAGACATTCGACATGAAAAAAGAGATAGCACATTATTGCAAGCAGGATGTACATATCCTGGTGCAGGCTTGTACAAAATATCGCCACGAAATCATGACGCTGACCTTAAAAAAGATTGTGAAAAAAAAAGAAACTGAATATTATGCCATAGACCCCCTCCAATACCTAACTCTGGCCAGCGTGAGCCTAGCCATGTACAGGTTCAAATTTATGCCGGAAGATTCCATAGCGATACCACCTGCAGATAATTATCACCACCAGGTCAAAAGATACTCAACACCTGCCATCCAATGGTTGCTGTACCTTAAACATAAAGAAAACCTAGAGATTCAGCATGCCTTAAATGGTGGCGAGGTTCAGGTGGGTCAATATTTTGTTGATGGCTATGCTGTAGTAAATGGTCAGCCAGTGTGTCTGGAATTTCTGGGTTGTTTTTATCACGGGTGCCCCCTCTGCTACCCTGCAGAGGACTGGAACCCCTTGATTGGTAAAACTTACAGGCAGCTTCATAATGCTACTGAGGAGCGGACAGCAATCCTGAAAAGCATGGGTTATGAAGTGAGATCAGTTTGGGAGCATGAGTGGAAAAACATGATAAAAACTGACAAAGAAGTCCAAAACTTCCTTGCCACCGCACAGTTTCCAGAGCCCTTAGAACTGAGGGATGCCCTCTTTGGTGGACGTACAAATGCAGTGTGTTTGTACTACAAGCCGGCGAAGGGGGAGGAGATTCGTTATTATGATTTCACGTCCCTTTATCCCCATGTACAAAAAAACAGGGAGTACCCCCTTGGACATCCGATAATAGTCCATGAGAACTTTGATTCTCCTACAGATTACTTCGGGTTGATAAAAGCCAAAGTTTACCCACCAAGAGGTCTCTTCTTCCCAGTGTTACCGTCGAGGGTAGGTGGAAAGCTCATGTTTGTGCTGTGCTCTACATGTGCAGAACTCCGCCAGCTAGAACCATGCAATCATTCAGATGATGAGCGGGCTTTAACAGGGACCTGGTGCACTATAGAGATGAATGTTGCTATAGAGAAGGGGTACAGGGTTGGAAAAATCTTTGAAGTGTGGCATTTTTTTCAGAGATCGGGTGATTTGTTTTCTGATTATATGAAGACACACCTGCGGCAGAAACAGGAGGCGTCAGGTTTTCCCCACTGGTGTGTCACAGAGGCTGATAAAGATAAATATATAGCAGATTACCTCGAAAAAGAGGGGGTGTTGCTACGCCGCAAAAAAATAGAGCCGAATCCTGCAAAGAGGCAGATTGCTAAGTTGTTTTTAAACTCACTGTGGGGAAAATTTGGCCAGAGGACAAACCTCCCTAACACAGAGGTAGTAAGGGACCCAGACAGGTTTTTCAATCTCTTGTTCTCAGAAACATTTTCAGTTTCCATGTGTGAGTTTCTTGATGATGATGCGGCCTGCGTAACCTGGAAGCATAACACAGACAGAATGACAACCTCAGGTATGAAAAATCCCTTCATAGCCTGCTTCACAACGGCATATGCCCGTTTGGAACTTTATAAACTGTTGGACCGGCTGCAGGACAGGGTCCTGTACCATGATACAGACTCTGTTATTTTTGTTCACAGGGAGGGCGATTGGAATCCCCCTCTGGGGGATTATCTGGGTGATTTAACCAGTGAGATACCAGAGGGGGAGCACATTACTCGTTTTGTTTCAACAGGCCCTAAGAGCTACGCTTACACATTGTCGGGGGGCAGTGCCTGTGTGAAAGTCAAAGGAATCACACTGAATGTGGCAAACAGTGAGAAAATTAATTTTGACACTCTTCAAGACCTCGTGTTTGCCTATGTTTCAGACAAGAAAGATAACCCTCCTCGTGAAATAGTTGTAGAACAGCCGGGCATTGTGAGAGATAAACGACAGTGGCTCATCCACACTAAAACTTTAAGAAAAACACAAAAAGTAGTGTATGACAAAAGAGTGATTACGGACGGATTTAAAACGGTCCCTTATGGACTCTGTGGAACCATCCTTTTTCAGCCATTCTCGCGGGACCCAGTGGTTGTGGGAAAACCTTCTTTGTAAAAAACATGTTGGAGAATGCGCGTTATGTATTTTCTGAAATGCCTGAGAATGTTGTATGGTGTTACAGTTGCTGGCAGCCTCTGTATAAAGACCTATTGTGTAAATATTCTTTTATTAAGTTTGTAGAAGGATTGCCTGAAAACTTTGCTGATAATGTCTTGTTACCCCCCGATAAAATAAACTTCTTAATTATAGACGATCTGATGAATTGTGCTGCTGATAATAAGGAGGTTGAAAAACTCTTCACGCAATATGTGCACCACAGAAATGTGAGTGTATTTTTTCTTACACAAAATATTTTCTGCCGTGGTAAAAGCAACAGAACCATCAGCTTAAATGCTAAATATATGGTACTTTTTAAAACCCAAGAGATAAATTACAAATTGCTACTTTAGCACGGCAAATGTACCCCCAAAATGTTCCGTTTTTCATGGAGGCTTTTGCAGATGCTACCAAAAACCCCCATGGCTATCTGCTGGTGGATTTAAACCCGAATACCCCTGAGTCTTGCAGACTGAGAACGGGTCTATTCCCACCTGACTGGCCTGCTGTGTATACAGTGAAAAAGAACAAAAAGGGTTCCCGATGATTCTTTTTTATTTATTGGTCACAGCGCCTCTCCCCACCAACATGTCAGCATGTATACGGTGAAATCTCCCCCTCTTAAAAATCCTTATTAAGGCGCCCCTGCGCCAGAGAAAAGCCATTTTATGCGGTGCCTCAGATGATTTGGTAACAGCCATTTCAGAAATTGCTCTGAATACTTTAAAGGGTAATCTTGCCCTAACACCCAAGCAGGTGGGGGTCTTAAGGAAAAAACGTGCTCTGATTAAAAGCCTAGGTAACAAGAGGCTCTCCCTGAAAAGGAGAAAATACATTGTCAAGCAAAACGGCGGTTTTCTGGGTCCCCTGCTAAGCATAGCGGTCCCCCTAATAACGGGTCTTTTAACTAACAAGTAATGGAATATGCTGAAAAATTATATCTAGTGCCCAGCGCTCAGTTAGATCAGCTTCGGGGTGTCCCAGAAAATATCAGAACCACAACCATGAGACGTCTTGACAGCGAGATGAGGGAGATTCTCTTAAGGACTGACCTGTCAGAGTATGAAAAAATAAAACTCTACACAGGGGTTCTACAGCGCTACTTAGCACTAAACAAACAAGATGATGATGTGGAAAAAATGTCTGCACCCCCCCAAACCCCAACCTCCCAACCTGTCCCCTCCACATCCCCACAGCCTGAGAGTGATACAATTGTTCCAGAAGTTTTAGAAGGGATCCCCGGAAGGTTTAAGAAAAATGCTGAAATTTTGCTGAACAAGATAAAGCAGCATCAGGATATTTCTAGCTGGGATCAGCGAGGCACCTTTGTGTATCACGGGAACGCCTTACCAGGGTCTCACATTCTCGACCTGATTAAAGGGGCCACCCAATCTAATATTATTTCTGAGAAGAAGCGCCCTAAAGGCTGGGATGTATTTCTTAAAGCATTGGCAGAACTAAATGTGCCCACATCTGTTGTGGGTAATTCATCTGTTAGAGAGCAGTTAGAAAACCTGAAAGTCAACCCCCTACAAACAGAGACCTCTAAACACCCGGCTATTCCAGGGTCTGATGCTGCACGCAAGAAACAATTCAAGAGACCAGCCTGGCTGCATGCGGAATCCTCACAGTCGACACCATCCAGAGAGCTTGTCAAAGAACCCGCATGGCTAACTTTTTAAAAGCAATGCAATAAAAAACAAAAGAAAATAATATGTGTAAGAGCTTTTTATTTAATAAATTCACTGACATTTCTAGCAGTGACCACAGAGTAAATATTTTGAAATAGCAAGGGGTCAGTCTGTCTTAACATTTTTTTGAGGAATGAATATGGTTTTTCTGCCTTGGAAATTTTAGATACAAGCGTCAATATCTCATTAATATTTTCAGCTGTCAATATCAGGCTATTGCAACAATATGCAATTAAGATGACGGTATGGATGACAGTCTTGTAACATATTTTGGCACAAAGAGAACGAAGTAGTCTTGATATGGATGCAACGGTTGAGGTTATACACGAATGCGATTCCTGGTTTTCCAAATTATTTTGACAGCCATCGCAAGATTGTTTCTGATATGATGATATATAATATTTAATAATCACAGCTACTGTTGTATGCACAATGTTCTTCATATATTGCTTCTTTCTCCCCTTAATTTCTGGCAGGTCTATATGGAGCAATCTGCTCAATGTTTTATGGGGTAATTCCTGCAAATAGCAAATAAAAATTAATTATCAAAGCAAGCTACAAAGTAATGAAATGCCTAACACACACCCATCCTCTAAAACACCAACAGCAAGCTCCTTACCGTGTTTGAAGATTCTTCTGACTCGGGGGCAGCATTGTCCTTGTTAGAGCCACTTGCAAGGTCGCTGTCAGAATCTGAGCTAACATAACGCCTTAAAGCCCTTCTCTTGCGTCGCGGGGATTTTGGGGTTACCTTTGGGGGCAAATCTTTGGCCTGTAAAACATAAATATTGGCTGGTTTTAATTATAAAAGGAAACTTCAACGTAATTAGATACATAACACACCCCAAACTCTAAAGCCGCACAACACCTGCAGCCTTGCCACAAGATACAGTATCACAATATGAACTTTGATTTAAAACAGGGCCTTACCGTGTTTAGAAATTCCGCCGTATAAGGGCCAGCATTCTCCTTGTTAGAACCGCTTGTAAGGTCGCTGTCAGAATCTGAGCTAACATAACGCCTTAAGGCCCTTCTCTTCGGTGGTGGACTTCCATGGTCATAACCATCATCTGAATCGGACCAAAACAGGGTCTCCTCAGCGTGAAGGGCAGGCTTGGGCGGCTTTTGGGCGCAGAGCTGGGCTTCCGCGATGGAGGTGTTTAGGGGGCAGAGGGGCATGGAAAATCCCGTAGGCCCGTGGTGCATGTGGGGGTGCAGACGCCTTTTTGGTTTCAACCGCTGCCTCTCTATCTTCGGGGTCCAGGATTTTGGCGGGGAGTCCGGGCTCTCGGGCTTCGGAGGGGAGTCCACGCTCTCTGCTTTCGGCGGTGAGTCCGGGGTGTCCTTCGGCAAGCTGGAGGAAAACCCGATCTTGCTTGAAGACGCCATCTTTCTCCACATAAACGGGACGGCGGGGACCATGGGCCAGTCGGTTTCAGGCACAGCGGATAAGGCGGCGGTGGGCACCGCAGAACACTCCCCTCTTCTTATAAGGCCTCTCAGGCATGCGCACACGCAGCAAGACAGGCCCAGGCAACACATAGCCAGCGGCAGCGCCCTAGGGGCAGGCATGCCCGGGCATGCCTGTGGGTGGGGTAGGGGGACCCCGTGACGTGTCGGGGGGAGGGGGCAAGGCTCCCCATCCGGGTCAGGCGGAAGAGGACGTCACTTCCAGGTCAAAGGGCCCAGGAAGGTTCCGGTTCCGGGTAAGGGGGCGGGGCGGAAGGTAGGGACTTCCGGTAAGGGGTAGGGACTTCCGGTAAGGGGCGGGACTTCCGGTAAGGGGGCGGGACTTCCGGTGTTTGATGGTTTTATTGCCCCTTTGACAGGAGCACCCCTTCCCCTACTACTAATAGGATTTGGGCCACTGGAGCAAAATGTAAAGGTGAGTATGATATATACACCAACCAGACCTGTCCGAGTGATGGAAGGGTCATTCCCTTCTGAAAAGGTTGTGGTGTCTCCAGATTTCACGCACCAATGTCACAAAAGTAGGACATTTGTGGCTGTTTCATTTTCCCAGTCCCAAACAAAATGCAATGAAAATCCAGATCTCCATGCCTTTGGGCTGTCTTAGACCCAGATTTTGCAATGAAATCTTAACTTGTGAACCTGCAAAATCTCAAATGGTTGTGAATATTTGCACGACTGCCTACATCCATCAGCTTTCCCAGCTACGCCGCCTTTCTACTTGCCCTTGTACTCAAAAAAGAGGCATCTTCATTAATGCTAGCTCTAATACTAGAAAAAAATGTTAGATTCATTTCTACAGTCACCTCTCATTAGCTAGCCATCATTTTTCTCCCCTGCCCCTCCTTCTAGTGATCTTCTGGGTAGATGCAATCAAGGAAATTCGTATCCATTAATTAAAAAATAATTATCATTCGGAATAGATTGCTGAGTTTCTTTAGATCATTCACAACCTGCTTTCCATATCCAAGCATTGCCCCCCCCCAGCTCCTATGCACAATAAGTGACTCCCAAATTCACTGCCTCTCATTAGTTTCTCCTTCCCTCCCCGCTTCCTTTCCCTTCTTGTTCCAGGGACAGTGTATCCTGGAGTCAGTGGTTGAAACATAACTAAAAACTGCAGTTGGGAATAGGACAATGGACTGCTTCACATTAAATAATTCAGATCCAAACCCAGAAGAGATGTTGGTTATTTCTGCTTGTTGAGATTCCAAGGAGCAAGGAGCAGCCTCGCGCCTCCGAATGAGCTGTTTGTTGATTATGTTTCAAGTGGGCTACACATCAATGGCTGATGCACATCTTAATGATGTCAAAAGGTGCCCAAGCAAATTACAGGCACAAGATTCAGATCCAAGTGCAAGTGTTCATCACTGGAAACAAATATTGAGTTCTGATTTGTCAACGCGTTCAAAGACACAGCTCTCCTCTCAAGCTTTCCAAGGTTGGCTTTTCCTTCTCTCACTGTTTTCTTTCTTGCTGAATCAAACCACTGACTCTTCTGCTTCCTTTCCTCCCCCCCCCCCGAGATATATCCTTTGGGTCACAAACCTTGGGACAGAGCCCTTCAAGGTGCTCCATCAGCCCTCCAGAGATTCCCCCCCCCAGACATTTTGGATTACAGCTGCTGCCATCCTTTGCCTGCATGTCCCACATCAGCTGAAGAAGGAGCCACAGAGTTTGCTTAAGTTGCTTATCCTTGTTGGCCTGTCTCTTGGCTCCCTCAACAAACATGGGAAGGACAAAAGAGTCATTTGCCTCTGAACTCAGTGGGTAAGAAGAGTGCTTTGCTAGATAAAGCCTCTCCTGCTCTTTACACAGGGATGGCATTAGACTTTTTGTTGCCTGAAGCAGAGACGCAAATGTTATAGTTCATCATACTGCATCATATTGGTGCAGAAGGCAAAAATGCATCAGAAGGAGCTCTCTCTCCTTCTGTGACTGTAAAGATAGGTAATATATGTCCTACCCTATTAGGCCACGCCAGCCTGTGGTGGTTCCCTTCCCCCTCTGCCTAATGGCAGAGTTCATCTGTACTCATGCTAAAGAAAGACTTCAGATTAAAAACCCTTTCCCTGGACATCTCAGCTTCCAAAGAGATGTTATGGCCGGGGCTTCTAAAATAACATTGTGGCATGCAATTATTTGAATTCCCCAGCAAGCAAGGTCATCCCTATATGGCAAGGTAAGCCACTCGCCACCCACCCACCCACCTCTGCTCAGTTACCACCTAAGCCAGGAATGTCCAAAGTCACACACACCCAGCAGCCATTCCTGGGGGGATTTCCCATCCTGAACTCAGCCAGGTCACTGGAATGTAGATTTACAGGCTTGGTATAGATCACAATCTTTTAACAAAGGCAACAGTCACCATGCACATACCTGCTTTCTGGGCGGGGGGTGGTGGTGGTGGCAACCCTGTCTTATACCCTCCTGACGTGCTTTTGGGAAACTCATGCAATTTCACCTTAGAATTTCCTTGCTGTTTGTGAGTTCTTGGAAAGTTTATTTAATAACTCTTACAAACCCAAATCTTCTTCCCTTGGCTTCTGAATGGGGGGTTAAGGGAATTCAGGTTTGTTTGTTTTTGTTTGTTTGTTTGTTTGTTTGTTTGTCATGGACATCTACATGCTGTGGAACACTTTGAATTTCTACTCTACGGGAGAACTCGCAGCACACTGGAAGTTCTGCTGTCAACTTGTGATGGAGAGAGAGAGAGAGAGAGAGAGAGAGAGAGAGAGAGAGAGAGATTGCATTTTGCTTGCTGATTTCTCTGCTCTGGCTTACAAAGGGAATTTTTCTGATGGCTAGGGACAAGGGAAAGGGGTGTTGACAAAACAGGGCTTGCCTTTTGTTTTGGAGGCTTAGACATTGCATTTTGCTTTGCCTGAAACATTTAGGTATTCAGCTCTGGTTGGGTTAAGTGCTGAGCTGAACTCTGCACATGCTCTGGAGACGCCTTCAACTTTTGATCCATGTAACCCTGCCTTCCCAGAGTAGTGGAATTCGGAGGATGAAATTGTCACAGTGCTTGCTGTACCTGCAACTGGCCCAAGATGTGGCTTCTAGGCTTTCCCCTGGGCAAATCTTCCCAATGATCCTGCTCCTGGTTGGAATGTTTCCTAATGGCAGGGAAATCTGGTGGCTGAACTGACTCCAGAGCTTGCTGTGCAGCCCTCTGGAGTGGAATTTTCAGCCCTTTCTGAGGCAAATTTTCTAGCCTGGCATGGTCTTTTCTCTCATTCTGTTCTTGGGGGTGGTCTCCACCTAGACCCACCTTGACTGGGGAGTCTGATGTTGGCCCTTTTGATTCCCTTTCAAATTCCTGGCCTTTTTGAGTTTCTTTCCCATCTCCCTGTGTTTTCCCACATGCTTCCCTTTCCTGGGATTGTGTTCCTAGCTGCTTGCTGGTGGGTAGTACAATGACTGGTATGGGACCTGTGAATTACTAAGGCATGACTAATGAAGCTAATTCCCTGCCTGGCATCTGTCTTCATTGCCTTTCTGAATCCCAACCTGCGCTCTGGGTGTGAACCTGAGTGGAAAGCTCTGCCTGAAGATTCTTTCCTACTTGCTCTCCTGGAGACCCTGACTGCTTACCCCATTTTCTCTACTAGGCTCGCTAGCTCTGTGTAATGTCAGTCCTGTCCTGAAAGGACTGCTACCATCTTATGTTCTGGGATCCTTGTGGATGAGGGACATGTCTCGAAGCCCTTGCTGGGTGAAGGTAGATGAGGATAGGGCTGTGCGTTCTGTGCCTTCTGGGTTTTGTGCTTGGGAGGGTTGTCTTGCCGTGGTGGGCCTCAGAATTCCCCATACGGGAAGCCTCAGTGGACCCCATATGGGCCACTAGATGTAGGAATGGCTACATGACACATCGATGGGGTTCAAACAGAGTGCTCGGAGTCCGCCCTCCCAAGCAGCTCAAGGCTTTTTATTAGGTACAGTAAACAATCATTGACAGTAGGGAAGAGAGGAAGGGTCTCTGGTCATGTCTGCTTCCAGACTTCCTCCTCCTAATCTCTGGGTACCAGGACCAGTTTTTCTGCCCTGCGGCTTCCTCCTGAGTCATCCCCCACAGAAGGCTAATCTGGGCCTGGCTCGGGGTCATCTAGAGTTAGTTGTTGTTGTCCTGGCCTCCGCACTGGGTTTCCTCCTCCACTGTGGACGTGACCCTACATCCAGAGGCTAGTGGTTTCCTCAGCCCTTGGGGCTCCAGGGTGCCCCAAAGTGGGCTCCTCCCTACAGTTTAGAAATGATGCCTTCTCTTGTGGGCTTTCCACCTATGGATTATGCCCATCACTCACCTTCTTCTGCTTCCTACTCCCCTCCCCACACACAGATGCAAACTGGCAGCTTCCCAGAACATGGGCAGCTACGTTGATACCTGAACCATCTGTTAAGGTTATTCATAAGAAGTGAAGAGGGGAAAGCATAATTTCATGCACAGTAGCTCCCACCATGCCCCAGGAGTCAAATCTGTCCATCTCTCCTTGTGCTCTCCTTAATTCAACTCTAAACTGGCCACATTGCTTTATATAATCATAAGTCTATCTTTTGAAATAAAAAAATTCCATGAATTAAAAATGGAGTGGGGGTGTCCTTATTGATTGGACCAGGGGTCCAGCAATTCATCATTCTCTTTCTATCGGCTGCAAGATAAATGGCTCAGGAGGCTCTCAAACGAAGCCCAAGGATAACGGTCTTCCTCTCTTGGTCTCTTAGATCTGCCACCTGAAGGTATGACAACATCTGAATATGGAGGTATTAAGCTGATACATGATCTTCAGTTATTCGTTTTGAAAATGTCATCTGAGCATTGCCATGTCTACCAGATTCCATAAGTGAATAATGTATCATGGGAAATATCTGACAGCCAGTAAATCTCTTTGGTGACTTGATGGTCAGCTGCCTTGCTGGGATATAGAGCCACTGCAGCAAACGTTATATGTGATAGAGCTGTCTTGGCGAAACTTCTGTCAGCCTGGTTGAAAAGATACTGCATTTTCTCAGCTGCCGTGGACAGGTTTTTCCCTCCCTAGATCTTCAGACTGCAGGACTCCAGAGCTGCTGCAGAAATCCATTAGTATGCAGCAGGAGGAAAGCTGAGTAACATGGCTCTTCTGGATGACAGCAAGGAAAATGCTGCAGCCTACACAACTTGAACCCTAGCGCCAGCGGTGTCATGATAAAATGTAGGAGTGCAAATGGTCATCCTGACACTCCACATAGTTAAACTCCCCCCCTCTCTCTCTCTCTCACACACACACACACACACACACACACAATCCCAAAGAGACTCAAAATATGCAGGCAACTGGATTCTACGGGGGGGCGGTCTCATGTAAAGCTCATGATTCTAATTGTCCATTAAAGACAAACCCCCCCCTAAAACTATGTACAACAGAGCTACCCCAAGGACTTGGCAGAGGAATTATGGGATCTCAGGAGGGATGATGTCATAGTTGCAGCTACTCTGAGCATTCCAGACATTGACCTTGCATTGTGATTGCAGAGATGGGGGTTCCCAACGCATTGGGTTTTTGTTTCTTAGACAGCCCTGGGGCTGTCTAAAATAAAAGGGTGGGAGGACATGAATAAAACAAGGAAATGTTTTTTTTCTGAGGATATTTTTACGACGGAGCCATAAAACAGCACGAGCCAAATTGCTGCATGTAAATACCGTATTTATTGGCGTATAACACGCACTTTTCACCCCTGAAAAAAGGGGGCAAATGATGTATGCGTGTTATACGCCGATATAATGTGACAGCGCCTTTGGCCGGTCTGCCAGCAGCTCCGGTCGTGCTGCTCTGGGCTCCCTCCATCGGCTCTGCTGCAGCGAGGCGTCCGGCGGCAGCGGCGGTGGCGGCCTTTGTTCCCGACCCGCGGAGGCGCCAGCTGTTCGGCGGCCCGAGCTTCAGCCGGGCCGCCAGGTTGACTCAGGGACTCCGTGGGTGGGGGGAGGGTTAAGGGGAGGGTTCTTTGGAACCTTTGCCGCGGCTCCGGGAGGTGGTGGTGGGGGAAAGCGGGCGGCTTCCACTTTGCCTTTGTAGCCCCTCCCCACTTGCGTGCAAGAGGCGGCGGCTAGAAGCACGGCGTGGGGGGGGGAACCATGGTTAAGAGGCGGCGGAGGGAGGGCAGTTGCTCCCCGGCCTTTCTCTCTCTCTCTTTCTCAGGAGTCTCTCTCCTTGTGCTCTCTTGCCCCCCCGTCCGCCGCCATTCCCGCTCCACCCCGCCCCGTCCGCCTTCTCCTCTGCGGGTTGTTGGCTTTTCTGGAACGAGGGAGGGACGCAGGCAGGGAGGAGGGGAGGCTGAGCCACCCTCTGCAGTGCCATTGCACCAACAAGGAGCAGGTAAAGCCGGCTGTGGAAATCCCCCACCCTCACCCCCACCCACCCACCCCTGGAAGCGCCCCCACCGGGACCCACCGCCCGCTCCTCGCAGGATCGAGCCGCTGCTTGCGCCCCGACCCCGTCCTCACGCAGCACGCGGCGCGCCATCCCCGGGCCAGTCTCTTGCACGCCTCCTTCCCTTGCCCGCGCCATCGGCCCGCCCGCCCCCACTTTTCCTCCCCCAATTGCCGGCTGTCATTGAAGAAAGAGGAGGAAGCGGCTGCGAGGCCTGCAGTGTGGAGACGGCGGGCAGGCGGGCGGGCCGTCCGTCCTTCCTTCACACTCTTGCGCGCCAGGCTCTGGCAGCCCCAGCAAAGCTGCAGGAGGTGCTTCTGAGCAGAAATGCGAGAGCGTCCTTTTTCACCTCCAGAGAGAAGGGAGCAGTGCCTCTTTTTTTGTGGGTTCTCCTATTTCCCTTATAAATGAACTCAAAAATGTCCCTTCCCTGCTTCCTGTCCTTTTACTTCTCCAAATCAAGCTGCTCTGAGCTTCGGGTCTTTGGGTTTTTAAACTTTCCTGCGCCTCCTGAATTTTAGTTAGTCAGGGACCCGGGCAGGTGGGCGCCAAAAAATTTTTTTCCCCCTAAAATTTCCCTCTTAAAATGAGGGTGCGTGTTATACGCCTGTGCGTGTTATACGCCGATAAATACGGTATACCTTACACCCAATAGTAAATGAATATTTGGTAAGAAACTTATATTGCTTTGAACATTTCATTCTGTTGCCATAGGGCTGAAGAACTGGTCTCGATCCACAAAATATTACATTAAAATATTATAGTTAGTCTTCAAGTTGCCATATGTTTTTGTCTTTTGTTTTATTTTGTTTCTTTGAACTTTATCTAGAATTCTTGAGCAGTTTAACATGGCTACCTCTTCCAATTCATCCCTTTGTACTTGTCAGACCCGACAAATACTAAGGGACAAATATTTTTTTGATGAATTGGCAATATTCATTGACTATCCGGATTCTTTATTTTCACTTGTCCGCATCTCTAATCCTAGACTGTATATCTTGCTATTTTCCTCCTGCCTTTGCTTTAAACAGCAGCAGCAACAACAACAATAACAAGAATACAAGAATTTGTAAATAAATAAATAAATAAACCCTTATCATGGACAGAAAAGGCGAGGCAGCTTAAGGTGGCGCCCCAGTCTGGGTGACAAGTCTGGGTCACCTCAAACACTACACACAATATGTTGTCAGAAGCCAATAACGCTTCCTTCCAGCCTTGCGCCTGAGCAATCAGGTGTGCAATGACCTCACAATGCACTCACATACACACAAAAGCTCATGCTTACAGGCTTTCCAGCTCAAATAATGTGCTATGGCTATTGTTCGCCTTCCCTTGGTATGCCTCTTGGAGCCCTTTAAGTCCAAGACAATAAGTCCCCTCCAGTAGTATTTCTTTATGTCCATATCCTGTATAGGTTGTTCCAGCTGTTGCGTCACCCCTCATTTGCCCCACCTGGCAACTAGTTTCTACAAAGCTTCAAAAAAAAAAAAACCACCAGCAAACAGGCATGACACCTCCATCAGTTTCCTCTCTCCAATGATCCCCTTCACCCAACGGAGGCTAGCACAGCCTTCCTGGTACAGGCACACTCCATTCTAAAGAGAGATGCCTCCTTCAGGGACAGAAGGAACCGTGTCTGATATGGATCGTAGTTTCCCCCTCCCCTTGATCAATACTGTTCTGAGCTGCCAAGACACACAAGAGGAACCAATAATAAGCCTGCTGAGAAGCATGGGGGTTAATTACTCCTGGAAATGTAGGAACTGAGGCGAGATCTAGGTGACCGGGTTTGCCCTTCAACCGATTGCCTTGATGAAAAAGCCATTACGATCTGAGACAGGGGTGTCTCGTTCAGCCACAGCACTTGGATTCACCTTGACCGTGAATCTCTCTCCTTCCCTCTTTTCAGCCTCCTGGCTCTGTCCTGTGTGTGCTTATTGGGCATTCAGTGCTGATTTGTGGCGTAATGAGGGCACCGCAAGGCCGGCACGCTATAAAAATCTAGGCATGAACACCCGGCAGGCTTTGTCAAGTTCTCCAGAGCATCTTATAATTGGGAAATGATACGCTTGGGTGGCCACAAGCGCCGTGCAGGCACACCCACACACTTACGCATCCGGCATCACACCCATTCTGGGATGCAAACAGTTAAAAAAAATGCCATCCCCTTTGCCATGTCCCTTTGTGGCCACCACGTCTTGCAATTTGGAGCAAGAGGAAATAATTAAAAGGAAGAACTAAATCAGACCCAACGGACCGGAGTTGCCAGCCAGGAAACAAATGGGAGTCCTACTTATGATGATTTGTACCCAACAGTATACACTTCATTATGAATGTAAGCGTCTGCAGCAACCTCATTATAGCACTGCGGCAATGGGAGGCCTCTCCTTCCCTTCCCTTTTGCTGGAGCAGAGCAAACCCCCAAACTATAAGCTTCTTAAATAGCCTGCAAATAAAATAGCCTGCTGAGCAGAGGCCACGGTCAACCCCCCATCCCTGTTTTTTTTTTAAAGTGCTGACATCATTCCTAAGATGCTGAATCATCTTGGCTCCAAGAACAGCCAGCGGCTTTAGACAGAGGTGGGGAGTGGGAAGAGCAAGGTCTTAAGTGTTCAAATGGAACTCCTCGTTCTCTTTATGCATAAGTTCCTGGCAGATTTAATTTTTGTTTAAAGTGAATAATTGATGTTAATACACATATATAAAAATAATGCCCTGGGGTCAGGGGACCTCTATAGGGTTGGGGGGGGGGAAACTGGTCAGATGATCATTCTAATAGCTGCGTGCCAAGATCATGGCTTTGTCCTTCTGAGCCCCAAATATCAGCAAACTGTGATGGTTGACACACAAAACAGCACAGAACCATGTTCGCTACTCCCTTTTCTCTATATTGTTATCATCTGAGTAGCTCAATATTTCTTATATGAGCAAGGTCTTGGAGAGGGTGGTGGCAGATCAGCTTCAGGGTCTTCTGGATGACACAAATGCCCTCGCTCCTTTTCAGTCGGGCTTCAGGCCACGCCATAGTATGGAAACGGCATTGGTCGCCCTGCATGATGACCTTTTGAGGGAGTCTGACAGGGGCAAAACATCCCTGTTGGTCCTCCTCGACCTCTCAGAGGCCTTTGATACCATTGACCACAGTATCCTCCTGGGGAGGCTCTCCGAGTTGGGGATTGGAGGCACTGCTTTGCAGTGGTTCTGTTCCTTCTTGGAGGACCGCCCCCAGCAAGTGCAGCTGGGTGAGATGACCTCTGCTCCTTGGTCCCTCAATTGTGGGGTGCCACAGGGTTTGGTCATCTCTCCCATGCTCTTCACCATTTATATGAGGCTGCTGGGAAGGGTCATAAGGGGGTATGGAGCTTCGTGTCACCAATATGTGGATGACACCCAGCTCTATATCTCCTTTCCATCTTCTGCAGTGGATGCCGTTCCGTCCTTTGAGCACTGCCTAGCGGCCGTCTCGGATTGGATGGGGGCTAATAGCCTGAGGTTGAACCCAGGCAAGAAGGAGACCCTGCATGTGCCCCCCCTGGTGTCTGCGGGTTGGGGAACTCCCTCACTTTTGGGGGGGGTGCCTCTCTCCGCAAAGGATGGGGTCCGCAGTTTGGGTGTCCTACTGGACCCGGCATTTACCATAGAAACCCAGGTGGCGTCGGTGGTCTGTTCCGCTCATTACCAACTGCGGAGGATTGCAAAGCTGCAGGCCCTCCTTGACATCAGGGCATTAACTACGCTGGTTCATGCACTTGTAATCTGCAGAATAGACTACTGTAGTGCTCTCTACGTGGGGCTGCCCTTGAGGTTAATGCGGAGATTGCAGCTAGTGCAGAATACAGCTGCCAGACTTCTAACGGGGCAAAGAAGGCACCAACATATAACCCCCGTGCTGGCAGCCCTGCACTGCTTGCCGGTACGCTACCACATTGACTTCAAGGTTTTGATGTTAACATACAAAGCCCTAAACGGTTTGGGACCTCAGTATCTGACAGAGTGGCTCCTCCCAAGAAGAATTGCCAGGATCACCCGTGCCAGCCAGGAAGGACACCTGGGAGTCCCAACCCTGAGGGAGACCCAGAAAGCTGTAACAAGGAGTAGGTGGTTGCTCCCAAGTTATGGAACCATCTACCCTCTGAAATTCGGCTGGCACCCTCGCTTCAAACTTTTAAAAAACTATTGAAGACCTGGTTGTATAGAATGGTGCTCCCTGATTCTTCAAACATTTAGTAAGGCACTATTTTTAAACCACTTTTCTTCTCATCTCTCTCCCCCCCCCCCCCATTTTATCAATCTCTCGCCATTTTTAGCTTCGTTTTAGCTTCATTGTAGTGTTTTGTTGTTGATTTATGTATATTTCATTTTATTATGTACCTTGTATTTTGGTTTTTAAAATGTATTCTTTTGTTTAATTGTTATGTTATCACATGTTGTAAACCGCCCAGAGTAGCCCTAGGTCTAGATGGCCGGTATAAAAGTCAAATATAAATAAATAAATAAATAAATAAACAATGATATCTGTCAGCATCTGCTGGACCAGGTGGGCATTGGGTGCAATAAAAGGGGATGCTCCGTCCTTCCTGACTTCCAGTGAAGACAGGAAGTTATCCAGAAAAACCATGTCCATGAGACAAGGGTGGGAACTTGATCGGAGTTCGTGGGGAGGGTGGCATATAAATGGAAATCCCTGGGGTGCATCTCAGACATAAGAAGAGGCTGCTGGATCATGCCAAGGCCCCACCTAGCACAGCATCCCGTATCTCACAGTGTCCCCACCAGATGCCTTTGGCAGTACATAAGGCAACTAGAGGCCTGTCTCCTGAAGCCACTCCCCTGTGTCTGACATTGTGAATTACGCTCCTTTTAATCCTGTAGAATGATAACACATATCCCTATCATGGCTTGTAACCTGAAATGGACTTTTCCTCCAGAAATCGGTCCAATCCCCCTTTGAAAGGCTTCTTGGCTTGATGCCACATCCTGTGGCAAGGGGTTCCATAGACCAGCTGGTATTGCATGAGAGGGAAAAGAGTTTCCCTCTATCCACTTTATCCACCCCTGCCTAATTTTGTACGTCTCAGTTATGTCCCTCCTTAAGCTTCTTTTTTCCAACAAAAGAGCCCCAACCACCAGAGCCTTTCCTCATAAGGGAGGTGCTCCAGCCCAGTAATCATTTTAGTTGCTCTCTTCTGCACCTTTTCTAGTTCCACTACAGTTTCAAGGGGGAAAAATGAAAGATAAGAAATTTTTGTTTGTGTTATTAGTTTAGGCACATTATATATGTCAATACACTTGATCACATTGAATGACACATTAAAACAGAACACCATGAAATTCCAAAAGGTTCACATACTTTTTCTTGCAACGGTATGTCTTTCTTGAGATGCAACCAACAGATCTGTACATAACATTCCAGCTGCAGCCTTACCGTTGTTTTATTCAATGGTCTTAGAATATTGGATGTTTTATTTTCAATCCCCCTTTTAACGATCCTCTCTTCTTCACTGCAGTCTGCACACAGGGTTATGGGAAGGGGAGGAGGGACTCCGAGCCTCCACAGACTGGAGTCGAGGCCTTTGGAAACCAGAGGTCCCCTCACGTAACATGTGGGGAGGGGGCAGAGTTTTTGACATTTTATGATATATGTTCATTGCAACAAGGAATGGTACACTTCCAAAACTGCTCTACGTGTCCTCGAAGTGTCCGCCGCAAAAAAAATAATAATAATCTACTAATAAAAGCCCTTTCCCCCACTTCTGGAAGCACTCAGGAATGGAGTTTTTGGAACCAAAATGCCATGGGGGCCTCCCCAAATTGGAACCAAGAATGTAACTTCCAACAACATTCAGGTTTGACATGTCCTTGTTTTTGCTCCCGTGGAAGGCTGAAATTTGGAAAAGGAGCCATGGGCCATTGATGGTTGCCCACACTGAGCTCAACACAGAGATGTGAATCAAGCAGGCCTTTCTCCAGAACAAAGGATAGGTCCCCCGCCACTACATTCCTTGGACACTGCCAGAGGCTGTGAGGCTGGAACTGGTAGCCTCATATGTATCGTAATTAGAGATGGGTACGAAATGAATTTTTAATTCATTTTTGTTATTCGTTATTCATTTCGTTACAGAACCAAATGAATAGCGAACAGACCCATCAAAGAAAAATGAAACTTCCATTTTGTTTGCTTCATTTTTTGTTTTCCCATAGGAATGCATTGAACCATTCCTGTGGGGGAAAGCCGGTTCCCCCCCCCCAAAAAAATGCAGGGGGAAACCAGCTGGCCCGCGGGCCAGGTCGGTGTGGTTTTTTATTATTTTTATTTTTTATTTTCTTATTGCACCTACCAGCTGGCCCACGGGGCTTCAGTGGGAAAAAAGTTTTAAAAGCTTGCCCTTTCCCCCACCCAATTGGGTGCGATTGGGTGAGGCAATTTTAAAAATAAAAATTAAAAAAACACGCCACCCCCCCCCCCCCGTGCGGGCCAGCTGGTCAGCGCGATAAGAATTTTTTTTAAAAAAAACTGTGCCAACCCAGCCTGTGGACCAGCTGATTGGTGCATTAAGAAAATAATAATAATAAAATAATAATAATAAAACACCCCAACCCAGCGCGTAATAATGAAAAACCCCAACCCAGCTAGTTTAGTGTCCTGGTTCTTTGACAATGATCTTAAAAGGGTGTGTGCTGACCTAGCACTTGATGGGATATGTAGTAGGGATGGGCAGTTCATTTCTTCCCCTCCATTTTTGTTCCATTTATTATGAATTTTTTTTTAAAAAAATCATTTGTATTTTGTTTGTTTCGTTTTGCTTTTTTTGTGCCAAGCAGCTGCCCACGGGCGGGTCGGTGCAGTTCAGTGCTGTTTTTGGGCTGGGTCATTTTTTTTTAAAATTTTTTCTTATTTTTAACTTATGGGTTGGCTCATGCCAACCAGCTTGCCTGTGGGCTGGGTCGGCACATTTTTTTAATTTTTAATTTTTCTTATCTCATGCCAACCAGCTGGCCCATGGGCTGGGTCAGCACATTTAAAAAAATAATAATAATATTTATCTTTCCTCATGCCGACCAGCTGGCCCATGGGCTGGGTCAGCACTTTTTTTTTAAAAACCTGTGGTGGTGTGTTACAGAAGAAATGAAACGTTTCATTTTAATGTAAAAAAATGACCATTTTGTTTCAGCTGTAACAAAATGCTGCTTCATTGTTTTGTTTTGTTTTGTTTTGTTTTGTTTCATTGCATAAAGAAATAACAAAACAGAATTTTGTTTTTCATTTTGTACCCATCCTTAATATGTAGACCAAATAATACCAATTGGACTCCATGGAAAGCCCATCTACATAACCATTATTCAAGTCCATGCTCCTACTACTGATGTTGAAGATAAAACTGAAAGCTTTTGCACAAACATTCAAGAGGCAATTGTCACACCGCCAAATGAGATATGTTTATAATCATCGGTGATTGGGACACAAAAATATGGAAGAAAGCAGAATCAAATGTTGCTGGAAATTTTGCCAAAAGGACAAAAAATGAAGCAGGGGAACAACTCACTGAGTGCTGTGAGGCCAGCAATTCTATTCATTCCAAATGTGGCACTAAAGCAGAACTTTGCAGTTGCCCTAAAGTGCTAAAAAGGTGAACAAGTGAGTCCTAGATCAAATCATGTTTGACTGACTTTTGGAGGAAAGGTGTCCTACTTTGGGGCAATCATGAGAAGGTGAGGTTCTCTGGAAAAGACAATAATGCCCAGAAAGGTGGGAGGAAGCAGGAATAGAGGAAGACCAAGTGTGAGATGCTGCCTAGATGCCCTAAGCACATCCAATCGTGCCTGATTTCGGAGGTTAAGCAGGGCTGGGCCTGGTTAATACTTGGATGAGAGACCACCAGGGAATACCAGGTGCTGTAGGTGCCTGGAGTAGGAACTGGCAAACCACTCCAGTATTCCTGCCAAGAAAACTCCATGGACTAGACATGGGCACGACTTGGCGAAATTCTCGTTTCCGTTTCCGTTACTCGTTTCTGTTACGCAACGGAAACGGAAACGACAATTAAGCCGTCAGAACTCGAACTCGAACCGATAAAAGAAAAATTGGGTCTGATTTGTCGTTGTCGTTCATGGCATCGCAGCGATCGCGCGATGCCAAGCGGCACAGAAAAAAAGTTTTTTTAAAAAAAAACCAATTCCCGGCCAAAAAAGCAGGCGAAAATATGCCTGCCTGAGTGAGGGCACCTACCAGAGGGTGGTTTCTGGGGGAGGGGTCTCCGGCCTCCCCCCCTCTCCTGTCCTGGGCTGCTCTGGTGGGGGGCATCCTCGTCGTCTCGCCATGCCATGCCGTGCAGGGGGATCCAAAATGGCGACCACAATATATTTTTTGAAATCGTGGTCCAAAAACCCACCAAACCACCACACAGAAACATGCGAAAATTAGGTATTTTAACTGCCTGAATTTTTACAGTAGCAGCAGTGGGTTTTTCTTGCAATAAACGTCTGTCTCCAATCCCATTGATTTTATTTTATTTTATTTTTATTTTTATTTTTTTACACCTGTGCAATGATGGGCTGGCCATGGGATGGGACCATGCAAATTTTTGGAGCCATTCCACCAATCGCATGGCCACTTGGCCAGGTTTTGACTGAGACTTCTGGGGTGTGCCAGTCGGGCATAAAAAGCCCACTATAACCCTAGCCCTAACCCTAACCCTAACCCTAACCCTAACCCTAACCCATACGCCAGTACACTGTCCTTCTTAGTGGGTCAGAGGCACCCAGAGGTGCAGCCCACTAACTCACCCTAACCTTACCCGTAATAACCCTAAGCCTAGCCCTTGCCCTAACCCCAACCCTAAGCCAGATCTGTACTTGCATTGCACTATATGCAAGTACACTGTCCTTCTCAGTGAGTCAGAGGGCGCCCAGCAGAGGCATTCTGCTCTCACCTCGCTCACCAGTCCAAAGTTCCAAAAAACTCTGTACGCCAGTATGCTGTCCTTCTTAGTGAGCTAGAGGCACCCAAAAGAGGGGTGCCTCTGCCAGTGCCACTTGGTACGCAATGGCTACACGGTGATGTACCCTTCCTTTTCCCTTTGTAGGGGGCCAGAGAGAGGTGCATCCACCCCCCTTCGTAGAGAGGTGGCATCCACCCCAGAGAGGTGCCTCCAGGAGCCCACTACCCTACCCCCCCCAAACGAGTACTAACGACAGATGACAAACGAAACGACAAATTTTTGAAAAATTTCGCGACAAACGGAAACAAGCAGAAACGGGCCGGCTCCGACACACGACAACTCAAACGGTCATTTTTCCTGGTCGTGCCCATCTCTACCATGGACATGGGGTCACGAAGAGTCGGTCACGACTGTAAGACCCAACACACACAAGTGTGAGATGGACTGACTCCCTAAGGGAAGCAATAGCCTTGAATTTGCAAGAGTTGAGCAGGGCTATTGAGAACAGGTCATTTTGGAGATCCTACATTCATGGGGGTCATCCTAAGTGGGAGGTGACTTGAAGGAAGTGATGGGAAGTTGCAGCTCATCAGGAGAACATTAATTTGAAGAAGCCTGGTATCAATGAGACATTAATTCAAAACCGCAAACTGAGAACTGTGTGCAGATTCCAGTTCTGTTTTCCTTTCTTCTCTAGTAGCATATTCAAGTTCTGAATTACAGCTCCGATTCCTGGCGGACCATTGATCCTGCTGACCAGGGCTTCTGGGCACTGTAGTCCCAATACCTTTGGAGCTTCTGACTCCTGACACGGTGAGATCTGTGACGATAATGTGAAATCTCGGCGTGCATGTTGAGATGCTGAATGCTCTGCTCCCTTCAGTGTAAACACCTGACAGGGCCTGAGGCAAAACCCTGCCAGGTTAAGGATCAATATTAGCATTTTTTTAAAGATTCATTAGGTGCAGCTCTGTGCTTCTGAAATGAGACCCCAGAGGAAATATGACACAGTATGTCCCTTTTCCACTTTATAGAGAAAATGAGATCACACATTAAAACAAATGCATATTTCCTTCCCCCCCCCCAAATGTTATCCCTCCAGATTTTTAAATCTCCCAGTGCTGTGCAGCAGAGATGTCAAAATACAAGCAAAGCCATGTTCTTCCCTAACTGACCAGCTACAAAACAGAATCAAGCTAATTTGTTGAATGCAGATAAAGGCAAAACCCTCTTTTGGGGTATTTTCCTCTTAAGGATGCACTGCTCCTAAAAGAGCAGAATAAACCTATTATCTGAATTTTACAGATTAACTTAATTTTGTTTTGTAATGTCCCATGTCTCAACTGTGTTACACTGAAAGATTTACAGGCCTAGAGGGATAACACTGTAAAAAAGAGAGAGAGAGAGAGAGAGAGAGAGGAATGTGCTTTTCTTTTGAAGTACAATCCAGTTTTCTGAGTTGCATCTTTTTTTAAAAGTGGCATTTAACGTGTAATTTGCCAGCAGTGGGGATGGCAAGACTGTTGGTAAGGGATTTTAATCTACATCATCTCCATTACTGGAAGAAGCCCTGGGGGTGGCATTAGGAAGGAATCTTGAAAGCCTCTAGGGCAGGGGTGCCCAAACTTTTTGCAAGGAGGGCCAGATTTGGTGAGGTGAAAATGTGTGGGGGGCTGACCATTCAGCTGCATTTGGCCCCTGGGCCAGACTTTGGACAAGCCTCTAGGACATGCAAGGAGGTGGGGAGGACACTGTAGCCACGGAGCTGCTGGCGGGTAGGCTGGGCAGGTGGCTGGGGGGTGGACGGAGGCAGGTTGGGCAGGCAAACCATAAAACTGCAAGCTGACATCTCCATCCAGTATGGGGAGGAGCCAGCTGGCGGGGACACGTAACAGGCTGAGCTGGTGGGGAGAAGAGGCCATGGGCTGCTCAAAATTTGAAAATGGGACCCATTTGGCCCCCAGGTCAGATTTTGGACATGCCTGTTCTAGGAGCAAACTGTAGCCTTCCAGATGTTATGTGTTGTGTCGTGACAGTCGTGACCAACTCTTCATGACCCCATGTCCATGGAGTTTTCTTGGCAGGAATACTGGAGTGGTTTGCCAGTTCCTACTCCAGGCGCCAACAGCCCCTGGTATTCCCAGGTGGTCACCCATCCAAGTACTAGCCAGGCCCAACCCTGCTTAGCTTCCGAAATCAGGTGAGATCAGATGTGCTTAGGGCATCTACGCAGCCCTTCCAGATGTTGCTAGACTGCAATTCCCACTTATCCGAGCTAGCATGTCCAAAAGCAAGGGATGCTGGGGCTGGCCATCCAACCATTCCTAAGAAGTTGAACTTTGTGTGTGTGTGTTGCGTCGTTACATTCGTGACCGACTCTTCGTGACCCCATGTCCTGGCATGGAGTTTTCTTGGGAGGAATACTGGAGTGGTTTGCCAGTTCCTACTCCAGGCGCCTACAGCACCTAGTATTCCCTGGTGGTCTCCCATCCAAGTACTAACCAGGGCCGACCCTGCTTAACTTCCGAAATCAGGCGAGATCGGATGTGCTTCCTCCTCTTTTGCAGCATGTGGGCCAACAACTCCGACTCTTATTCTCAGCCTCGGGTTTCAAGCCCTGTTTCTCAAGGCGTGCACTTGGTTTTTCTTGTTGCTGATTCCCGATCCAGGAGAAAGGGTGAGACGTGCATTCATTAACGTCACAGCTGAGGCAGTACAGCTTTGTACAGCCTTCATCAGTCACTGGCAGCTGGCATTGTGCCAGGCTGGTTTTATTTATAGCTTCCGTGCTTCCCTCATTCTTTTCTCTCACACAATAAAAAGGAATGCAAAGGCGTTGAGGAAGAAAAACCCAGCACCTTTCTCTCCTCCGCCCACGTAGAATGCCCATAAGGGCACTTTTCTGCTTTGCTCTTGTTTATTTCTGCACTGAAGCGCAAGGGGTAGGGGCGTTTTTCTTTTCTTTTTGCACAGGCCTTACTGAGCTCACTTGTATTTGCCAGTCTGAAACACACACACACACACACACACACACACACACACACACACACACACACACACACACACACACACACACACACACTTTCTCACAACGGTTTCCTTCTCTGAACCCAACAGTGACTTTAAACAGTGACACCTCTACTGAAATCTGGCATCGACACACGCAAACGGCATTGGAAAGGCTACTGCTTGGGGCCATTTAAAAAAAAAACACACACACACACACACACAGGGAAACATTGCAGCCAAGTTTAAGTATTGCTGCCATCCAACACAGTGAAAGAAATGTTACTGCAGCAACAAGACAGGAACATGATTTCTGGCCTTGTCATTGCCGCTTCGAGCTGAGGAGGATTTTAACTTCAACTTCTGCAATTCAGAAGTTTGCATCAAAGAAGAAGCCTCCAGTTGTTGGATACTCAGTGCCTTTGTCACAATTGTTTCTGCTGATAATTTGTGCCTCCCTCCCCCGTTCTTCCCTGAGAAGTGAATAATGAATACTTTACTTTGTGGTACAGTAGCTAAATAGCAGTACTGCAAAAAGGGTAACTGGCTTGAGGTTCATTCAGCCTTCCATCCTTCCCAGGTTGGTGAACTGAGTACCCAGCTAGATTGGGGGGGGGTGCATAGTCTGCATAATTAAATTGTAAACTTCACAGAAAGTGCTTCTAATGCTATGAGGCAGCTTATAATCAGCAACTTTACTTTACTTTAACTCTCCAGATAGTCTGTGGCTAGTTGATGCTCAGATAGTCTGTCCCTGGTTGATACTGCAATATTTTTGCAGTATTAGTGACCATCCCATTGGTTGGGGCATCTGGTTGGGCAGGCAGAGGTTGGAAGTTCAGTTCCCCACTGTGCCTCCTATACAGGTCCCTTCCAGATCTGCACTGCTAAGTAAGAGTTTACAATTTAACAATATGTGACGGCTGGCACACCGAGCAACAGACTTTAGGACATGAGATTTAAAAACCTATTTATTCATTGATGTTCATTATTAAACATTAGAAACTGGGAGACGAACTGGCTGTTCTTACTTAAAAAGCAAAGATGTCTGATTTATTGAATTAGCACTATTAATCCATTTTGATTAAACAGTTCACTAACTGCAAGTGGGAATTACAGAGCACTCTTGACCCCAATGGCAAGGTTCTTGTAATTAATTTCTGCACTCTTTGCATTGTCTTAAATTGCCTTTTCTCCATCTTACCCTTTTTAAAGACTGGCAAGAAATACCATAATGCAATGGTTAGCTAGCTAGCTTTGAATGAATTCCACATGCATGAAAACTGTAAAGTTGGGAAAGACTTCCTTAAAATACAGGATCTCACTGTGAAAAAGAGCCCCACATATGAACAAAGAGCAACAGCAACTATCCCTGCCTCTATATACCTCTTCAACCAATTTCACACACACAGCCTTCTTAGCATGAAACTATAAAACCTCTACTTGAAAGTACAGTGTGAGTATTAAGAAAAAATAGCAGGTGTTGAGGTCACAGACCTGCAGAGCTAATCAGGTGACAGGGGTCAATTTCCTGCCATAACCATCACCTCCATGATAGGGCACACAGCTTTCACACATTCAGTCATACAATTGAAAAAGTACTGGTTTCAAACTTTCCAGTCTTCTACAGGTAATTTAGTCTGAGAAAAACTTCTAGATGTTTGCATTTGAGCAAAAGCAGTCTCTGACTTAGTCAGAAACTGAAATTATTTGCATAATTATTTAAAATTATTTACTCAAGTAGACACACCATTATTTCTGAAGAGATTTCATGTTAGATTAAAAAAATATTAATGATCCTGTGGCACACCTAAAGGTTAACAAGGTTATAAAGCATACACTTGTTTATGACTTACTGTACCATGGAGGTAATGGGTGTAAGAAGCTAGTTATTCTGAGCCCAATAGTGCCGCCTGGACTCTAAGAAGGCTTTGCTTAACACTCATAATAAACAAAAGGCTTCTAGGGAAGCCTATATAAAAGTTGTCAAAAGACTGTTAGCTTTGTTTAAAGCAGTGGTTCCCAAACTTAGGGCATCAGATGTCCTCGGATTCCAGTTCCCAGAAGTCCTTGTCATTTGCTCGAGCTTCTGGAATCGTGATCCAAAAACACTAAGAGAGTTCCAGCCTTTAATTTTAGAGCCAGTATTTGGTTGAATGCAGGTGGAAACCTCATCCTGAAGATGAGTAATTGGTGCACAGACGTGTCCTCTTCATGGGACACTGAATAATGTTGAATTTCTTTTCATCTTTGTATTTTGGAAAGTGTTTTATTACTGTATTCTCGAAGGCTTGCATGGCCAGGATCGGAGAGTTGCTGTGGTTTTTCCGGGCTGTTTGGCTGTGTTCTGGAATTTTTTCTTCCTGACGTTTCAACCAGACTCTGTGGTTGGCATCTTCAGAGGGAAAGGAGCTCAGGGAACTAGGAGTTCTTTCTGTGCTCTGGATTATAAAGTTATTATTTCTGCTTTACTTTCTGTACACCGCCCAGATAAGCAGTTTTTTTCTAGACGGGTGTAAAAACAGAATGAATGAATGAATTGAATGAATAAATACTATATACAATTTTCAATTAAAGAGTTACTGCTTAATGATAGTTGCCTGTCATTTGTTGCATTTCATCATTACTTTTATAATGATGAGATATCTCCATAGCAGTAACACAAATGCCCATGGTAACCCTGAATCCAGAAGAAAGGAAATATATATCTCCTGCCACAGCCACCAGCCGCCATCACGTGGCTGTTCTTCTCAGGTGTCAGGAGAGCTCCCTTTGAGACTGAAGGCCCCCCCCTCCCCCCGAAGGATGCAGCTCCGGAGATAGTAGCCTGGGTTGCCGCTGCCCAAAGAAAGTCAAGATCATTCTTTGGGATGATGTTGCACTGGGTCAGGATCCAAGTACTGCCTTCTCTGTAGGGAGCTAATGTCAATTGCCAGGGCACTGCAGCATCAACAGCCTACTCAAATGCCTTCTGGATGAAAGCACCAGATGTTGTGGCCTTAGATAAAGGCAGGAAGGCCCCCCAGATTGAAGGCAAAAGGGGAATAATATTCATGTGCATGTTGTTAATGGAGAGACTTGAAACTTGAAATTCAGAGACCTGAAAGAAGTGTGAGGTGTGGGTGGGCAGGTGTGGTAATCCTGGCAAATTTCCCTCCCACGGGAAGCCAGGTTTGACCCAATATCTGCTGTCCTTTCACAGGCAGGCAAAGACATTTACAGTGGTACCTTGTATAAAGGAATTAATTCATTCCAAATGAAATTCTGTTAAGCAAATTTTCCTTTATACAAATTTCCCATAGGAATACATTGAAAATGGAGTAATATCAAATTGTGACCATTTTTATGTTGTACGGATTCGCCTGATAGGCAATTCTGTTAAGCAAATTTCCCGACTCCGGAATTGTTTATGTTGTTCAGATTTTATGTTATACAAACCCTTTTTTACACAAGGGTCCGCTGTATCTTCAGAGAGCATTGGGCTCTGTTTTAAATGTGGTTTAAATATCAATCTTATTACTATCTTAATATAATTCTTGTTTAATTCTTTTAAAAAATATTTGTATCTCTCTTGTTTTTAGCTTTTAAATACTGTTTTAGGATGGAAGCCTCCTTGGGTCATTTTGGGGAGAAAGACAGGGTAGAAATATTTTATTTTCCTTCGGGAAGACGGGCAGTATATAAGCAGCAGCAGCAGCAGCAGCAGCAGCAGCAGCAGCAGCAACAACAACAACAACAACAACAACAACAACAACAATAATAATAATAATAATAATAATAATAATAATAATAATAATAATAATAATAATAAATAAATAAATAAAATAAATAAATAAATAAATAAATAAATAAATAAATAAATAAATATTTTTTTAAAAAATACAGCTGCAGGGTATGTATATGGACACCTTTAAATTTTAGTTGTTGGGTGTGGGGTGTTTCCCCCCAGAAAGCAAAATAAAATCCTTAAAAGCATCCACACTCCATTGAGTGGGTCAGTCTTTCCCTTTCAGTTTGCTTTTCCCCTCTCATTGTTACTTTCGTCTTAGGGGTGCTTTTCTAGAGCCTCTAGAAGATTCCTCCCCCACCCCCAGCTTCACTGTTAATGAATTGTATCCAAGAAGGACCAGATAAGGAGCAGATATTAGGCTGGGTGAAAGTATTGCATTAAAAGGCATTACTTTGGGTGCTGAGTAGACAGGAAACAGTATTGGGCAGAGCCAGGCAAACAGACAGCTAAATCCAAGCTAGTTCTTCCGGTTGGACTTAACGCCCATTTTAGGAGGCTTCAAATACGGGAACCTATATAGAGAACTCCATTTATGATGGTCTCAGAGACGAAGCAGTGAGCAGAAGTGAAGGAACCAGATTTGCTTTCTGTTATACTGTTGAACCAGTTCTCTCAGACTCCAGGTTCTTTCTATGCCAGCTTTGAAGTAAATACTTCAATTCAGCAAATACTTCAAAAACAAACAAATGAAACCCTCTCCAATTTGCTCCAGCCACATTCAATTAAGGGCATCCATGCGTAGAATAGATGAGACCACCATGTGCCTGACTGCCCTATGGGTGTAAAAGATGAAAACCCTGGAAGAAAACAAGAGGGTGTGTGTGACCCTAATTCTGCATCACGAGCATGCTTGGATACAATGGTGGCTCAGTTGACTGTGTTACTCCGGAAATGGTAGTCCAACGAGGTACGGAGGTACGTTGTCAGCTCTCTAGGCTAATCACACCTCTTTCTCTTGCTGCTGTGAAAGACACTGCACTCTTTAGCAGCAGAAGACAAATTTGGTGGGGCAAGGAGGATTGGATTTTGTTTTTGTTTTAGATTGACTTCACTTCTAAAACAACATGGAGCAACATGGAAAGGAGCAGGGCGAAAATTTTGTGAGCATTTAGCTGCCTACCTAAAAAAAGCTAAGGTAAAAGAAAAAAAGGGGAAAGAATTAAAGCCAGTATATAAATAAAGGAAACAATCAACAGCAGCATAATATCTTATACTGACTGTACAAAGAAGACCACATTCTTCCAAACAGATTTATTTATTTATTTATTTATTTATTTATTTATTTATTTATTTATTTATTTATATAGCTTGTATGCCACCCACTACCCAAAGGTCTCTGGGCGGCTCACAATCAAAATAAACAATTCAGGCAATTAAAACATCAAAATTGCAATAAAATTAAAACAATAAAACATTTAAATACAATAAATATAATATATTAAAATGCTACACTAAAATCGCCATCAGGACCCACAATAATCAGTTTAAAAACTTCTGGAACAGGAATGTTTTTACCTGGCACCAGAATGTCATCAATGTTGGCGCCAGGCAGGTCTCACTTGGGAGGGCATATCATAATCTGGGGGCAGCTGCCATAAGGTAGGTCTCCCTAAAGAAACCACATTCACATAAAGAATGAAGTTGCAATTCAAGGCTGTTTCTGAACAAGAGAGATTCTGCAACCTATAAAGTGCCATCCCTAATTTTGTCCATGCTAGTGTTTTAGAATTTCCCTCAAACACACACATTCCTGATAAGGTGAATTCCCCCCCCAAATCTAGACCTGCCTAATGAGAGGTAGCAAACCATAGTTTTCACGCCATGATTGCCATTTTTGAATAAAAGGCACAAGTAGACACTTCAAATGTTCAGAAGGTGGGAGGATCGAGAAGTGAAATAACATCATGAGGGAATAATAACTATAATAAAAAGGTCCCTAGAAAGAAAAAAAAAGAGTGTCTACCATTTTTCTCTATGGGATAAATAATATACAAATTTCTCATCAACCATAACTATGAAGTGGATCAAGGCACTACACAATTATACTTCAGGATGCCTAAGTTTCAATATAAAATGTTGGGGGGGGGTCCCCTCAAAATTCTGTGGACTGTCACCTCTATGTAAGCTTGTAGATGGAATCTGACTCTAAGCTAAAAAGTATGTATACAATTACTTTGTAGACTGCAATTCTATACAATGCAGAAAATTGGCATCATATGTCACTGACTGTGCAGTTCTAAATTGTTTTCTTTAAAGAGACCTCAATGTGTAGTATTCTTTTCCTTTTGAATGTGTCATTTCACTCTGAATCATTGCACCACTAAGAAAAAAGAGTCATACAAATACTGTGCATAATTTGCAGTCGTCCCAGTGGAGACTATTTCTGTCCTGGACATTAAGCATCCATGCATTATACTCTTCAGCTGCACAAATGGCTGTAAATGGAAAGTTGGGAGTGAAGAATAATTTAGGTAAACAGAGAGGCATAGGGCAATTGCTTTGAGTGAAAGCAACACAGCTTTGGTAGGTCTACTAAATTACACTCTTGAGTCTTCATTTTTTTTAGCTCTTGAGATGAAGCTCATATCTGGCAACAGAGAATACCAATTTGCCTGTTTAGCTCTGCTTTCACAGAAGCCGTAGTAAAACGCTCCTGCGAGTGTCTTTTATGGATCACCGCAAAGTGAATCCAGTCTTCATCTGGATGGATTACATGTATATCCTGTCATATCCCATTGAGTTGTTTACTGAAGTAGGGAGCTTTCTCATCCCATCTGCCTATATTTCACCAATGTGCCTGTGTTGCAACAATGTGAAATAACACGAGGCAGCCATTAACAAACAAAAACACAAAATGCTCCTTATAAATTAACCCCTCATATAGATAACAATGAAGCAGGCCATTTATTTTTGCAAAATTTAATATTGTGGTCAGTCGCAGTCTGTTCTCATAATATCACACACACACACACACACACACACACACACACACACACACACACATTTTTGTTGACAACACCTCAAAAGTATTCAGGGAGTGAGGAAACTGAAATCTATAAGCAACCTCTGCTCCACATGAAAAGTGATACAGTATTATTGGTTGGAACTAGAGATGGGCACGACTTAGCGGTATGACTTAGCGGTATTCCCGTTTCCGTTTCCGTTACTCGTATCCGTTACTCTACGGAAACGGAAACGGGAATTACTCCGCCAGACTTCGACCTCGAACCGACGAACGAACAATTTGGTCTGATTTGTCGTGCTTGTTACTTGCATCGCGCAATGCCAAGCGGCACAGAAAAAAAGTTTTTAAAAGTTAAAAAAAAACCCGATTCCCGGCCCTAAAAGTAGGCGAAAACTGTCTGAGGGCACCTACCAGGCCAGAAGGGTGTTTTATTTGGGGGGGGGGTTCCCTGCCCCCCTCTCCTTGGCTATTGCTACTGCTGCGCTGCTGGTACCAGGCTGGGAGGGTGCATCCATTTGCCATGCAGTGCGGGGGATCCAAAATTATACTTTTGAAAATCGTTGCCCAAAAACCCCACCAAAGCACCACAGAAACATGCGGAAATTAGCTATTTTAAATGCTTGAATTTTTACAGTAGCAGCACCATTTTATTTTATTTTATTTTATTTTATTTTTTTACACCTGCGCATTCGCAATGATGGGCTTGCCCATGGGAGTGGACCATGCAAAGTTTTGGAGCCATTCCACCAATCGCATGGCCAGGTTTTGCCGACTGTACCAGGCTGGGAGGGCGCATCCATTTGCCATGCAGTGCGGGGGATCCAAAATGGCGACCGCAATATTTTTTTTGAAATCGTTGCCCAAAAACCCCACCAAAGCACCACAGAAAGATGCGAAAATTGGCTATTTTAAATGCTTGAATTTTTACAGTAGCAGCAGTGGGTTTTTCTTGCAAAAAAAAGTCTCCATTGATTTTATTTTATTTTATTTTTTTACACCTGCACATTTGCAATGATGGGCTCGCCCATGGGAGTAGACCATGCAAATTTTCCACCCAATCGCATGGCCACTTGGCCAGGTTGACCACAGAGACTTCTGGGATGTGCCAATCGCATAAACAGCCCACTAATCGTAGCCCAAACCCGAACCCTAAGCCTAACCCATACGCCAGTACACTGTCCTTCTAAGTGGGTCATGCACCCCAATACTCACCCTAACCTCACCCGTAACTAGCCTAACCCTAGGTTGCGCTTTCCGTCTTAACCCTAAGCCAGATCTACTTGCATTGCACTACATGCAAGTACGTGAGACACAGCTGGTGCAAAGAGTCTGCCAGTCCGTCACTTGTGGCTCTGGCTGACTCCTGCAGCTCCCTCCAGGAGCCCGCTACCCCCTCCCCAAACCAGTAACAACAACGAAAAAACGAAAAAATGAACCGACTAATTTTTGCAAATTTTCGCGAAAAACGGAAACGAGCCGAAACGGAACCGGCCCAACTAACGACAACTTGAAAAAAAAATTTTTCAAGTTGTGCCCATCTCTAGTTGGAACGATTGGCATACAGTATAAGACTCAGTGTGGCCCAGTAGTAAGATTGTTTACTTAGAATACAAAAGACCATATCTCCATGGGGTCTACCCCGATATACGTGAAACACTATATGTGAATACCTGAAAAGTCAACAGAAAATATAAAGTTTATCTTAGAACTCCAACCTCTCACTTCACCGCCAGATATATAAACCACTGCTCTATCCAACATTACATAGGGCCTTTTCACACGGACCCCTAAAATCTGTGGCAAATGGCTCCCAGATCCGGAGCTTAAAATTGTTTCTCCACCAGCTCCGGAGTTTACAAAAAATTAAGTGCGACCATGCCCACTTAAGCGTGTCCCAGTGCACTTTTCAAATACCTGCTCTCCGAGCGTGAAAAATTCCTGATGCGGATGTAACGTAGTGAGTGCCAGGCTCTCCTCACTTCTGTTTGTTGTTGTTTTGCCCCTCGCCCCTTTAAGAGATCTGAATGCTGCCGGGGAGCAGAGCGAGACGGCAGAACGGAGATGAGCGGCATTCTTTTCTTCCTTTTTTTCTCCCTCCCCTCACGCAGCCAGCAGCCAGGACAGAGTGCAGAGGGGGTGGGAACACAGGAACAGCGACAAACCCCCAAGATCTCTGGTCCGAATTTAAGTGGCCAGCAGATCTTAGGGGTCATGTGAAAAGGCTCATAGTCATGTTCTTGTTTGCATGCAAAATTAATCCAGATTTTATCTGGAGGAATTACATGTATAGTCTTCATATCTTATTTAGTTGTTAAAATTTAGTCAGTTAAAATTGAAAGGTGGGCTATAAAATAACGAGGAAGTTTATATTTAGGAAGGGAGGGAGGGAGGGAGGGAGTAGGGAGGTCACACTGGAAGGGTGCATGAAGTAATTTGCTTTAATAGAAACATACAACGTATGATTGAGACATACAAAATAGTGCAGGGCATGAGTAAAGTGGATAAAGGGACGCTCTTCTCCCTATCAAAAAATACCAGAACTAGGGGACATACACTCAAATTGAGGGCTGGGAGAGTAAGAACAGACAAAAGAAAATGTTTTTTTTTACCCAGCATGTTGTTAGTTTGTGGAACTCCTTGCCACAGTACGTGGTGATGGCATCTAGCCTCGATGCCTTCAAAAGGGGATTGGACAGATTCCTGGAGGAAAAGTGCATCACAGGTTAAAAACCATGATGGAGATGTATAACCTCCAGCCTTAAAACCGGGGTACTTCAAGGGCCAGATGCACAGGAGTGGCAGCAGGAGACAGTTATCTAGTCTCGTGTGCTCCCAGACACATTTGGTGAGGCCACTGTGAGATACAGGAAGCTGGACTAGATGGGCCTTTGTCCTGATCCAGCATGGCTCTTCTTATGTTCTTATGTAAACCTTGTGTTGTTACATTTTGTCAAGTCACTTCCCCCTGATAGCAATCCTAGTAGGGTTTTCAAGGTACAGTGGTACCTTGTATAAAGGAATTAATTCATTCCAAATGAAATTATATTAAACAAATTTTCCTTTATACAAATGTCCCGTAGAAATGCATTGAAAACAGAGTGATCCCATTTTTATGTTGTACAGCTTCACCCCATAGGCAATTATGTTAAACAAATTTCCCCTATCTCTGGAATTTTTTATGTTGTACAAATTTTATGTTATACAAACCATTTGTTATACAAAGGTCCACTGTATATGAGATGCTCAAGCAGTGGTTTACACCTGGCATTCCCCAATAATTTTCCATGGGTGAGTTGAGATTTAAACCCATGTCTCCTGAGCCCAACACCAGTCCATTACAGCACAATCATTCTGGCAACCAACCCACATATGGGCATAGTAATAATAAATACATAAATAATGATATAATCCAACTAATCCCAAGTCGAACTGAACCCTTAACTCAACGGGAAAACCAGTAAACCACAAGAGAGAGAGAGAGAGACCGGGGTGAGGAGTCACCACTAAGCCCTTATTTTAAAAGAATGTGCTACTGTCATTGATATCACAGCCACATGGCCATGATCAAACGTAGGCCAGATTAAAGAGTGTGTGTGCTGTTTTTAATTAAATTACTCTTAATTAAATAGCTTGTTTAGGCTTTGGACTGGGTGGGCAGATCACATCGAAGGCATTGGTGCAGTATTGTTTCCCCACAATTCCTATAAGCCGCTTCCACCACCCACTCCAAATTATACATAAATGCTTACATTGGTAGTGAACAGGGTCAATGCTGTATTACGAATGATTAAACTGGATGCTGAGATGGCTTCTATGGACATTTCCCTCCCGGTAATAATTGGGTGACAATCACAGATGGCAGCAGGGAGAGAGAGAGAGAGAGAGAGAGAGAGAGAGAGACAGAGAGAGAGAGAGACAGAGAGAGAGAGAGAGAACAGCACTGCCGGCTGAGCTCTAGATGTGGCCATTGAATCATCATGAGACCCGTGCCATGTGTTCTTTGCAGCCAATAGGTACCAGCCAGCTGTTGAGATCCAAAAGGGAGCGGCAGGAATGTTGTGCTTTCATTCAAAGGGTTAACATTTTGCAGACCTCTGTTGCTTTGTAGAGGTAATTTTGTCCCCACATGGTTTGGGAAACAATCCATTTTGTTACCAATTGAATTGCTCTTTCTTCTCTTTTCTGATTAGAGAAAGACCTTGAGGGGAGTTTCATTTAAAATGCCTGTAAATGTGACAAAACCAACTTTAAGAGGAGCTCCTAAAAGTAAGAATTTTTTATTCCTCCCACAAGTAACCCTTTTCAATCATTGCATTATGACAGAAATGTAAACTTGCTACACATTTGGAAACCCAAAATGCAACTTGTTCTATTATCTTGTTATTTTTAAAGAGTGCCATTAGAGATGGGCACGAAACGAACAATTTTTTGTTTCCATTTTCGTTTTTTCATTTCGTTACGCAACGAAATGACAAATGAATTTTGTCTCTAAAATGAAACGAAACGAACAGAAACACCGGAAATTTTGTCGTACATTTCGTTTTCGTTACGGCAATACAGTGAACTGCTTTAAATGCTTTAAAAAATCACAAAAAAATGAAATAAATGGTAATGAAACGGTAACAAATGAATGAAAATGAAAACAATTTTTTTGCAAAAAATTCGCGAAAAACTGGAAACGAACCGAAATGGACCCTCCAAATGACAAACGACAAATGAAACACCATTTTTTTGATTCGGGCCCATCTCTAAGTGCCATTTTGATCCATGCCCCACAATGTTGCTGTATATTCTTGCTAACACTTCCCACATTGACCTTTCTTGAAAATCTCCATTATTCATTTTCCACTAAGCAACAGTGCCTGCTTGCCTTCCTGAAAGCTCCTCATAAGGCTTTTGATTCTGATCTTGGCACAAAGCAGCGCTTAAATACAGCGGGACTGGGTCCAGCCTTTAATCTGACCCTGACTTGTCTTTTCAGCAATTAAAATAATGAGTCAAAGCAATCCATAGAGGACAGTTTCTTATTCCTCAAAACTGATGTTTGAGATGACACATCACTGCAGCATGTTAGCACAACTATATTTAGATGTAGTGTTGAGTTCAGGATTGCTTTCTCTTTTACGTGTATTAATATATAAGTCAATATTATGATACACACAAGTCAAAAATCACAAAGATATTGCTTGCTTTATTAGCATTAGTGTGTTACTTTATTTAAAATTAGAGTTGTATATGAAATATTAGTAAAATTAAAAACAAACTAAAATGTTTTTGTGGTATGTGGTCCCATAAAGGTCATTTTGCTTATGAGCAAGTTTAGAGAGCAGCGCTTCTGGAAGTGAAGGGTTGAGTAAACTACCTTTTCCACCATCATATGAAGAGCCTGCCCCTCACCCAACATGCTGTGTGAAATGGCAAAATTTAGGGAGTGGTTACTGGTCCTGATAGTCTCCGGAGACACATCTTCATGGACAGGCCTCAAGGTAGGCAGCTGTGTGGATTCCTATCACTCAGCCTATACGAGCAGTATTCATATCCACAAGGATATGTCATAACATGAAGAGCTCTCAATTCCAGATGAAGCCAAATCGAATTCCTTTTCAACAAGAGGGGTTTAGCTTCCAATAACACAAAAGCCAGATTCCTGTTGGCCATCCAAAGCAAAAGAGCCCTGCTGAATGTGCTGCTGAATGGTAAGTCAGCACCTTACAGGAACACTTACTCAGTGATTCTCAACCTGTGGGTCCCCAGATGTTCCAGGACTCCAACTCCCAGAAACCCCTTCCAGCACAGCGAGTGGTGGAGGCTTCTGGGAGTTGCAGTCCAGGAACATCTGGGGACCCACAGGTTGAGAACCACTAACTTACACAAATTCCACTCAGTCAATGGATCTCTTCCAGTTATGACTACTAATACGATTCTAGCCAACGCTGCTGGGAAACTCCATTTTCTCTCCATTTACTCTGAAGATTGCAACAAAGCCCAGACGGAAGAGGGAAGCAGAATGTGATGGAGTGACAGATCATGTCATAGGGCCTGCTACTCAAAAAGTTGTTGTAGTCTGCCCTGGTGCGTCCTTACTGCACTACACCACTCCAGGTATAAGGAGTAAGATGGGATCAAGATATGGGGAATGGGCATATCAGCAAATTGTCATATTATATCTTTCTTCAGGGGGCACTCAATGATTGGTGCCTCCAGAGAGCTCTTGTTATCCATTTCCAAATTTCTACTTAGTGCCACTGAATGAAATTCTGAAGCAGTTTTATTGGAGATCTCTGGAAACATTGCTGTAGGTGCTGCTAATTCCCTGCCCTGGTAAAAGCCACACAATAACTACTTGGCCAAAACACAATAGGCTGTGCGAGTGAAACAAAAGCAGGTTTTTCTACATCTTGAGATTGCACGGTCTCACTGGATGTTCCCACTTTGTTTTGTTTTCTGCTACACACAACGCACAGAGTCCGGCTGCCATGAAAACATTCTTCCCTACGAGCACATCTCACGTTGCGTCACTGCAGGTGCTTAGAGTTATCCGATCACCTTGTGGCTTCCTGCGTCCGGGCCTTCTCTCCCAGAAGGGCTTCTCGTGTCAGCGGGATAAACTGCTTAGTCACAGAGGTGATCCAATGATTACCAATTTACTATAGAGCAACACTGCAAGGCAGAGCTGAAATGGCAGGGAAATTCTGGCTTTGTTTCTTTGCAGCTGCTGGGCTGCCTTGGTAACATAGGAATTAGACATGAACAATATAAAACCAAGTGGTTTGCAGCTTATATAGATTTAGCAAAGCAGAACTCATGAATAGTATTAAACAAGGAAAGGAGTAATTCAGAGAGTAGAAAATTAGGCACGTAAATTATACTTTTCTGAAGAAGGGCCTGGAAGGATGGTGGCAATGCACACAAGAGGTCTACAAAATGCACTCTTGACATAATTTGAGATCCTGCATTTTGCACTGATTGGTAACAGCTCTCACAGGCACCGCTTCTTAATTAATAATTATGTGCTGTCAAGCTGATGCCAACTTTCGGTGATCCTCTCAGGGTTTTTGCAAGATAAAGTACTCAGAGGAGTACTCTATCCGTTCCTCCTTCTGGGGGTGGTCTGGGACTGTGCGGCTCACCCAAGGCAAAACAGGTGGTAGGGCACCTAATCCCCTCAACCAGAAATGTTCCAGCTGATCTGCTCTGGCTTGTGGTCTTTCAGCTGTATCCAGGCTGCAAGCCATACAGGCCTCTGATCTGTCAGCACAGAGAGTCCCAAGACATTTAGTTGCCTGAGGTGAAGGAGAAGTGACTGGCCATTAACACTGGCTGGCGACAGGCTAACTTCTTTCACTGAGGCAGCCGAAGAGTGAGCCTGCTAGATCACAGCAAGGGCCTATCAGGTCCAGATCAATCCTGTTTCCCACTGTGGCCAGCCCGGACCCACAAACAGGACGTGAGTGTCCTCGCACCGTCTCTCACGCATCCCTTAGCAACGGGTCTTCACAGGCACAATGCCTCTGAAGAGGGCAATAATGGACAAGATCCTGTTAGCTCCGTTCAAGGGGTGGAAATCTGAATGAGCCACTAGAAATAATTAATTTAAAGCTACCTATCCCTCCCTTTCCCCATTTCCACTTCCAAGGTTCCCTGGGGTCCCCCCCTTTTTTTTTTTTGGCCTCAGGGAAGTTTTTGGGAGCTTTGGAATGGTTGGGAGGGAGCTTTTACGCTGGCAGTCAAGCAACATTTTTTGACATTGGAAGTCTCTTCTTCCCTTCACATCCCAAGGCTGCGCCAGGCTCCCCCAGAGCAGCATTAGCTTCCTGCGGGTTTTCAAGGAGTTGTAGTCCAAAACCATAAATCTGTCTAAAGCTAAAAAAGTGCTCTCTGAACAGCTGTATCTCTTTTGGGAACAGGGCTGCGTGTCTTGGATCAAGGGCAGTCCCGAGCCCAGAGTGAACTTTACAAGCGCTACAAAATCAGAGTCACTAGCCTGTGCCAGAGGTACCCCAGAGCGATGGACTAGGATTCAGGAGACCCAGGTTCAAATCTCAGCTCTGCCATCAAAGCTTAAGGGGGGGGGCTGGTCGTCGTAATATCACTCCTTAAATATCCTGCTTACCATGGAAACTCTGGGAATCTGGTGTGATTGGATGGCAGATAACATATATACACAGAGACTCTGCTCGCATAGAGCCATCGTTGCTAGTACTAGTTACTGATAGCCTCCAAGGATTTGTTCAGAAATCAGCCCAGTCCCCTTTTAATGTCAAACTGGTAGCTTTCTCTCCACTTTGTGGCAGTGAATTTTGCCATTAATATAATCACTTCATGCAATAGATCTCTTTTCTTGATTTGACTCTCCCATGAAATGGCTCCAGTGGATTCTGGTATTTTTAAGAGAGTTTTGGGCACTGAATATTGCAGAAGAGGTAATCAACACACAGTTTTTAAACAGCTATGGGAAATCAAGTTTATCTAGAAACACATCTCACTTTCCAGTAATATGCTTTCAGGGCATCTCACAATCAATAACAGCAATGAAAACAACACCACTGCATATAACCCATTAAAACAGCAGGGGTGATAAAAGCACACAAATATCCTTACAATGGAATAAAGCAAAATTCAGATGATATTTTTAAAAGCATGAATGGAGAGGTCCAGGGAAAGGCATAAAATGTTTGCCTGTAACAGGCAACATCTCAGAGTGAGAGCAGCCTGAAAGAGACCCTAGATATTTCGCTGCCTGAGGCAAAGGACCAATATGGACAAACATCTTATTCCACATACAGAAAGTGACCACATTGGCATTTCAGTCTTCTTTCATTGCTGCTGAGAGAACAGTGTCCTCAGTGTAGGATTCAGATGAAAATGTATGTGTCGTATACAGTCTATTTGCTTCACATCTTCAAGACCATTTAAGAGCCTTGTGGCACAGTGGTTAAATGTGTATACTGCAGCTAAAACTGTGCTCATGACCTGGAGTTCACTCCCAGGTAGCTGGCTCAAGGTTCACTCAGCCTTCTACCCTTCCAAGGTTGGTAAAATGAGCACCCAGCTCGCTGGGGGTCAGGGGAAATGTGTAGCCTGCATAATTAAAATCACCCAGAGAGTGCTTTAAGCACTATGAGACTGGAGGCCAGGACTGTCTCATCTCTGCTGTCTTTCTGGAAGCAAGCAAAGACCTTCCTTTTCAGACAACCTTTCCCTGAATGAGGGACTACCTACAATGTGACTTTTATAGGGATTATACCATGCATGATTACATTGACCAGTTTCATAAGGACACCAGTGTTTTCCATGTTAGTTTCCACCCCTTGTAATGGATTTTTTCTTCTTCTTGCATGCTCTTTGTAGCTTTAGTGTTACCTCGTAATGTTCCAAGATGCCTCTTCTAATTCCCTGTTCTTAATTTGAATTATGTATTAAATGCTCTGGGCTGTTGTATATTGTCCCTCATTATGGTAAGCCACCTTGGGTCCTTTTCCAAGGAGAAACATGGGGTAAAAATATTCAAAATAAATAAATAAATAAATAAATAAATAAATAAATAAATAAATAAATAAATAAATAAATAAATAAATAAATAAAAGCAGAACACTTTGCATTTCAATATCTGCTATACCTCAGTGTTTTTCAACCTTTTTTGGGCAAAGGCACACTTGTTTCATGAAAAAAATCACGAGGCACACCACCATTAGAAAATGTTAAAAAATTTAACTCTGTGCCTATATTGACTATATATAAAGTAATTCTTTTGAATAGGAATCAAATAAACACAAAGAAAGTATTTTATAATTACTTTATTATGAAATAGTAAGTAAACAGAAATATGAAAAATTATAAAATACTTTATTCAGTGCGCAACCTGGGCCTGTTTGGCTGAACACAAAGCTGATATTCTTCAGCTTTTCCAACGGCACACCAGGCAACATCTCGCGGCACACTAGTGTGCCGCGGAACAGTGGTTGAAAAACACTGCTATACCTCACTGTCCTTATGTCAGGGCCAATCCTACTGAAGAGCAAAAACAACAAAAACCACACACACACACACACACACACACACACACACACCACCACCACCACCACCACCACCACCACTGCTGAGATTGACTCTTGCTGGTTTTAGCTGATGGGCATACATGAAAGAACCTGAAAGAAGGAGCACAGGTGGCCTTCCAGGTGTACAGGTTGCAAGCCACACTAGCATTTTGCACTGTACTCTGACCTGTACTTGCCCAAGACGTTGTTTTGCCTAAGGTAAAAGGAGATAACAGACCCTTTCCTCCTCCATGCATAGTAGCCATTTTATTGGCAACTGAACATAGCATCCTCCACTGAGACAGTGAGCTAGTTAAGAGGGCCCAACACAGACCATGAAAGAAGAGCATTTGTGGGCTCTGGTGTTTTGTTCACTCCACCCAATGGTTGGGCCAGCTGCAACCTGGGGCGTTTATACACGACCACTAAACTCCGGGGCAAATGGCTCCCAGCTCTGGAGCTTAGAAATGTTTACCCACCAGCTCCGGAGTTTACAGGAAATTAGGTGCGATCACGCCCACTTTAGCGCGTCCCAGCACACCTTTCAAGTACCTGCTCTTCCGTCCTGAAAATTCCTTGATGCGGTGTAAAGATAGTGAGTGTGGGGCTCTCCTCGCTTCTGTTTGTTGTTTTTTTGGCTCCCGCCCCTTTAAGAGCTACTTTACAGACACAGGAATCTTGCCGGCAAGAGTGAGAGCCAGAACGAGAGCCAGAATGGAGGTGAGGCACGATCTTTTCTTCCTTTTTTTTCTCCCTCCCCTCACGCAGCCAGCAGCCAGGAAGTGCGGAGGGGTGGGGAAGCAGGAAGAGCAACAAGCCCCTAAGATCTCTGGTCCGAATTTAAGTGGCCAGCGGGTCTTAGGGGTCGTGTAAAAGCGCCCATAGATATGCAGCCCTGGTGTTTCCTAGCAGCAGACCCAATGAGCAGCTAAGTAGCTTCGCTCAGAACTAACAGAAGTTTCTGAGAGGTCTTTAGTGACCAATGTTACATATTCCAGCAGGGGCCAACGTGTGGCCCTGGGACCCCAGGCATGCCCATTAGAGATGGGCACGAAATGCCAAAATGGCATTTTGTTTCATTTTTCATTCTTTTTTAATTCATTTCATTTGGACCAAAATTAATTTTTTTAAAAAATCATTTCATTCTTCATTTTGTTTCATTTTTAATGTTTTTTTAAACTTCTTTTACAGTCGATCAGCCCTGCTTTTTTTTTTTAACCTACTAGCGCAGACCAGCTGGCCCACAGGCCAGGGTGGAACTTTTTTTTTTTAAGTCTAGCGCCAACCAGCTGACCCATAGGGCTTGTCAAAATAAATAATTAACAAAAATGAAATGGAACGAAATGAAAATTTCCATTCCGTTTCATTCCATTTTTTTTAAAAGGGCACTTTATATTTCGTTTCATTCTGTACTGAAATGAAAAATGAAAAACAAAACAAAAACAATTTGTTTTGTGCCCATGTCTAATGGCCATATCTGTCGTTGAGGTTTCCCAGTACTCCCACAGACCCTCCTGTTTGCAGCAAAAAAAGCAAACTATTGTTCCTAAAAGTCTTTAAAAAGGCATCTCACATTTTAAACACATTAGTCTCCAGAGCCCCTCCAGAGTAATGTTTAAAACAGGGGTGCCCAAACTTTTTGTAAGGAGGGCCAGATTTGGTGGCTGAGAATGTGTCAGGGGCGGGTTGCTCCCTGACCCTGCCACCCCACTGCAAGCCCCACCCACTGACCCCTTGAAACCCCACCCATAGGAAGGAACACGGGGACCAAGGGAGGGAGGGAGGGAGGTGGAAACCAAGAGAGGAAAGAAGGAAGGTGGGGAACAAGGGAGGGAGGGAGGGAGGTGGGGACCAAAGGAAGCACAGGGAGCCGTGGCCACAGGTCTCCCCTTGGAAGAGGTGATCTGTGTGACCTTGCACCCCCCCAAGCTCCCCAGTGGTGGCAACGGCTTGCCCGCCAGCCCACCCCAAAGCTCCTTAGCGGTGGCAGAGGCCCGCTGTCCTGCCCACCCCCACACTTTCCCCTGCGGTGCCTGTGGCAGCAGACCACCCGTCTGCCCATCCGCCCAAGCTTCCCAGCGTGTGTCAGTGTTGGCAGAAGATTTAAAAAAGAAAAACATGGGGCGAAGGAGGGGGAGGGAGGGGCGGGCCAGCCAGACGCGGGCCACTCAGAATGGCCTGATGGGCCGGATTTGGTCCCCGGGCCGGACTTTGGGCAGGCCTGGTTTAAAAGGTCCAAACACCAATTTTTCAAAGCCAGAAGTGGATACATGCCACTCCTAAGCTTTTTTTGATTGATTGATTGATCGATCCATCCATCCATCCATCCATCCATCCATCCATCAATTGATCCATCGATCGATTGATACTCCTAAATTCATTATTGCTTTTTTGGCATTTTGAGCCACCTATGCAGCCCATAGAGGGTCCCAGAGCAGAAAAACCTCCCTTTACAATTCCCCACCCTGTTACAATAATCTAAAGTGAGGATTAACCTGGTCAGATTTTTGCAGTCATGGTCAGCTCACCAAATATAACTCCTGATGAAATGTGCAGGATACCATGCAGGCACACTGAGCCTGCAGAGGCAGGACTGGGTTCCGGAGAATGCAGACCTGAGGCTCAGATCCCACCCCCACCCCAGCACAGGTTAATCCCATATCCTTGATCATATGAACCATCCACTGATGGAATCATGAGCAAGCTGAGATTGCAATGGAGCAAGCAGGTCCCATAGTTAGATCATGACTGAAACCTCAGATGACATCACCCTGTTAGGAGAAAGATGGGAGACCTCTGGGATAGAAGAGAATCCACACCAGTTAAAGCACCCCCAGCCTTCCCTCTATTAATCACAACGAGAAAGGTCTATTAGTTCCATTTTCTGCATCCAGGGCTGCCTATCTCATTAATGGGCAGCAATACAGATAGGTATGAGTTTTAAAAAGTGCAAAAGTCATTTTAAAATTGTTAATCCATCAATCCATATCCCCAAAGAATATAAACTGGTGATTTTTTTTTTCATGATTTTTTATTTTTCAATTCATGTGCATGTAAAAAAATGGCACTTAGAGGCAACAGAAGTGCAGGGAATCTTTCCTAACTCCTCTCTATAATCCCTCCAAATCTGGTGAGGATTAAATTTCTGATGTCTAAATTACACACCTACAAAAGCCACCACCCCCCCCAGGAAAGTTCCCCCAGGCACCTAGAGACACCAAACTTGCAGAGAAGCCTCCTGTGACTCTCCTCTACAACTCCTCCAAGTTTTGCGAAGATTGGGTTTCCCCAAGCCAGGTTCTGAATGGGACTTTCCTTGGGGGAGCCCCTGTATAGGTGTAGAACCTGGATGTCTGAAACCCAATAGGAGCCTCACGGCACAGTGGTTAAACTGCTTTACTACAGCCAAAACTGTGCTCATGATCTAGGGTTCAGTCCCAGGTCACCTCCATTCTATCATCCCAAGATCGGTGCAGTAAGTAGCCAGCTCGATTTGGGGGGCAGGGGCAATGTGTAGCCTGCATAATTAAATTGTACACACCCCAGAGAGTGCTTTAAACACTATGGGTCAGAATATTATCAGCATGTTTTGCCCCCCCCTTTTTTTTTTAGTCAACAGAGATCTTTTATAAACCCATCACCTGGCGATCCTAGTTATTAACCTGTAGCTTCTTGAAAAACGAGGTGTGTTTACAGCCTGGGCTGCTGGCGAAAATCCTGTTGAATAGCAAAGTCAATCACTCTAGATTAGTCCCCTTGAATTGTTGGGGATTTGGTGAGTCAACTCTTCGGTAAGTTCCATTTGATTCAATGGGACTACTCTGGTTGCTTGATACACTAGATTAAGTCACAATCATAGCATCAAGTGGAACTTACAAAAGAATTAACTTACCAGACCCCCTCTGATTCAGTGACAACACAACATCCATCAATGGAAGTCATTCTGGTTCCTGTCCAACTACCCTTCATCTTTTGGCAAACCCTGTTTGATATGTGTGCAGCTGGCTGACCAGTATGAATGGTGGAATCGAAAAAAATAGATACATCAGCTGTCTGGTGACTTGAATAAAATCATTGTTCTGTCATTTCCTAGAATCATAGAATCATAGAGTTAGAAGATACCTCAAGGGCCATCTAGTCCAACCCCCCGCCATGCAGGAACCCCCATCACGGTGCTCCTGACATATGGCCATCCAGCCTCTGCTTAAAAACCTCCAAAGAAGGAGACTCCACCACCCTGCCGAACAGCTCTAACTGTCATGAAGTTCTTCCTAAAGTTTGAATTGAATCTCTTTTCCTGTAGTTTGAGGCCATTGCCGTGGGTCCTAGTCTCTGAAGCCATGGAAAACAAACCATGACTGTATTCCTCAGGTCTGGGGAAACAATTCATCCTAAAGAAAATAGCAGGGGAGCTTCCTCAAGCTTTTCCCTGTAAGCCCCCGAAATTTGGAAAGGTTTGGGGGTCAGGGGCTGAGTTATAAAGCTCCAAAGGGGGTGCCCCTAGAAAAAATATCTTTCTAGTTGGATTCAGAACTTTGGAAGCCAAGCTGCAGGTGAGCAATTAGCATAGCCACAGCTTGGCTTCCAATTCCAACTAGAAAAACTTTTTTCTAGGGGTACCCCCTTTGGAGCTTTATAACTCAGCCCCCTGACCCCCCCCCCAAATCTTTCCAAATTTAGGGGGGTTACAGGGAAAAGCTTGAGGAAGCTCCGTGACTATTTTGGTCCTTTAGGACCTAGGAAAGCATAGCACTTCATTTCATTTTGTTTCATTTTGTAATGAAACTACTTTTAAAATTTATTACAAACAAAACAAAACTACTAAAGAAACAAAATGAAATGAAACAAAATGCTATTTTTCTATTTCGTGCCCATCTCTAATAGAAACCAAATTCATTTACAAAGCAGCAAACTGTTTTTGTTGCTTTCCATTCTTTGGGTAGAGACCACAAAAAAATCCAACAGTGAAAGAAGGAACATATAAAACAACAATTCTTCTAATTACTCCCACTGAAGATTTCCTTCAAAATTCAGTGTCTAGTAAACTACAGCTCTGCTTCCAATACAATATGTTTTGTCAATCACTGCAGGACCTAAAGCCAGATCAGATCTCTCATTGCTTCAAGCTGCCTTTAAAAGGGACTAAGGCTACTATTCTGCAAGGGGAAAGATGGTTGCAGACATGGGTTCCACCACAGACTTCCCAAATCACTGTTTATTTACGACATCTCCAAATCTCGAAACATACTAGTTCCCTCCCATTTGGCACTGGTTAGCTTCATCTTGAGAGGGGTGTCCAGTTCTGGACACCACACTTTAAGAAGGATGCCAAAATCTGGGATACGTTCAGAGGAGGACAACAAGAATGATCAGGGGACTGGAAACCAAGCCCCCATGGGGAAAGACTGAAGGAACTAGGCACGTTCCATCTTGTTTGTGTTTTATGCTATTGTTGTAAACTGCCCAGAGTGGCCCTGTTACCAGATGGCTGGTCTAGAAATTCAATAAATAAATAAATAAATAAATAAATAAATAAATATGTCTGAGAACATCTGGAGAGCTTGTCTGAGAGCCCTACAGACCAAAATTAAACTTGGTAACTAAAGGCTGCAAAATGATACACAGTTAATTGGGAATGAACCTGTTGAGTTCAGGTGAACATGCCTCCAGGTTATGTTTCATCGTTTCAGGCAATCAGATACCCACATTTGAAGACAACAGACCTGAACATCCAATGCTGTAGATGAAAATACCTCCCCCGGCCCATCCTTTAAGCTATTTACATCAGTTCCTCAGCAACGCTGTCAGTCTCTACGGTCCAGCCATACTTTATGTGATTTAAATAATGGGCAAGGATGACATCAGTTCTTTCTTGTTCCCTTCTAATTAATTTCTGGATGGTGTTTTCTTATATTGATTTCAAGAATTTTGGAATAACCTCTCTGCTAGTGACCAGGCCAGCTCAGTTCTCTTGAGATGGGAATGAAAGGGACCCCCACATCCATTGTGCTGCCTCAGCTTCCCTCAAAGCAATCTCTCCCCCCCCCCCCTCCTCACTTGCAAAATGGCTTTTTTGCAGAGGAGCACAAAGTACACTGTTCCCTGCAGAGTCGGCTGTTTTGTAAACGCTGCTCTTTGAAAGTCCCCCCCCCCAGGCCAGACCTTGTTTAGGAAGTGTCCAGTAAAACCAGCTGTATCACAGCAGCAACCTTCCTAGCAAGCAGGGCATAATTGCTACTCCTGGCAGACACTACCTGCCTAATGAAAGAGCCGGCCCTGATTCAATGAGTGCTTATGCTGATTTACACCCTAACTGTAACTTTATAAATTGCAGCAATTCTAAAGAAAGTAAAATGAGAACAGAACACCATACCCAACAGCAAAATAAGATGGCCTTCTAAGATCAAACACCCTTAAGTGGAAAGACTGTTGGAATCTTCCCGGTTATTCTTACCCACAGAAGTACAGATTGTCCTCTTTTTTGTAAGCTAAAAACTTGAACAATAATTTCTCATGGTGGCTTGGAACTTCTGTAGACATCCTGCTCCACCATCTGCAGTGTTGCCCAGATGGAAGGAGCTTGGCCTCAGTCAGATATGCATCTATCTATCTATCTATCTATCTATCTATCTATCTATCTATCTATCTATCTATCTATCTATCTATCTATCTCACTCACTCACTCACTCACTCACTCACTCACTCATCCCCCTGTCTCTCTCTCTCTCTCTCTCTCTCTCTCTCTCTCTCTCTGATTGTGTGTTTTGAATCCAACTGCCCGGTTAGCTGAATGGGAGAATGTCACAGACTGAGAAGAGATTTGTCTCCTAGATAGTGGATGCAGGGCCAGTGCGTCCATTAAGGCGAACTAGGCAGTTGCCTAGGGCACCAAAATGGAGAGAGGGCGCTGGCCAGCCTGCCGCCCCCCCACCGCTGGCCACCGCCATCCGTCCCCCACCACCCAACAGCCGTGTCGCCGTCTGCCCGCCGCCCCCTGTGCCCATCACTGCCCCCCCCCCGCACCCATGTGTGCGTCGCCATCCCCCACCATCCGCCACTGCCCCCTGTGTGTGCCCCTGCCCCCGCCCCACCCCTGCCCCTGCCCCACCCCCCCACCCCCCACCCCACCCACCCGTGCCCACCCCACCCACCCTCTGCCCACCCCACCCCACCCCCACCCCTCACTTAGGGCACAAAAAAACCTAGCACCGGCCCTGAGTGGATGAGCCTCATGGTGCAGTGGTTAAACTGTATTACTGCAGTGAAAATTCTGAGTTGAATCCCAGAATCAGGTAGCCAACTCAAGGTCAACTCAACCTTCCATCCTTCCAAATCAGTACACTCAGTATCCAGATCACTATGGAAACTAGAGATGGGCACAAATCGAAAAAATGATGCTTTGGTTTTTCATTATTTGTTGCGGGTCCATTTCGGTTCATTTTTGTTTTTCGTGATTTTTTTGAAAAAAATTCATTTTGTTTTTTCATTTTTCGTTTTTCATTTTTACCTGCTTTTTGCGCAACTTAAAGCATTTCCACACGCGGACATCCCCCAATGCCCCAGACCAGAGGGAAAACACTAAAAAAATGATGCTGGCAGAGAAACAGTATAGACTAGGTACGCAGGGAGGCTGCAAAGGCAGCAGCGGGCGTTGCCCAGGGTGTAAGGCAGACGCAGAGTGACTGCACTGCGGGGCAGGGGAGGGTACTCACCTAGAGGTACGCACGCACACAGGGAGGCTGCAAGAGAAATCTCTTCTTTCTCTCCCCTAAGAGCCAGGCTGCAGCCAGCAGGAACACAGAGACACACACCTGCCTGGCTGGCCTAAAGTAACGAGTCACAGAGACAGCAATCCCACCCTAACTCCCACCGCAGACTGCAAGGAGGACGGGGGCTGACAAAGCTTTTTATGCCCTCTGTGGCTGCCACACCTACCCAGTCTGCAACCTGGGCATGCTATTGGTTGAAATTGTCCAAGAATTTACATGATCCCATCACATGGCTTGCATCCATCTTGTGGCTAGAATCCATTTTGTGTCATCCTTAAAGGGAAAAGAAAAAATACATTGCGATGGGAGAAAGACAAAACAAACGTTTTAAGGACTGCAACCCCCTGGTAGGTAATAATTTCAAATAATTATCACTGCGATTTTACAGATGTCCAGGGCGTTTTAATACCCAAGAAATCATAATATGAGGCATCTGGGAGCCATTTTGGGTCGATGTCCCCTAACTCCCCTTAAAGGAAAAAAATACAGTGATCTGAGAAAAGACATAAACGCACGTTTTAAGGAACCCAACCCACCTGTTAGGAATTATCAGGCAGAATAAATAATTATTGCTGGGTTTTTACAGATATTCAGGACGTTTTTTAACATTTAAAAACAGCTCATTTCATTGTGCGTCGCCATTAACGAAAATGAAGCGTAACGAACCTAATTTTTATGGTTCTGTTCTGTTTGTTCCAATTTCATCACAATTTTCGTTATTCGTTTCCTTACATAATGAAACGAATAACAAATGACAGAACAATTTTTTTCGTTCCGTGCCCATCTCTAATGGAAACAATGTGTAGCCTCCATAATCTATTTAGTTTGTTTAATTAAAATATTTGTAGACTGCTTTTCTCCCCAAAAGGACCCAAGACAGATGTGTTTCTTGCTTACCTCTGTACTCAAGCTCTCTCTGGACAGTTTACAGTAATTCCTTCTTGTTTGTTTTTTGTTTTTGTTTTTTTGCAGATTATTGATGCATTTTTATCTTCTGTCTCAGTGTTGGTTTTGCTGTTGGAGGATGCAAAGTTACAGGAAGTTCTGAGATTACCTGTGAGTTTTGGTATTGCTTTTGTGGTTGAGAAGATATTTCATTACTGTGGCTCCCATTCTTTGGTCAAGGAGTCCTCTGTGAGCCAAGACTCAGAATCAATCCTGGATCTCTCAATACTGTATGTATCAACACACCCACACCCACACCCACACCCACACCCACCCACCCACCCACACACACACACACACACACACACACACACACACCCACCCACACACACACACACACACACACACACACACACATATGTATCAGTCATGAACTCCAGTGTGGGTGGAATAAATCTGAATATAATGATCCACTGGTATAGACACAAATTAGGAAATAATTGCATCACCTAAATCAGAACATTGCATACGAGGACCAAGTTGACTGTGTGCTTGCTTAGTCCATGGTTTAGATGCCAGGTCCTGGTGGGCCGTTTCATGCACCCTGAACTCTTTCTTCATGTTTAAAATAGTCTTGGAATGAAACCCCTCCTAACAGACTTGAGTGCCTTCCAAACAGTCCTGTATAAAGCAGAACACAGCATGGTTGATGAGTTCTTTCCCATGCCAGTGCTTTCCCTCTGGGAAAGCAAGACCGTGTGAGAAGATATCAAAGAATGAGCTCCTCCGACCTTGTCAGGAGCTGCCAGGACTCTACCTGGGAGCCCTTGGTTCCAGGATGCAGTTGGGTTCACCTAGTAGAACTTCAACTTGGGCCATCATCCAGTCAATGAAGACCTCCCAAGTTCTTAACTGGGCCCACCTCCAGGACAATGCAGGATCCTCCTGACCTAGATGAGTTCTTGTGCATTCCTGGCTCCAGTTCTGGCTCATGTTTGTCCCCAGAACTTCTGAGACCCATAGGGCCTCCAGCATGTGACATTCATGGGGTATGAGTGAGCCTCACTAGAGCTGCAGCCACACATATACAGTAGAGCCTCATTAGAGGTGTTTCTGAATGTGTATAGTAGCAAAAATAGGCTTGGTGCCATATAGTGTACAGAACAGTCCTAAGGATTGAACTAAATGTGAAAGGAAAAGCATTTTCAGGATGACTGGGCCATTTTTGTTCCCACCACAGGATTTCCTCAGGGATGCATCCATCAACCACCAAAGCAGTAAACTTTGGTAACAGTAAATGGAGGTTATGGAGATGAGAAAGATCACATGATGTAGAAAACAGGCATCTTTCACTAGTGGCAGTAGCAAGAAAGATGATAAAAACCATCCTCTTATTTGGCTCCGTGTCTCCCCAGTTGACTGAGTCATGATTCTGCTAGTCATGCAAAATATAATTCAGTGGTTTTTTCTGTTCTCAGGAAGAGCTCAATGGTGTTTGAGTTGACCCTGCTTTCTGATTATCTGTTCTGCGTACAGCCCATTTGTTTTCAACTTGTACGTTTTAAAAAAATCCTTGTTGAAATTTGAGAGCAGTTGTTCCTGGTAGTGGGTATTGTTATTTCCAAATATCAGAGTAGTAACTAGACATCCTGGCACCTGGAGCAAGCAGCTCTATCTTCAACCCCATTTGCCCCCATGCAATAGGAGGAGGCTGCAGTGCCCCCTCCAAAGAAGAGGGGAGTGAAGAAGGGAGGGAGGCATTGCAATTATTTCTTTCCTCAGCAAAATCACCAATAGGTTTTGTTGCCCTCTACATTTTGGTGCCCTGGAGCCAAGCACAGGTTGCTCCTCTCCAGCTAGAATGATAGCCCAGCTCCACCCATATCTACATGGACTCTCTCAGGACAAGCATAGCAGGTTCAAAATGCTGCTGCCAGACTGTTGGTGGGGCTTGACAAATTTGGTCATATTGTCATCCCACAAACAGTACGAGTACTGCAATGAGACTGGCATGATTGCCATAAAGACAAAATAGAACATTGAGACACCGGGTTCCTTCAAGAATTTATTGCAATAATTGAATCAATGAGGCGAAAATATGCCTGCCTGAAGGCACCTACCAGAGGGGTGGTTTCGGGGGGGGGGGGTCCCCGGCCTCCCCCCCTCCTCTCCTGGGCTGCGCAAAGTGCGCATCCTCATCGTCGAGTCGCACTCGCCCACGCCAACTCGCCAAGCGGCGCAGCACAGAAAAAAAGTTTTTAAAATAAAATAAAAACCCCGATTCCTGGCCAAAAAAGCAGGCGAAAATATGCCTGCCTCAGTGAGGGCACCTACCAGAGGGGTGGTTTCTGGGGAGGGGTCCCCGGCCTCCCCCCTCCTCTCCTGGGCTGCGCAAAGCGCGCATCCTCATTGAGTCGCCAACTCGCCAAGCGGCGCGGCAGAGGAAAAAAGTTTTAAAAATAAAAAACCCGATTCCCGGCTAAAAGAGCAGGCGAAAATATGCCTCCCTCAGTGAGGGCACCTACCAGAAGGGTGGTTTCTGGGGGGGGGGGTCCCTGGCCTCCCCCCCTCTCCTGTCCTGGGCTGCTCTGGTGGGGGGCATCCTCGTCGTCTCGCCAAGTCGCCATGCCATGCGGTGCGGGCGGGGGATCCAAAATGGGGCAACCGCAATATTTATTTTAAAATCGTGTGGTCCAAAAACACACCAAAGCACCACAGAAACATGCGAAAATAGCTATTTTAAAACTGCCTGAATTTTTACAGTAGCAGCAGTGGGTTTTTCTTGCAACAAAACGTCTCCATTGATTTTATTTTATTTTATTTTATTTTTATTTTTTTACACCTGCACAATGATGGGCTGTCCATGGGAGTGGACCATGCAAATTTTTGGAGCCATTCCACCAATTGCATGGCCACTTGGCCAGGTTTTGACCGAGACCTCTGGGATGTGCCAGTCGGGCATAAAAAGCCACTAACCCTAGCCCAAACCCGAACCCGAACCCTAACCCTAATCCATACGCCAGTACACTGTCCTTCTTAGTGGGTCAGAGAGGCACCCAGAGGTGCACCCCAGTAACTCACCCTAACCTTACCCGTAACCCTAAGCCTAGCCCTTGCGCTAACCCCTAACCCCAAGCCAGATCTGTGTACTCGCATTGCACTATACAGCAAGTACACTTCCCTTCTTAGTGAGTCACAGCGGGCGCCCGTAGGGGTCCTCTCTCACTTCGTTCCCCAGCCCAAGTGCACCGCAGGCAGTGAGTCACAGAGGCACCCGAAAGAGAGGTGCCTCTGCCTGCTGCAACTGCAACTTAATGGTATGCATATCCAATTGGCTATGCATGCCATTTTGTAGCGGGCCAGAGGAGGCACCCACCCCAGAGAGGTGCCTCCAGGAGCCCACTTTCCCTTCATGGCGGGCCAGAGGAGGCACCCACCCCAGAGAGGTGCCTCCAGGAGCCCGCCCCCCCAAAACCAGTACTAACGACAGACGAAAAACCGACAAACGAAACGACAAATTTTTGGAAAATTTCGCGAAAAACGGAAACGAGCCGAAACGGGCCGGCTCTGACACACAACAACTCGAAACGTAATTTTTCCTGGTCGTGCCCATCTCTAATTATAAATTTCTTTATTGCCACTGTTACAATATTGCCCCTGACCTCAGACATCTCCACCTGTTTCTTCCAGGATCATTTTCAAGGTTCTGCCTATTCTGTATAAAGCCGTCCATGGTTTGGGCCCACAGTACCTGCCAGAGCACATCAGCACAATATCATCTGCCCAGGCGACCTGGGCATCACAATCTAAAACACTTAGGTGACTACCCAAGAGAAGCTCACAAGTCCACTATGTGAAATAGAGCCTTCTTGGTTGTGGCCCCAATATTATACATTTAGCACCAATGGCTCATGGAGCTTCATCGAGCTGCCTCCCTTATCGCCTTTCATAGGCAGTTATAGACCTTATTGTTTTGGTTCGGAGGCTTTTGAGACCAGCCACAGCTGATAGTTACCTTTCCCCACTTGAACTCAGTCATTTGCTTTAGCTTCTGCATTTCTGTGGAGCCATCTCATCTTTCTTTTTATTCTTGTTATGTTATATTTTATGTTGATTGGTATCTTGTTTTATTTCATATTATACAGTATTATGTGTCTTTATTGCAATGTCCGCTTTAAGGTGCCCAGAGTAGTGCATATGCACTAGCTAAGTGGGGTAAATAAATAAATAAATAAATAAATAAATAAATAAATAAATAAATAAATAAATAAATAAATTCTCTCTCTCTCTCTCTCTCTCTCTCTCTCTCTCTCTCTCTCTCTCTCTCTCTCTCTCTCTCTCTCTCTCTCTGTGTGTGTGTGTGTGTGTGTGTGTGTGTGTGTGTGTGTGTGTGTGTGTGTGTGTGTGTGTGTGTGTGTCGTTACAGTTGTGACCGACTCTTTGTGACCCCACGTCCATGGAGCTTTCTTGGCAGAAATACTGGAGTGATTTTCCAGTTCCTACTCCAGGCGCTTGTCCAAATAAATAATAAAAATTTAAAAATGGAAAATGGAACGGAACGGAAAGAAAATCTCCATTTTGTTTTGTTTCATTTTTTAAAAGGCATTTCAATATTGAAATAAAAAAATGTTTTGTGCCCATCTCTACAAGTAATTATGCAGGCTAGAGGCTACACATTGCCCCACCACCAGCAAGCTGGGTGCTTAGTTTACCTACCTCAGAAGGATGGAAGGCTGAGTGAACCTTGAGCCAGCTACCTGCGATCGAAGCCCAGGTCATGAGCACAGTTTTACCTGCAGTAAAGGCGTTTAACCACTGTGCCATGAGGCTCATAAATGAAGGTATGAGATATATAATTGAACTACTTCTTTCTGTATTTCCTGGGCAACAAAAACCTGTCAATTTTTTTTTTAAAAAAAAGAATGTAAATTTTGCCCAGACTGCCTCAGAGCTGAAGTTTCAATCTGAGAATTGATTTAACAGCACTTCCTTCTGAAGGGCCTAAAATCTGCATGTCTGCCATGCAGCTCTTCCTCCCTGGCCCCTTTCTCTCTAGAGAAAAGCTAGGCTCTTTCAAGCATTCATGAAACATACAGAGAATTATTTATAAATCATTTGAAAATAAACGCTGGGGAGATAACTCCACTCTGTGCTGCACAGCCTCTTCCATATAACGGGATGCCCAAGAGACTCGGGGCTTTTTTGTGCCATTGTGATTCAAAATAACTCCAGTTCAGGGAGCACTGCCAGCTACAAGGCAGAGTGGGCTTCCCCTATGAAAATTAATAGCAGAACATCCCTTCTTCTATTTTCAGAGCCTGATTACATTGCATAATTGCATCCAGTCGCTAAAGGCTGGTGTGATAAAGCCTGTGAAGCGTTTTGGACAAGCAGGTCCCTTGGATCTTAGTCAGGGTTTTAAATGGGTTCCTTAAACCACTCATGCACTGGGTCCTGTAAGGACCTGGTATTATGTGCTGTCAAGTCATTTACGAATGATGGAGACCCTAACAGAGTTTTTCCAGTATGTGAGTTGTTCAAGGAAGGTTTTATTATCACTAACCACAGTTCCATGGCCAAGTGGAGATTTGAACCCAGGTCTTCTTAGACCACTGTGTGTCATGTGCCATCAAGTTGGATCCAACTTACATCAACGCTAATACGGCATGGTTATGCTATTGAAATAAATCAGGAGAGGTACTGGGAGGATTGAATTTGTTTTAAAAGTCACATGGAAGTCACATAATTGTTGGGTTGTTGTGTGATCAAATCAAAGAAAACAGTTCTTCAAAACACCTTCTGTAGCCTCGCTCCAACCAATAGAATGTGGCCATATGGCCAAATGGACAGGGTATCATCATCATTATCCTCATCATTATCTACCATTCTTGGTCCAACTGCTCCATCTGTACACATTGCTGAAAATGTCAGGGATTAAGTCTGATACATCTAGAAAACATCAAGTGGGAGAAGTTTGTGGTACAGTAGGACTATGGTATTTATAGGAGATAGTTTCCAAGTTCCTCTGCAGGTGCCAGAAAAAAATAGAAGTATCAAACACTATCTGTTGCATGGTATCTGGCTCCCTCTAGTGGCCAGGTCTGATAAATGCACCATGGAAATATACAAATAGGTATTTCTGAGGTTTTTTTATTTATTAGAAATGAGCATGAAATGGGAAAACTGTGTTTTGTATCATTCCATTTCATCCCCCCCCCCCAGCATTTCATTTCATTTCATTTCATTTTGTACAATGTTTTCAAAAAAATTCGAATGAAATGAAAAGGTAATGAAATGCTTCGTTACCTTTTGGGGTCAGGCGGTGGTGGTGGCAGCTCTGATGGTGGCGGCGGAGGGCCTAGGCCAGCCTGCCGGGCCCAATCTCACCCTCTCCTATCCGGCAGTGTCAACAGCGGTGGCAGGGTGGCAAGGCCTCCTGATGGGCATGCTCACCCTCCTCTCTGCGGCCACAGTGGCATAGCAGCAGGGCCTCCCACAGGGCCCACTCACCCTCCTGTCTTCAGCCAGGAAGACGAACAAAGCAAAGCAAAGCAAAGTGTTCTGCTTATATGCCGCCCCATACCTCTTCAAGTAGTCACTGGGCAGTTTACAGTTTTTAATTACAGTATGCAGGCTACACATCCCCCCGCCAGCTAGCTGGGTACTCATTTTACCAACCTCAGAAGGATGGAAGGCTGAATGAACCTTGAGCCTGCTACCTGGGATTGAACCCCAGGTTGTGAGCACAGTTTTTACCTGCAGTACAGGCATTTAACCACTGCGCCACGAGGCTCATTGGGCGCATTGGGGGAGAAGTGGCGGGTTTTCAAAAAAGTCTTCATGCCAAGCATTTGTCTCAGTAGTTGAAGACATTTAAACGACCTGACAGTTCTCCCCCAGCAAGCCCGATTGAGGGGGGGGGAAGCAGTGGGTTGCTTGTCTTCCTGGCCGAAGACAGAAGGGTGAGAAGTCCTGTGGGAGGCCTTGCTGCCTGGCCGCCACCACCGCTGCCACCATGGCTGCAGAGAGGAGGGCGAGCGTGCCTGATTAGGGGGAAGTGCAGGCCATTCAAATGTCTTTAGCCACCGAGGCAAGCGCTTGCCTCAGTAGCTAAAGACACTTGAACAACCCACCGCTTCTCCCCCAGTGTGCCCGATTGGGGGGGGGAGCGCGGGTCATTTAAATGCCTTTAGCCACCGAGGCATGCAGCAGTGGATCAAAGACAGAACGAAAAACGAAATAGAACAAACCAAAAATTTTCATTTCATTTTTAAAAAAATATAAGTTCATTTTTGTTTTGTTACATAACTAAGTGAAAAACGGAAAATGGAATGAAAAAATTGTTTCACGCCCATCTGTACTTACTATTTTTCATATAGTAGATAAATGAATCAGCACATACTGGCCCCCATGGACAGGGGGTTCCTATTGTCTTTGTCAAACATATGTCTGGACACTGTGACCGATGGTAAGAATGTGGTTGACCATCTACAGCCCTAAAGGCTGCTAAAAGGCAATATCCCAGGTAGAGATGGGCACGACTTCGCGGTATTCCCGTTTCCGTTTCCGTTACTCGTATCCGTTACTCTACAGAAACGGAAACGGGAATTACTCCACCAGAATTCGAGCTCAAACCGACGAACGAACAATTTGGTCTGATTTGTCGTGCTCGTTACTTGCATCGCGGCGATCGCGCAATGCCAAGCGGCACAGAAAAAAAGTTTTTAAAAGTTAAAAAAAACCCGATTCCCAGCCCTAAAAGTAGGCGAAAACTGTCTGAGGGCACCTACCAGGCCAGAAGGGTGTTTTATTTTGGGGGGGGGTTCCCCGCCCCCCTCTCCTTGGCTATTGCTACTGCTGCGCTGCTGGTACCAGGCTGGGAGGGCGCATCCATTTGCCATGCAGTGCGGGGGATCCAAAATGGCGACAGCAATATTTTTTTTTGAAATCGTTGCCCAAAACCCCACCAAAGCACCACAGAAACATGCGAAAATTAGCTATTTTAAATGCTTGAATTTTTACAGTAGCAGCAGTGGGTTTTTCTTGCAAAAAAAGTCTCCGTTGATTTTATTTTATTTTATTTTATTTTATTTTTTTACACCTGCGCATTCGCAATGATGGGCTCGCCCATGGGAGTGGACCATGCAAAGTTTTGGAGCCATTCCACCAATCGTATGGCCAAGTTTTGCTGACTGTACCAGGCTGGGAGGGCGCATCCATTTGCCGTGCGGTGGGGGGGGGATCCAAAATGGCGACAGCAATATTTTTTTTGAAATCGTTGCCCAAAACCCCACCAAAGCACCACAGAAACATGCGAAAATTAGCTATTTTAAATGCTTCAATTTTTACAGTAGCAGCAGTGGGGTTTTCTTGCAAAAAAGTCTCCGTTGATTTTATTTTATTTTATTTTATTTTATTACACCTGCGCATTCGCAATGATGGGCTCGCCCATGGGAGTAGACCATGCAAATTTTCCACCAATCGCATGGCCACTTGGCCAGGTTGACCACAGAGACTTCTGGGATGTGCCAATCGGGCATAAACAGCCCACTAATCGTAGCCCAAACCCGAACCCTAAGCCTAACCCATACGCCAGTACACTGTCCTTCTAAGTGGGTCAGAGAGGCACCCAGAGGTGCACCCCAATACTCACCCTAACCTCACCCGTAACTAGCCTAACCCTAGACCTTGCACTAACCCGTCTTAACCCTAAGCCAGATCTACTTGCATTGCACTACATGCAAGTACGTGAGACACAGCGGGTGCAAGGAGTCTGTCAGTCCGTCACTTGTGGCTCTGGCTGACTCCTGCAGCTCCCTCCAGGAGCCCGCTACCCCCTCCCCAAACCAGTACTAACGACAATGAAAAAATGAAAAAACAAACCGACTAATTTTTGCGAATTTTCGCGAAAAATGGAAACGAACCGAAACGGAACCGGCCCGACTAACGACAACTCGAAAAAAATTTTTTTCAAGTCGTGCCCATCTCTAATCCCAGGCAGCAGCTGAAATTGATTCTAAGTGACTAAAGAGTGGAAATGAGCACCCTGAAGATTGCCTTGCCTCTACCATTTGCAAATTTGAATTAAATCGTGCAAACCAGCAGAATGGGAAGGATCACCCAACCTGTTATGCCTCCTGGATCACCTCCCATTATTTATAAAGGAGACTGTAACGACACAACACAACAACACAACACAACACAACACAACACAACACAACACAACACACACACACACACACACACACACACACACACATTCAGCTTCTCCTATTTCCTAATATAGATTCCCTGGACAGAGAGCTTAATTGTGGAGTGCAGGCATTCCTGAATATAATTACCAGTCACTTTTCTATTATTTTACCTTATTCTCTTTCAAGACATTGAGAAGATTCTCTCCGGCAATCCCTGATTTGCTCCCCACCACCACCACCAAAATGTGTAGGTGTAGCTAAGAAAAAGTAGCAGGTAGAGGTTGTTCACTGCCACATCTGGAACTTTCTCTTCTGCCTCGTCCTGCAGCCTGTTTTCCTTCAAAATGCAGTGCAGACATTTGTCATTAGCCATTGAACCACAGAGATGGCAAATTCCCACAACAGAACTTGTTTGAAGCTCACCTTCGTGCGGGGAGCTAGCACCTTTCCGGTATAAACATTCCTTGCAAAACCATCAAATTGGGGGCCAAGGACAAAAGAGCGAGGCATAAAGATTCCCACTGAACAATTCATTGTGCTTCAGTCAACTGCAAGAAGGCCACAATGGTATAAACTGGTGTTGATAAATTAAATTAACTGTGGTTTTAAATGTTCCATCCCACTCTGAGCAGATATTTGGCAAAAGAAAGGGTTTGTCAGCAATGGGCACATCACTGCCAACAGAGCAGGAAACAATGGATAAAAGTGTAGTGATCCATACATTATTTTTACTGATCTTTCACCTTGCTACACCAACAGCACTTCCTCACAGAGAGAGAGAGAGAGAGAGAGAGAGAGAGAGAGAGAGAGAGAGAGAGAGAGAGAGAGAGAGAGAGAGAGAGAGAGAGAGAGAGAGTCAGAGAGTCAGAGAGTCAGAGACAGAGACAGAGAGACAGAGAGAAACAAAGCATTGTTTTTAGGAAACGTTCTCACTTCTCAGCAATCTTGAAGAACTGACTTCCTGTTCTGCCTGTCTTTCAAAGCCCATGGATTAATGTTTGGTTAATTTGCTCACTTCTGCTTTCTCCTGGTGGACTACATTTTCTCCAGTGCTGACATGCAGTCAGATTTGACTAAGTATGTAATCATTATTGTCTAGCTACTGTATGTGCCCTTTGCTCAAATGTATACAAGTTGGGGCTAAACAAGGAACCCTGAGACATTTGTAAGGTGGAGCAGCATCCCCCACACTTTAGGGTCCAAAATGTTAACAGTTTTTTAAAAAGAAGTAATGGGTTTACAGGAAATGAATGAGAAAAAGAAACTAAGGAAGATGATAAGTTGACACCGGCAAGAAAGAAGCATGGCTCTGTTGGGCTGCTTCTCCAGCATCTCTATTGGCTGCCCATTTGTTTCCGGTCTCAATTCAAGGTGATGGTTATGACCTTTAAAGCCCTGTACAGCTTGGGACCAAGATATCTGAGAAACTGCCTACTTCCATATAATCCAGTCCATCCCCATAAGTCATCAGAGAAGGGCCTTCTATGAGTGCCACTGCCCAGGGAGGTACGTGGGGTGGCGGCAAGAACAGGGCCTTCTCAGTAGTGGCACCAGTATTGTTGAATACCCTCCCCTTTGAGCTAAGAACTGCCTCCACCCTGGAAACATCTAAGCAAGACCTCAAGACTTTTTTACTTAGGCAAGCCTTCTGAGCCTCCACTGTTTTATAAATTGTTTATTTTTAACATCTTAATACTCAGTTTTATCGGCTCGGGGCCTTTTAAATTCTGCTGCTACTGCTGTTTTTAGTATTGTTTTTATAGTGTATTTATTATTATTTTAAATATTGTCTTTGATATTTTAATATTGTTTATGTTGAATTTATTGTTGTAAGCTGCCCTGGGTCCCTTCAGGGAGAAAGGCGGCATAAAAATGATGATGATGATGATGATGATGATGATGATGATGATGATGATGATGATATTACTTCAGTACTACACCTTCCTTGCCTTTCCTAGCTGTAGAGTCAGGGAGATACATTATAAGAATCTACTCTAGAAACTAGAGTTGGGCACGAAACTGACCAACATGGTGTTTCGTTTTGTTTTTTATTTGTTTTTGTTTTTTGTTTCATTTCATTTCACATGAAATGAATTTTTTTAAAAAAAATGTTTTGTTTTCGTGGTTTTTTTTCCTTCATTTTTCATTATTTTACAGCTGTTGGGGCCCTGCCAACCAGTCAGCACTTTTTTTTTAACTAGCACTACCAGCTGGCGCACAGAGCCCTCCCAGCTCATTTATTGTTTAATAGCAGTGACCAGCTGGGATTTGGGGCCCTGACGTTCGGCACTTTTCGTTTTTTGTTTTTTGCCGCCCCAAGTGCGGATCAGCGCTGATCGTTAGGGAACAAAACGAAAAACGAAAAATGAAGCAAAAAAATTTTTTTGTTTTGTGCCAATCTTACTGGAAACATGTTTCTTCATTCATCCATCACCCTGCATGTGCCTGCATATCCATAACTGCCACAGGAGGCACCCACAGTACCACCAATTTCAGATCTCGCAAAGAGAAGGGAGAGCAGCTGGTGAGAGAGAAACGACCGTAAGTGTAGAGGTGGGACCCAAAGGTTTTTCAAAAACCACACACACTTTTTCTTTTCTTTTCTTTTTTCCTGAATCACCCAGTTTACTACCCTGATGGACAGGAGAAGAGAGGCCTAAGGGTGCAAGGTGAGGTCAAATTCCGGGTAGTGTGAAGGGAGAGCAGGCTTCCTGCATTGCTCTTGGATTAAAAACGGGATCAAAAAGGACAGGGTCCATTGCTCTTCTAAGGGCATTCACTCACTTGCTCACTGCTGAGATCAAGGCTTTCCTTTGTCCCTAGGGAAAAGAAAACTGGGTCCCTAGCTTTGCAAACAGCTGCTACCCTGCCCAGAAGCCCTTCTGCTCTGCCTCCACAGACAATGGTCAAACTGGAGCATCTCCAAAAGGTCAGAGGGCAAGGCAGGAATCAACTGGTGAACTCACAAACTCAACTCTAGATTGAAGGGTCAAGGCACATGGCACAGAGTGGCCATTGCTGTCAAATGGTGTGGTTTACTGTAAATCGCCCAGGGTAGCCTTTAGGCTAGACGGAACGGTATACAAATCCAATAAATAAATATATAAAATAAACAAGCAAATAAATATGTAGTCAATAAATATTATAAGGTCCCTGATCAACTGGAATCATCATTACATAAAATGTGCTACTTATGTACCATCTCACAGCACTTGAAGCACTCCCTGGGTACTATAAAATATAATTATACCTTGCCCCCTCCCCCAACCCCACCAGTGAACTGGGATCCCAATATACCTGCCTCGGGATGATGGAAAGTTGAGTCCACTTTGAGCCAGTTACCTGAGCCGGTTGGGATCAAACTCAAGTTATGAGCTGAGTTCTTGACTGCAGTACTGACATTTGACCACTACGCCATGAGGCCCTTCCTGGCTGGAAACATCTCCATTACATGTTTTCCAGTTAGCGAATCCCATTTATGTATCCAGTCCAGGAAGGAGAGAATTTATTACCACCAGGGTACTAAGTGGCACCAAAACAACAGTTGTTGGAAGCAACAGTTGTACTAAACAGACTTGGATTGCTTTTCAAAAAAATATATTTTTACTACACTGGTGTTTCAAATGGGTCTTCTGGTCCAAAAGTAAAATTGCAGTATGTCTACCACAGTTTTGGTAGCAACTCAATTTATGATGCTCTTCTAAAAAGCAAAAGGGATCAGACACATAGCAGGGGGGCGGGGTGGACAAGGACTCCTGCCCCAGGGTGCAGAGATCTAACGGCACCATAAGAACCCAGGCCTCCTGTGTCCTTAGCAGCAAGTATCCGGTGCCGCCACTGATCCTTGGAAGGAACCAAATTCTGAGCTGTGCTGTTAGGCTGCGCTGTTAGGAAGTGAGAGACAGGAGGGGTTAAAAACCAGTTCTTTCGACTGGCTGCCTAATTTCCGAAGATGTTCTAAAGAGGGGGAATCAAAACCAAGTAAGCAAGCCAACATAGGCAACTGACCACGCTTCCCCCTCTCCCAAGTGGAAACGGGTGGGGAGGAGGCAAAGGAGCACCAAGAGCTAGTGACCGCTCAGTCTGCTGTGGGATTCAGTGCAATGGAGAAGAGCTAAGTCCTGGCAACTTCTGAGATGGGGTTCCTGCACCCACTTGCCCAGCTGAACTCGGCAGGGCTTCCTGGCCAAGAGATAGGCGGCAAAGGGCCCAGAGGGGAGCAGGCATCTGGCGCACAATCTGTGTGGGCCCTTGCTCTGTGCCCTGTCCTCCCTCCCTCCCTCTCTGCCAGGACTCTGATTCGAGCCCCACCCGAAGCCCCTAAAGGGCTGGTTCCCTCTGGGAGGGCGTCTCCAGGACCAGAAACCTCTATGACCAGAGTAACATGGAAAGGAAGCAGGTTCGGCTGTGGACCCTGGTGCCTCCTGGGGCTGGGCTGCCTCTCAGGCGAGAAGTGAGGGGGCACCGTGCTGAAGGTCAGATTATATGATAGCAGTGTGGGAGAGAACACTCTCAGGATGCTGGTAGGCAGTATATTAAAAGTTTATTAAAATAGTCCTTATTAAAATAGCCCAACGCGTTTCGGCCCAAATGGCCTTCTTCAGGGACTTTTTCACTATAAAAAGGTGACATTTAAAAGACATAGAGTGAGAGAATTTTACATATGAACAACAAACAGAAGCACTAATAATCAAATGCATGATAAATACTTAAAATGCTGAAACAGTAAGTTTTGTAGGGATACTCACTAAGTGTTACAGGTATACTTTAAAAGCAGTATGGCCTGCTGTCTCAAACTCCTAACTAGCTTACAAAATAACATTCTGGAGAACAACCATATAAGGCGTGGTATGCATGTGTATACAGTCTCAAAAATATATAGCTTCAAAAGAGAAGTGATGATAGCAGATACATGGGTATTTTACTGTTTACCCCACTATTTCCATATATAGGGTATCATTCATCTGCTTGCATGTATGTGGGTGTTGTCTACAACTATTTCCAAACATCTTATCTGAAGCGGAATTTGCGGGCATTTATCCCTGTGTTCCACTTGTTGGAAAACATACTCTTATCTTCTTAGTATTATCACTTCATTGTTTAGAAGGGTAAAAGAACTGTTTTTATTCAATATAACTGCAATATTATACTACAATACATACCACTAACCTGTGCTCAAGGAAACTCTGGAGACGTAAATGTCTTGCTTCTCAGTCTGTTGCTAGCTACAGCTGAGGACTTTTATAATTGCTGGTGAGATTACCCAGCTGGTGTAGCATTCAAGTGAAATCCATTTGTAGCTGTAGCCTTGACCAAAATTTATAATAATGGTAAAAAGTCTATTTCTTCATTCAAACCCATAGGGGATAAGGTATTAAGCCTAATGATCCAGTCTATTTCTTTTTTTAGAAGGATTTTTTCATTGTTTTTCACAGTTTCTATTGCCCAAAATTTAAGATCTTTTTCTGAATGCTTGTATTCTATGAAGTGGTTTACTAAAGGACTACCTATCCTTTTATTTCTGATGTTGCTAATATGTTCCCCTATCCGTTTTTTCAAGGGTCTGGAAGTCTTCCCTACATACAGTTTAGGGCAAGGACAGCTGATGACATATACGACACCCTGAGTATTACAGTTTGTGAATTGCATTAAAGTATATTTCCTATTTTGTGTATCTGTAAAATCAGTCATTTTTGTGGTATGTTTACAATAAATACAATGCCCACATGGGTGATGGCCAGTAGGTGGCTTTTTGGTCTTGAGAATGTTATCTTTTATCTGATTTTTTTCTTCTTTGAATTCACTCCTGATTAAAAAGTCAGCTAGGTTTTTTGTTCTTTTAAAAGTAATTAAAGGTTTTTCTGAGCACCCAGGTATGTTATTGAGGATGTGCCAATGTGTTCTAATGCTATTTTGTAGTTTGTTGGTGATATGATTATATGTCAACACACAACTAATACGGTTATGGGTGTCTCTCTGTTGACTTAAAAGTAGATCTTTTCTTCTAGAGTTAATTGCTTTATAGAAATTTCTTTCAATGATGTGATTTGGATAGCCTCTATTGGACAATTGTTTTTTTAGGAGATGAGATTCAGATAGAAAATCATCTGTGTTGGTACAGTTTCTTCTGATTCTTAGGAATTGTCCATATGGTAAATTTTCTCTGAGGGATTTTGGATGTGAACTGTCAAATCTGAGGAGAGAGTTGCAGTCTGTAGGTTTTCTATATAAGCTGGTGTTCAATCGTCCGGAGTGTATTTTGATGGTAAGATCTAAAAAGTGGATTTCAGAATGGTTGTATTCTAAATCAAATTTCAGATTAGTATCTAGAGAATTTATCCATTCAGAAAAGGACTTTATGAGCTTGTCTCCTCCTCTCCAAATAATAAAAATGTCATCAATGTATCGGAACCATTTGACAATATGTTTAAAGAAGGGATTGGTGGGGGAATAGATGTGTCTTTCAAAAATTTCCATATATAAGTTGGCTATTTCAGGGGCCATAGGACAACCCATGGCAACCCCTTTAATTTGCCAATAAAATTTATTGTCAAACTTGAAGTAATTTTTTGTAAGAGATAGTTCAGCTAAATCATGTAAAAAGAATGAGGGGGGGGTGTTCTTCTGTTCTTTTCTGCAAAGTGTCAAGTATAATGGATAAAGCTTCTTCTATAGGTATGCTGGTGTAAAGAGAGTTGACGTCCATGGTAATCAGGAGGTCATGTTCTTCTATCTGTATGGGTTCAATTTTATTAATGAAATCCCTAGAATCTTGAATATAAGAGGGGATTATGGGTATGAAGGGTTTTAAAAAATAATCAATGAATTTTGAAACAGGCTCTAAAACTGAATTGGAGCCTGAAACAATGGGTCTGCCTTTAACTGGATATTGTTGTTTATGGATTTTAGGAAGAGTGTAGAAGACCGGTATTCTGGGGTTTTTGTTGAGTAGGAAATTATATTCAGATTTAGTAATGTATCCTAGAGTTAGTCCTTCTTCTAATATGAATTTAATCTCCTTTAAGATGTCTTGTGTGGGATCTTTGGAGCACATTGTATATGTGGAGGTATCTGCCAGTTGTCTGAGGACTTCCTGTTTGTAGTCTAAAGTATTTTGAATTACAATGGCTCCACCTTTATCTGCTCGTTTTATGATAATAGTGGGATCTTGGGAGAGGGACCTTAAAGTGTCCATTTCTATTTTACTCATATTGTGCCAAGGGTTCCTGTGGGATTTTTCTAATCTGTCTAAATCTTGTAAAACTAGTCTTTCAAAAGTGATAATGGAAGGATCTGGATGATCAGAGGGCATAAATGAGGATTTACCCTTAAAAAAATGACATGAACGGGGGAGAGATTCAGATGTGCCAAAATGCTGGCGTAATCTTATGTTTCTGATAAAACGAAAAAGATCAAGCCTAATGGTGGTGGGGTCATGTTTGGGAGTGCTTCTGTTTGTTGTTCATATGTAAAATTCTCTCACTCTATGTCTTTTAAATGTCACCTTTTTATAGTGAAAAAGTCCCTGAAGAAGGCCATTTGGGCCGAAACGCGTTGGGCTATTTTAATAAGGACTATTTTAATAAACTTTTAATATACTGCCTACCAGCATCCTGAGAGTGTTCTCTCCCACACTGCTATTGTCTGTGGATGCTCCAGTCCTTTCACCTTGGTCCTCACCTACTGGCATCATGTCCTGGGACAACACATTCAGCTACTCTAAAGAGTTTTTAGACAATTTACTCACACAGCCATCTATTTTTGAACGTCAAAATGAATGTACCAGCATGGAATGGGAAGAAATCTGCAATTTACATAAGAAACTGATAAGAAGTGAATTGCATGCCTCCACATTAATAGAATACTGCAGAGTACAAAGAATCCCCAGAGGATTAAGAATATTAAAAGAACCAGGCATGTATAGAGACAACAATGAGTTCGTCAACAAATGGAATGCCATCCTCAACAAATGTTCACAAGACCTCATGCTCCTCATCATTGACACCTCTTCCAAAAACAACATTGAAATGAAAAAAACCTTAGATGAAAATATGGACAAATACAAACAACATCTAACGAAAGATAAAGAAAAGAATTTAGAGAACTTGGATAAGGAGCTGAAGAAATTCCATGATGAACTAAAAGCATTCAAATATAAAAAAATTTTAAGAGATGAAGGAGATTATGCTTCTAAGAAAGTTTACCCATGGCAATACAAAAGATCCAAAAAAGTATCTTTCCACATAGAAGACAGCTCCTTCTCATCACACACAGATTGGGAATCGGACATAGATGACAACAGAGATACAGATGTCAATCACAGGAGTTTTTTAGACACAGATACAAGACACAACAAACCAAAAGGACATCCCAACACCTCCATGACCAAAAGAAGACCACCAAGGAACAACTCCTCCATCAGAACCAGGAGAAGAGCACGGTAGTGAACCTTTCTCATAGAACTCTCAACGATACAGAATGTGAGGTATTAAATAAAGGTCTATCTTTTGTTCCCACTCCCAAACATGACCCCACCACCATTAGGCTTGATCTTTTTCGTTTTATCAGAAACATAAGATTACGCCAGCATTTTGGCACATCTGAATCTCTCTCCCGTTCATGTCATTTTTTTAAGGGTAAATCCTCATTTATGCCCTCTGATCATCCAGATCCTTCCATTATCACTTTTGAAAGACTAGTTTTACAAGATTTAGACAGATTAGAAAAATCCCACAGGAACCCTTGGCACAATATGAGTAAAATAGAAATGGACACTTTAAGGTCCCTCTCCCAAGATCCCACTATTATCATAAAACGAGCAGATAAAGGTGGAGCCATTGTAATTCAAAATACTTTACAAACAGGAAGTCCTCAGACAACTGGCAGATACCTCCACATATACAATGTGCTCCAAAGATCCCACACAAGACATCTTAAAGGAGATTAAATTCATATTAGAAGAAGGACTAACTCTAGGATACATTACTAAATCTGAATATAATTTCCTACTCAACAAAAACCCCAGAATACCGGTCTTCTACACTCTTCCTAAAATCCATAAACAACAATATCCAGTTAAAGGCAGACCCATTGTTTCAGGCTCCAATTCAGTTTTAGAGCCTGTTTCAAAATTCATTGATTATTTTTTAAAACCCTTCATACCCATAATCCCCTCTTATATTCAAGATTCTAGGGATTTCATTAATAAAATTGAACCCATACAGATAGAAGAACATGACCTCCTGATTACCATGGACGTCAACTCTCTTTACACCAGCATACCTATAGAAGAAGCTTTATCCATTATACTTGACACTTTGCAGAAAAGAACAGAAGAACACCCCCCCTCATTCTTTTTACATGATTTAGCTGAACTATCTCTTACAAAAAAATTACTTCAAGTTTGACAATAAATTTTATTGGCAAATTAAAGGGGTTGCCATGGGTTGTCCTATGGCCCCTGAAATAGCCAACTTATATATGGAAATTTTTGAAAGACACATCTATTCCCCCACCAATCCCTTCTTTAAACATATTGTCAAATGGTTCCGATACATTGATGACATTTTTATTATTTGGAGAGGAGGAGACAAGCTCATAAAGTCCTTTTCTGAATGGATAAATTCTCTAGATACTAATCTGAAATTTGATTTAGAATACAACCATTCTGAAATCCACTTTTTAGATCTTACCATCAAAATACACTCCGGACGATTGAACACCAGCTTATATAGAAAACCTACAGACTGCAACTCTCTCCTCAGATTTGACAGTTCACATCCAAAATCCCTCAGAGAAAATTTACCATATGGACAATTCCTAAGAATCAGAAGAAACTGTACCAACACAGATGATTTTCTATCTGAATCTCATCTCCTAAAAAAACAATTGTCCAATAGAGGCTATCCAAATCACATCATTGAAAGAAATTTCTATAAAGCAATTAACTCTAGAAGAAAAGATCTACTTTTAAGTCAACAGAGAGACACCCATAACCGTATTAGTTGTGTGTTGACATATAATCATATCACCAACAAACTACAAAATAGCATTAGAACACATTGGCACATCCTCAATAACATACCTGGGTGCTCAGAAAAACCTTTAATTACTTTTAAAAGAAGAACAAAAAACCTAGCTGACTTTTTAATCAGGAGTGAATTCAAAGAAGAAAAAAATCAGATAAAAGATAACATTCTCAAGACCAAAAAGCCACCTACTGGCCATCACCCATGTGGGCATTGTATTTATTGTAAACATACCACAAAAATGACTGATTTTACAGATACACAAAATAGGAAATATACTTTAATGCAATTCACAAACTGTAATACTCAGGGTGTCGTATATGTCATCAGCTGTCCTTGCCCTAAACTGTATGTAGGGAAGACTTCCAGACCCTTGAAAAAACGGATAGGGGAACATATTAGCAACATCAGAAATAAAAGGATAGGTAGTCCTTTAGTAAACCACTTCATAGAATACAAGCATTCAGAAAAAGATCTTAAATTTTGGGCAATAGAAACTGTGAAAAAAACAATGAAAAAATCCTTCTAAAAAAAGAAATAGACTGGATCATTAGGCTTAATACCTTATCCCCTATGGGTTTGAATGAAGAAATAGACTTTTTACCATTATTATAAATTTTGGTCAAGGCTACAGCTACAAATGGATTTCACTTGAATGCTACACCAGCTGGGTAATCTCACCAGCAATTATAAAAGTCCTCAGCTGTAGCTAGCAACAGACTGAGAAGCAAGACATTTACGTCTCCAGAGTTTCCTTGAGCACAGGTTAGTGGTATGTATTGTAGTATAATATTGCAGTTATATTGAATAAAAACAGTTCTTTTACCCTTCTAAACAATGAAGTGATAATACTAAGAAGATAAGAGTATGTTTTCCAACAAGTGGAACACAGGGATAAATGCCCGCAAATTCCGCTTCAGATAAGATGTTTGGAAATAGTTGTAGACAACACCCACATACATGCAAGCAGATGAATGATACCCTATATATGGAAATAGTGGGGTAAACAGTAAAATACCCATGTATCTGCTATCATCACTTCTCTTTTGAAGCTATATATTTTTGAGACTGTATACACATGCATACCACGCCTTATATGGTTGTTCTCCAGAATGTTATTTTGTAAGCTAGTTAGGAGTTTGAGACAGCAGGCCATACTGCTTTTAAAGTATACCTGTAACACTTAGTGAGTATCCCTACAAAACTTACTGTTTCAGCATTTTAAGTATTTATCATGCATTTGATTATTAGTGCTTCTGTTTGTTGTTCATATGTAAAATTCTCTCACTCTATGTCTTTTAAATGTCACCTTTTTATAGTGAAAAAGTCCCTGAAGAAGGCCATTTGGGCCGAAACGCGTTGGGCTATTTTAATAAGGACTATTTTAATAAACTTTTAATATACTGCCTACCAGCATCCTGAGAGTGTTCTCTCCCACACTGCTATTGTCTGTGGATGCTCCAGTCCTTTCACCTTGGTCAGATTATATGGACAGGCCCCTGAAGTAGAGAAATCAGGCAGGAATTTACTCGCTGCCTCTCCGTTATTTAACGAAGAAGTTACCACCATGTTGAGACCCACCCACCCCCCAAAATCAGCTGCTCCTCACTGAGAAGCCAGGATCTGGCACCCCTTGCTGGGTGGGTGAGACATGGTTGGGGGGGAGGAGAGGGCACAAAAACTGACTTTGTCCCTGGGCGCTCCAAACTCTAGCTACGCCACTGATATTCCTGTTTATATTTCTAGTACCTGCCATAAAAGTGCTTTCATCTGTCATTAGATATCTGGACACCTTGGTAATGAGCCACTTTTTAATTATTTGCTAGCAGGAAGATCAGAAGATGTACATTATAAATTTAAGACATGGGAGGAATTCTCTGAGGGGGACTTAAAGGAATAAATCTGTGAGCCGTGTTCTTTAACATACAGCTACCGAAAGATGGGAAGAGTGGAGCAATCAGATCATAAAAGACCATCACTGCCCACCTCCGCAATACAGGGACAACCTTGGCCCTCCCACGGCCTGAGGAGGGAGGTGGGGATGCCGCCCGTGCCCTCCCTTTTTTCCTGACCCTCAGCCCTTCACCTCACCAACAGTTGCCAAGCCTGCCCTCTTTTTTACAGCACATGAGACCCTTACATGGCTGCCCCTGCTTCACAGAGGTTTCCCCACCACCACCCCAGCATCAAGCTGGCCTGCAGGGCTTGGGGGGGGGAAAAAGTTTTTTCCCTCCCCCCAAGCCCTGCCTGCCAGCTGATGGCCGCTAGGGTGGGGGAAAGGTTTTTTTCCCCTAGCGCCAATTAGCTGGCAGGTGGGGGGGGGGGAGTTTTTTTTAAATGACCAGGGCTTTTTTTTAAATTTCCCTGTAGTAGTGTGGGGTTTAGTGATTTCAGCAAGTGATTTCAGCTCTCTGACATAGCAGGCTGGAGACAGCTTCTATTGTAACACTCTTTATTCAGGGAGAGAACAAGACAGAGGGACTGGGGAGAGGGAGCTACATTTATAGGAATGAGGACTGGCTAGGAAAAGATACATTTTGGAGGGAACAATTACAAGCAATCACAAAGCTGCCTTTTGGCAGGAACCAATAGGATTGAGGATCCAAATGCAGCAACTTGAATAAACCAATAGGCCTGTTCCCTTTGGAACAGGAAGGCAGTTACTTCAACATAAGCAATTACAGATAATAGGAATACAGATCAATACACAACACCCCTCCCCCCCCGGTGGGCACAGCACACGTAATCCTTTAGGTATTGTGGGGCCCTGTGATTTCTAATTGATCTCCTGACTACGAGTGTTGCAGGGGCTTGAGCAGGCAGTGTCTGTGGTGGAGAATCTACTGTAATAGCCTCGTCTGACACAGAGGGGGTTTCAGACAACTCAGTGTCCCTGATCTGTTCCTCGGCACCATGAGGACTTGCAGGAGCAGATTCATTTGCTGACGCCACTGGTCCCTGGTACCTGGGGCATCTCCGCTCTGGTCTTGCAGCTGTGACACATTAATGGGGGTAGTGTCACTCTCAGGCTGCAATTCTCCCACACCTGTACCAACTCTACTGGGCACTCTGCGCCTCAGTTGGTCCACGTGCCTACGCCAGACCCTGCCATCTTCAATGGTCACGTAATAAGAGACTGGCCCAGACGCTCTGGTGATCACCCCTGGCACCCACAGGGGCCTCTGGCATAATTTCTCACCCAGACCAAATCTTCAGGAGCAAAATACCTTGTAGAATCGCTCTCTGCCTGTGGAGGTGCTCTAGCATTGCGGTTTGGCATTTTGTCTGGGTGGACATAATCCAGCACCGTTACCAGCCTTCTACCTAGGAGCAGCTCTGGTGGCGACTTGCCCGTATTAGTACACGGCGTCGCATGCTGCAAAAACAACATTCGGGCAATGCGCGTTGACCAGTCACCCTCCACCAAGCGTGCAATAGATCCTTTGGCTGTCTGCACCATGCGCTCAGCCTGCCCGTTGGATGAGGGGTGAAAAGGAGCTGATGTGACCCCTCTTATGAATTTATCAGCCAAGAATGCCGTGAATTCTTGGGATACAAAGGCTGCTCCATTGTCTGACACAATGGTCTCGGGCAACCCGTGGGTTGCAAACAGCTGTCTCAACACTTTGATGACTGCAGCTGACGACATACTGGGAACCATAGCCACCTCTAACCATTTAGAATACGCATCAACGATAACAAAAAAAAAAACTTTCCTTGGAATGGCCCAGCAAAATCTAAGTGCAGCCGGCTCCAGGGAGTCCGGGTCTGCTCCCACCAGTGGACTGGTGCTCTGGCCACTTCTGGGCGCACTTCCTAACATGCCTTGCACCTCTGTACCCATTGTTCAACATCTTGGTCCATCCCAGGCCACCATACATAGCACCGGGCTAGCGACTTCATCCTGACCATTCCCGGATGCCCCATGTGAAGCGTATCCAGAACCCTGTTTCTCAGTGGCGCTGGGATGATCACCCTGTCTCCCCACAGGAGACAGCCCTTATGCAGGGATAGCTCATGTTGCCTTGTTGCGTACGGTCTAAATTTTTCTTCATGCGGGCCACCTGGCCATCCCCTCCCCACCCAAGTGAGCACACGGGAGAGAGCGGTATCTTTCCTCGTTCTCTCAGCTATTTCAGTGGCAGTTACAGGCCCCCCTGGAAGTGTTTCCAGCAGCATCACTCATTCTGCTGGGGCAGGATCCGCATCGCTCACACCAGGAAGGGGCAAGCGACTTAGTGCATTACCGTGGCACAACCTTTCCCCTGGAACATGGGTCAGGGTGTACTGGAACCCATGCAGGAATATAGACCATCGCAACATTCTGGGGGAGAGAATCTGCGGCGTCTGTTTGTTCGGGTGGAACAATCCTAACAGAGGCTTGTGGTCAGTTTCCAGAAAGAAGTGGCAACCGTATAAATAGTCATGTAATTTTTTAATCCCTGCCACTATTGCCAGCGCTTCTTTGTCAATTTGTGCGTAGTTGCGCTCCGTTGGCGACAACGTACGAGAATAGAACGAGATGGGCTTTTCCGACCCATCCGCTTCCCTATGGCTCAGCACAGCTCCCAGCCCATACTGAGAGGCATCACATGCCAGGACAAGAGGTTTTGACTCGTCATAATGAGCAAGGACACTCCTGCTAGTCAGCATGCCCCGCAAGGTGTCAAAAGCGTTCTGCTGTGCCTGAGCCCAACGCGACACACACTTTTTCTTCAATAATTTATGCAACGGTTCCGCTGTTGAAGCTTTTTGAGGTAGGAATGAATGATGAAAGTTAATAAGTCCCAGGAATGACTGTAACTCCGTCTTGTTCCGTGGGCGTGGTTCCTCAGTAATGGCTTTAATTTTAGAGTCAGTGGAGTGGATGCCTGTTGCATCAATTTTAAACCCCAAGAAATCCACAGATGGTACCCCAAAACTGCATTTTTCCTTTTTTAGCTGCAGCCCCACCTCTTTAAATTTGAGTAACACAGCACGGATATGCCCAACTAGTTCCTGGGGGTCTTTCCCAGCAATCAGAACATCATCAAAAAATGGCAAGACCCCTGGCAGACCCCTTAACAGGCGCTTCATTAGTCCTTGAAAAATCCCTGGGGCCACACAAACTCCAAACTGTAACCTGTTCACTCTGAAAGCCCCTTTGTGTGTTACGATAGTCTGTGCTTCCGCAGATTGCAGAGTCACTGGCAGCTGCTGGTAAGCTTGTGCCAGGTCAAGTTTGGCGAAAATTTTCCCCCCAGCTAGTTTTGCCAACAGCTGTGAGACGACTGGAATGGGGTATGAATTTCCCCTGAGTGCTTGTTGATAGTACATTTGTAGTCTGCACAAATTCTCACTTCCCCATTTGCCTTAAGGGGTGTGACGATAGGGGTCTCCCACTTAGAAGAGTCCACAGGTGAAAGAACTCCCTGTTTGACCAATTTGTCCAGTTCCACCTCAATCTTGGGTTGCAGCGCAAATGGCACTCGCCTTGGCTTGAGTCGGATTGGAGCCACCCTGGGGTCCAGCTCAAAGTCAATTGGAGGCCCTTTATAACAACCCAGTTTTCCACTGAAGAGTTCGGCAAATTCCTGGCCTAATGCCTTGCCCAACTCTGGGGCAGTTCGGACTGAGTTGAGCCCTGATATACTCAGTCCCAAGGCGGGAAACCAGTCAGTACCCAGGAGACTGGGGCGACTCCCCTTTGCAATCATCAATTTAAGCACAGCTTGTTTCTCCCGGAATTGTACCCTCACAGCACACATTCCTAGAATGTGGATGCAGCCAGCCGTGTATGATTGCAAAGTTGCTGGGAATGGTTCCAGAGAGGGGAACGTACCCCCAGGGAAGAGCCCCCTTGCAGTCTGGTCTGAGACAATGGTGAATCCGGATCCGGAATCCACCTCCATGTCACACGGTTGACCTTCAATCTTCACTCTGACAGATGTTTTGCCTTGCGCCGGGAACTGCACGGTCTCTCCGTTGATCCCTGTGAGATAATTGCAGTCGTCCAGGAGATGAGTCGTGGTGGATGATCTGCGACGCGTTGATCTAGGTCGGTGGTCCCCAACCCCCGGTCCGCGGACCGGTGCCGGTCCGTGGACCGGTCGGCACCGGGCCGCCTGGGGAGGCCGGGGAGGCTCCTCCCCTTTTCCTCCGCCGCCCTCCTCCTCCTCCTCTTCTCTCCCGCGGGCGGCCGGTGGAGGAGGAAGGCTGGAGGAGCCGCCGCCGCCGCCTTTGCCTCCCTCCTCCCCTCCCCTCCCCTCCTCCCAGGCCGGCCAGCCGGCGACTCCGCCCCCAAACGCTGGCGCCCCGGCGGCGTTGGCGGCGGCCGCTTGGGCTCCGCCAGGAGGGACGCGGCGGCGTTGGCGGCGGCGGCACTCACCGGCTTGGGGCGTCGGGCGTGCCACTCCCCCCACACACACGGGCGGGGGGGGGGGGGAACCCGGGGCTCCTGGGCAGGCGGGCCCCCGCCTCCTCCTCCGGCGCCGGGAGCCGCGTGGGGTCTCGCTGCTGGCGCCCCACTTGCTCCTGCTGCTGCCGCCGCCGCCGCCGTGGGCCTCCTCCTCCTCCGCCGGGGAAAGTGAGCGGGGCGCCAGCAGCGAGACCCGTGCGCGGCTCCTGGCCCCGGCGCCCCGCGCGCGGCACCCGCCCGGCCGTGCCGGGAAGCGCCCTCGCGGCACCGACGAGCCGCCGCCGCCTCCTCCTGTTCCTCCTCCTCCTCCTCCTCCTCCTCCTCCCGCCGCCGCCGCCGCGGAGGAGCAGCAGCAGCCACCCCCCCGCAATCGCCCCCCCCCCCCCGCCGCCGCCTCCTGCTCCGGTTCCTCCTCCTCCTCCTCCTCCTCCCGCCGCTGCCGGAGGAGCAGCAGCGAGGGCAATTGCGGAGGGGTGGTGGCGGCGGCGGCGGGACGGGGGCGGCGGCGGGGGGGCGATTGCGGGGGGGTGGCACTGCTGCTGCTCCTCCGGCGGCGGCGGCGGGAGGAGGAGGAGGAGGAGGAGCAATAGGAGGAGGCGGCGGCGGCGGCTCGTCGGTGCCGCGAGGGCGCTTCCCGGCACGGCCAGGCGGGTGCCGCGCGCGGGGCGCCGGGGCCAGGAGCCGCGCGCGGGTCTCGCTGCTGGCGTCCCGCTCGCTTTCCCCGGCGGAGGAGGAGGCCCACGGTGGCGGCGGCGGCGGCAGCAGGAGCAAGTGGGGCGCCAGCAGCGAGACCCGCACGCGGCTCCCGGCGCCGGAGGAGGAGGCGGGGGCCCGCCTGCCCAGGAGCCCCGGGTTCCCCCCCACCCCGCCCGTGTGGGGGGGGGAGTGGCACGCCCGACGTCCCAAGCCGGTAAGTGCCGCCGCCGCTGCTCTCGTGCCTCCCCCTCCTCCTTCCCTCCCATCCTTTGCTTTCACCCCCCTTTTGCCTCCCCGCCAGACCCCCCTTTTGCATTCTCCCCCCCTCCCCACCCCCACCCCCGGGCCACAGAAAAATTTTCAAAAATTTCCCGGTCCGCGGGGACAAAAAGGTTGGGGAGCACTGATCTAGGTGATCCCATTGTTCCCGCTGCCACCGACCTACAGGCCCTGGCGATGTGTCCTGTCTTTCCACATGCCCTGCACGTATCATCACGAAAACGGCAGCTTTTCCACTCATGGTTTCCACCACAGCCTGGGCAAGTGCCTCCACGAACTTTGGCCCGTGCATGAGCCTGACACACCAACTCGACACCACGGACTGGGCTCTGGCTTGGACTAGCCTCTGGTTCATCCATGGCATGGGCAGCCTCTACCCGCAGCTTCGTGGCCTTGCAACTGGCATTGAGCTTTTCCTGCTCATAATTCTCTGTCGCGGTGGCCTCTTTCAAGGCGGAGGCAAGGGTGACATCTTCCTTTGCCACAATGCGCCTTCGGGCTTTTTTGCTGCTGAGCCCCCCAACAAATCGATTCAAGAGAGTGTCTTCAAGATTTGGGAAGCCACAGTGCTGAGCAAGCTTCCGGAGTCCTGCCAGGAATGCAGCCACAGATTCTCCGGCTTGCTGCTGCCTTTTCTGGAACTCCATCCGCCAGGCCATCTTGGTTTTGGTAGGTGCCAAGTGGCTTGTCAGCCGGGCGAAAATGTTTGTGAGTGATGTCTCACTCAGCTTTGCTGGGGCAAGCAGTGCCTTGGCCAACATGAAGGTCTCACGCCCACAGCAACTCAGGAACGTGGCCCTTCTTTTGCTGGCACCAGTGATTCCTTGAGCCACCATGAAGAACTCGAAGCGTTCAACATAGTCCTCCCAAGTGTGAGGCTCGGACGGCTGGAAGGGCTCCAATACCCGTGGACTTTCCATTCTCCAGGTGGGCAGGGTCATCTTCTAAGCCGGCTGCTGAGTCTTGTTCTCCACTGCGATCCGGACTCTGAGTCAGCGTGATGATCCTCTGCTACTCAGCATTCCGGATCCCATCCTCGTCGCCAGTGTAGTAGCGTGGGGTTTAGTGATTTCAGCAAGTGATTTCAGCTCTCTGACATAGCAGGCTGGAGACAGCTTCTATTGTAACACTCTTTATTCAGGGAGAGAACAAGACAGAGGGACTGGGGAGAGGGAGCTACATTTATAGGAATGAGGACTGACTAGGAAAAGATACATTTTGGAGGGAACAATTACAAGCAATCACAAAGCTGCCTTTTGGCAGGAACCAATATGATTGAGGATCCAAATGCAGCAACTTGAATAAACCAATAGGCCTGTTCCCTTTGGAACAGGAAGGCAGTTACTTCAACATAAGCAATTACAGATAATAGGAATACAGATCAATACACAACATTCCCCTCCCCAAGCCTCGCCTGCCAGCTGATCTGTGCAGGCCCCTTTCCACGTACTGCATGTACCATTTATAGAGGGTCCAGCATTTTTAGACAAATGTGAAACTACAGGCAGGACTGATCTGTATGTGTGTGTTCCTGGGTGAATGGCAACACAAAATCAAAGTGTCCGGGGACACTCACCAGGGGAAGCAGCAACCCCATGGATCCTCAATACCAAATCCAATGTCTGTGGTCCTAAAACAAAAAAAGTCAAATAAAAATGGTGCAGTGCTGTGAAAAGTGAAGGCAAGAGAAATGAAAATATCCATCTCTTATCTCTCCCTTTGTGAGAAAGTTGCTGAGCCAATGCCCGTGGAGGGAGGAAGCCCCAGCACTGGGCAGTGCCTGAAAGTCGCTGTGAAAGGCTGGGGGGGGGGCTGTAGAAGCCACTTACTATCTTCCTTTTCAAGCTGCAGTGCAAAGCAAGAGAATTCCATCGGTGTGGCATCTTGCCTTGGTGGCACTGTATTGTTGTTGTTTCGACTGATATACCATCCCAGCATAGTGTTAAGAGCACTGTCTGGGTGGTTTATAATTAGGCAAACAACACTTTGCTCTCCAGTGAGCTGGGTAATCATCTTACCGTCTTGGGGAGGAAGGACGGCTGAGTCAACCTTGAGCCAGCTGCCTGAATCCGTCAGGACTGAATGCAGGTCATGACTCATGAGCAGAGACTTGGCTGCAGTACTGCAGTTTAAACTCTGCACCACAAGGTTCACTGTTCTCATTTTTTTCCTCATTAAAAACTTAACTATATTACTTGGACTGATTTTGCCTACATGGAGTTTCCCTATACAGACTGAGTTTGCATTTATGGATTTTGTGTTTGACCTTAGGATGTTGGAATCTGTATTTCTCACCTCCATGGTTCGGTTTTTCTTTTCTTGCTAGCATGGTGTTGTCACTGCAAATGCAACAGCTTTCTTTTTCTTTCTTTCTTTCTTTCTTTCTTTCTTTCTTTCTTTCTTTCTTTCTTTCTTTCTTTCTTTCTTTCTTTCTTTCTTTTTCTTTCTTTCTTTCTTTCTGTATATTCTCTTGGCTATGGGTAGGCAAGTAACTCTTCCAGAAATTATGTTGATGGTGCTACAAAAATCCACTCCAGCTCCTGTCATTACTATTTGTATTTTCCCATTTGCAAGAGATTTCCTGCAGAAATCCAGAAATGCACAAACATTAAAAAAATCAGGATGAACACCCATCTGTGTGCTCTCACTTGGGCATGAACAGGGTCAAGGGACAATTATACATCCCCTAGTGTTTGTGTGGTATTTTGTCTACACACAGCTGTGTGAATGGATATACTGTATATATAACAATAAATTAGAAATAAAAGTGTGAAATACAGAAGTAAGATCAAAGGAAAAACATACTCAAGTTAATCTTCCCAAAGTCAACTCAGTTATATAAAATGTAAGTGAAATGCGATTTAATGATTTAGAGCTTTTAATTTTTCAGCAGTGTTTTTTTAAAAAAAATAAACCTATTTCAGAAATGGAACCATCATTTCAAGAGGCTCAGTCTCAGAAGACTTGTCAGCTGATTGAGATCAAAGGTACCCAAATGCATGATGACAAAGTGAATTTCTAAATGAGCGATCAGGATCCAAGACCATTGTGCTGCATTTTCTTCAAACAGTGGTGGGAGCTTTAAAACATGTTTAGCTAGCAAAATTGCGACCATTATAATGGCCTGGGGACTCAGATGTTGCCTAGACTCACAGCCTGGAACAGGTCCCTTGTTTAGGGCCTAGGTCGGACCTCCAAGAATACCACAACTGGGATCACCAGGATTAGGGAATTTGTAATCTACTGTAAAAAAAGGGAAGATTTCTGAACATTGAAGTAGCCCCAATATGGACAGAAGCAGGGAGCTCCAGGCAGGCATATTCACACATGCTCATTCCTACATTATTAGTGCTCACTAGGGATGGGCAGGAAATGAAAAATGAAATTCATTGTTTTGTTACATAATGAAACAAAACGAAATGAAATGAAATGAGGAAGCAGCATTTCGTTATAGACGAAACGAAATGGTTGTTGTTTTTTTTCATTGAAACGAACCACTTCATTCCATCATTTTTGGGCTCCTGCTGAGCTGTCAATGGCTGGACCCCTTTATACCTGGCCCAGTTGGCACCGGGGGAACCCTCTGGTACCTACTGGGCCAGGTTTAAAGGGGTCCAGCCATTGACAGCTCAGCAAGAGCCCTCTGAAAATGCTCGTTAGGGCTGCATGATCTCTGGAACTGCCCTCCCGCCCATTTTCAGACGTCTCCTGCCGAGCTGTCAATGGCCGAACTCCTTTAAACCTGGCTCAGTCAGAACCAGGGGATCCCCCTGGTGCCGACTGGGCCAGTTTTAAAGGGATCCAGCTGATAACAGCTCAGCAGGAACCCTTTAAAATGGCTCCTGGAGTCCCGGGCACCAAATCTCGTGCCTCTAGGGCCCAGGGGAGGCCTTTCGTTTCATTTCATTTCGTTTCGTATGAATTTTTTTTAAAAAAATTGCAAGAAACAAAACAAAACAAAATGGGGTGAGCACAAAACGAAACGAAATGAAACATTTTTCCGTTCCATGGCCATCCCTAGTGCTCACCACAGACCCATCTTTCTCAGGGGCTAGGATGTCTTGATGTGTCAGCAGTGAACAGGGACAACATACAACATTTCCTTTTGTCTCCTTTACTGTATACCTCCATAGGTTCCAGGAAATGTTAAGTTTCATTTCTCAGATGCTGATGCCCCTTTGTTTGAAGGGCTAGGGTGTGAAACTCAATCCTTGGTTTCAGGTGCAGCTTTAACAACAAACCTCCTGCTTCCTGCCTCACCTAAGACAAATGTGCCTGGAGAAAATCATCTTGCCAAGAACTTGACATCTAAGAGTAGCCTCCTGACAAACCACATCTTTTGCCACATTTAGACTTTTGGTACCTCCTTCAAAGAAGTGGATCTTGTCCACGAAAGCTTGCAATTACTTTTTGATTTTTTATTAGTGACTTATAAAGGTATCACCTAAGACAGTGGTGGCAAACCTTCGGCACTCCAGGTGTTTTGGACTACAACTCCCAGAATTCCAAGCCTGTATTGCCAATGACAAAGGACTGTGGGAATTGTGGTCCAAAACATCTGGAGTACCAAAGGTTCGCCACCACTGGTCTAAGTCTTGCAGATGCTGATCAGTTTCATTTCTCTACTAACCGTCCCTTGCCTTCACTGCTTCTGGGTGTGGATTTGGTCAAACCTTGTTATCTTTTGGTATGGAACTTGGGTATGCCTTCGAGGCATCTCCACCAGTATTGTCAGTCTGACCCAGTTCATTTGCTTTTTCTTGCAGCACTCAAAAATCATTCAGAGTTTATTCAGTATACCCATAAAACCTCTACAATTCTCCATTTTATGTGGCGTTCTTCACCTTAGTTCCTTAGGCCAATCATTCATAAAAAACCAGTAATAAGTCAAGCATGCATTTTGCCACACAGAACCATGCCCAGCAGGTTTTCCCTAGGAAATCAATGGGAGGCATTCATTGCCATATGTAAAAATGACGTGTAAGTGTTATGCCAGCAGCTGATTTTATTTTTCCTGGGATGTGCGGGAAAGATACCTCAGAGGACAGCACCCCAAGCCTCCATCAAAAGCAATAGCTAAGCATTCTGATTCTGTGTCCAGTGTGCCCGGAGAGACTCACGTTTTCCAATATTTATTTATTTATTTATTTATTTATTTATTTATTTATTCGATTTTTTTACCGCTCATCTGGCAGCGAGGCCACTTTGGGCGGTTAAAAACAATCAGTACAATGCAATGCAATGCAATGCAACAAACAAAGAAACATATAACTCATACAGTAATGTAAAATCAACAAAAATACAGTAAATATAATAACAATTAAAATAAACAACATAAAATAACTTATATATTCCATAAAACTATAACATTATTGTCAGACAAATCAGCTAAAAATGCATTTTAGTGGGTGGACATTAGATTTATGTTAAGTTTGAGGAAATGCCAGCTTTTAAAAAAAAACAGGTTTTCAATGTTTTTTTTATATATAAACAGCCAAAGAGGGGGCCAGGCAGATGTCAGCTGGAAGATTATTCCACAGGCGAGGGGCAATGGCAGAAAAGGACCTGTTTCTGGGTTTTTCCTTTCGGGCCTCTTGCGATGTTAATTGCCTCAAACGCTCAGCTTGGGAAGATCAGGTATTATGGGCAGTTTTCACTGGGATAAGGCACTCTGACAAGTTGCCAGATCCTAAACCATTTAGGGCTTTGTATGTCATAGTTAAAACCTTGAAGTCAATGTGGAACCGAACTGGGGGCTAGTGCAGGGTGGCCAGTGCTAGAGAATATACGGTCATATTTTCTAGTCCCAGTCAGCTATATTGCCTCTGTATGCTGGATCAGCTGGAGTCTCTGCATCAGGCTCAAGGGCAGCCCCACATAGACAGTGTGTATTTGATTTATATAGTGCCCATCTGGTTACCAAGGCCAGGTGCAAGATTGAGTCATGTGATATTTCAAGGACACGTCAGCATTTCTCCACAGCTTTTCTCCCACTTACGGCCGGAAGCTATGGTTCAGAAGTCACGGCTGGCCCTTTAGTCCCATCATCCTTCCTCATTGGTTGAAGCTGTCTCCTCCTGACTTGCAGACCTCACGGGATGAACGAATCTAGATTTGAGAACTTGTCACAACCGTATACCCACCACCAACAACGTGAAACAAGGAAAAACCAGGGATCGATGAAATCCAGAGATATTTTTCATTGGCTTTTTGGTCACAGACAAATTAAATTCCGTAAGCCACTGCAGCAAATTGTGGCGAACTAACAAAGTGCCATTTGCATGACAATGCAGGTGCCCAGCTGCGCCACAGACACAGGCCTCACAGTGGACACCTCCTTACTTAACAGTGAGTTATGCTATTTAACCGGCATATAAATAAACCACTAATAGTCTTTTTGGCCTTGAAACCAGTCTGTAAACACAAGCAAACTGCCCAGTTTCCACTTATAAGGATGCAAAGCCTACACAGAGGTTTCACAGGTTAGCTCAGCACTGAGCAGCACCTGCGAGCTCATGGATAGAGAGTGTGATTTCATTTAATTTCATAATACAAAGTCTGAAACAGAAAGATACAATTACTGAAAAAACGAATACACAGAGAAAATTGGGGAAGGACAAAACCGGCAATTAAACGATTCCCAGTGCTAATTATGTTGAAAGATACCATAATCTGCATTATTATTTTTCTAAAAAGAAACAAACCGTTCAATGTTAAAATTGTACATAGCTAATGAGCTCTAACCTAACCACAACGGAGGTCCTGGCATTGCTGAGTACCTTCTGCGAGGTGGGTGGCGGCAGCTGTTCATCGCATGAAAGAGAGGAGAAGACGACACCCTGGTACTTTTGCTGCAGCTAAAGGGAGGAGAGAGAGAGAGCGAGAGAAGCTTTGCTCAGCAGCTCAGAGATCATTCACAAACTGCCTTTTTAATGAGGAAGTGGGTGCATTAGGCTCAGGCCTCGAGTCCGTGTTGAAAATGGCATCTGTGGGATGTTGAATCGTAGTATCGTAGAATAGCGAAGTTGGAAGGGGCCTATAAGGCCATCAGGTCCAACCCCCTCCTCCATGCAGGAATACAAATAATCATGGGATATCTGGCAGGTGGTTGTCCACATTTCTCTTGAAGGCCTCCAGTGTTGGAGCACTCGCCACCTCTTGAGGTCATTGGTTCCTTTTCTGTACTGCTCTAACAGTCAGGAAGTTTTTCCTGATATTCAGCCAAAAGCTGGGTTCCCATAACTTGAACCTATTGTCCTGCATTCTGGGATGATCGAAAGCAGATCGTGTGCCTCCTCTGTATGCCAGCCCTTCAGATATTTGGAAAATGCTATCATATCTCCCCCTGGTCTTCTTTTCTCTAGGTTAACATTCCCAGGCTTTTCAGTCTTTCCTCCTAGGGTTGGGTTTCCAACCCCCCCCCCGATCATCCATAGATTAGAACTTAGAAAAGTTACATTTTGTAACTAGTTCTTCTATTCTGCCCCAGTCAGCTATGACAGCACAGGGATTCTGAAAGCTACTGTCCGAGAAGTAACTCTTTCAAAGCAATCCCACAGAAAAGAAATCCAAGGTAGTCCCATTTGCCCAAGTGTGTGGCAACTGCTTGATTTCTAGCTGGATAGAATGAAGTTCAACAATGATATGTTCAGTTTGTGATGTCAGGCTGGGATTGACCAAACAGGTTTGATTAAGTGTTGACTGCTGGATGATACTGATGCTCACAATCTGTTCCATTTGGGTTTAGGCCATGCCATGGTACGGGAACACCACTGGATGCCCCCCATGATGAGCTTTTGAGGGAGACTGACAGGGGCAAGTTGAGGATGAGGGGCCATGCTTTGGCATCCTTCTGATCCTTCTTGAATGCAGCTGGGAGAGATGACTTCCACCTCTTGGACCTTCAATTGTGGGATTCCACAGGGGTCAGTCATCTCCCCCATGCTTGGTTTATAGATAGATAGATAGATAGATAGATAGATAGATAGATAGATAGATAGATAGATAGATAGATAGATAGATAGATAGATAGATAGATAGATAGATAGATAGATAGATAGATAGATATGAGACCAGTGGGGAATGTTGTTAGGAGGTATGGAGCTTTGTGTCACCAATTGTGTCACTAATAGACAGATGACATCCAGCTGTATATCTCTTTTTCTTCATCTGCAGTGGATGCCATCACAATCTTCGACAGCTGCCTGGCTGGTGTACTGAACTAGATTTGAGCTAACAGACTGAGGTTGAATCCAGATAAAACAGAAGTTCCCCAGGTGGGTAGCACTGATGTCGGAAAGTCCCTCTAATTTGGGTGGGTGATTCTCTCCATAAAGGATGAAGTCCATAGCCTGGATGTCCTGCTGGACCCGGCACTTACCATGAATTCCAGATGGTCTGCTCCAAACATTTTCGACTACAGCAGATCTCCCAACTGCAGGACTACCTTGATTTGGGGGGGGGGGGGGCTCACCACGTTGGTCCTTGCATTTGTAACATTGAGATTAGACTACTGTAGTGCTCTCTGTGTTGTGTTGCCTATGAGGTTAATGTGGAGACTTCAGCTAGTGCAGAACACAGCAGCCAGGTTACTGACAGGGGCAAGGAGGCATAATCATATTAACCTTGTACTGGCTGCTTTGCACTGGCTTCTGATGTGCTACTGTATTGTTTTCAAGGTTTTAATGCTAACATACAAAGCCTTTAACAGTTTGGGACCTCAGTATCTGTCAGAGTGTCTGCTCCTACAAAGAATTTCCTAGATCACCTATTTGTCCCAAGCAGGGCATTTGAAGGTGCTGACTCCAAATGAGGCCCAGAAGGTAGTGGAGAGGAATCGGGACTTCTCGGTAGTTGTCCTTCATTTGTGGAACCAACTCCCTCAAGAAATTTGCCTGGCTCCCTCACTCCAAGCATTCGAGCGCCATTTAAAAACATGGCTATATAGGTTGGCCTTCCTTAACTTCTCAACTAGCAATCAAGAGACCTGAAAATTTCCATCTTTACTACCTCTATGGTGACTTCCCTGAGTTCCTACACTTATTATTATGTACTTTTCTTATTTTTGTCATTGGTTTTTGTCTCATTATTATGGTTTACTAGGTATGCATTTTTGACATTACAGTGGTACCTCAATTTACACAATTAATCCATTCCGAATTGTCCCAAAGTCCAGAGATTCAGGTTTGAAATGATTAGTTGGTTGGAAAAAATAACAAAACAGAAAATAATCCCAAATGAAATGCTATTATTGTTTTCACTTTTTACCGGAGAGAATGAAAAACTATTAAATAAAGAAATGGTGGCAACCCTCATAGGGTACCTAGGAATGAAATAGTTCAATGCTGGAAATCAGCACAAAATTTAAATATGGAAAAATATAGGACCAAAGTATGGGCAGTGGTAGTAATGGAAAAATTGACTTATTGGGTTAGATTGTATAGAGGGGAAATTAAACAGGACTGCTTTATGGAAATATGGCACCCACTGTTAAACTCAGATATTGAAACTAGTGACAGATTAAGCAAGATGGAAAATGGGTTACACAGCGCATTGTTATAAACAGTTATAAATTGTACTAGCATAAATTATAAGGAAAATAATGTACTATATTGTGTTACAGTACGGTTGTTAATTTGAATAAAGAATTATATTTTTAAAAATTCATTAATCAAATATTTCATAAGTCGTATTTTCCCTGTACCCACGTATTTCCATTTGCAAGTCAAATTTTTCAGTTGTTGAAACATTCATAAGTCAAGGTACCACTGTATATGTTTTGCTGTTATATATTTTATACTTCCAGTCTGCTGAGCACCGCCCAGAGTAGCTCTCAGGCTAGATGGTTACAATATACAAATAAATAAAATAAAGAAAGCAATGGCCGTTTCTGTCTTTCAGTAAATGATTCCGCTGGAAGTGTAGGATGGAGTTTCACCATCCCTGCAAAGCACTACCGACATTCACGTTCAAACAATGATGGGAGATTTCCTGGCTCACACCTTGAGCTGTGGCTGGTAAGGACAGGGTTCCACAAAAGAACAGTCAGTTACGTCTTTAGCCATTATGCCACAGCCATATAAGAAATGAAAAGCAACAATTATGCACTGAAACATATTCAGAATTGTCCTTGCAAACCTCATCCATCAACATTTGTTTGAATAAAAACCGGTCTCCATTAAAGTCACTTTCCCCCCACTGTTGCAGACTAGTGCCATTGTGCTGATTAATTGCAGCATATTAATGCCAGCTTATGAAGATTCTGTCAGCCTGTGGTGTTCCACTTCACAACAGCTAGTGATACTCTGCCCCCTCCCCCAGTCCTGTTGGAAAAGAACAGTAATGAACTACTTATCCAACTAGGTTTCTTCCTTGCTTGCTTTTATTCTTTTCAGGGTCATTTTATTCTGCCAAGCTATTTTAAGCCCCTGTAAGCTATTTCTAACTTGGAAATGACCCCACTTACAGGTCTTAGAGCTTCACGAGTGTGCCGTTGAGCGAACTGTGGCTGCGAATAAAACCTTTAGAGAAAGCAATTTCTGCAGCCACAGCATTAGAACCAGAAATTTGATGGTGGTAGACATTTCAGTCAAAGCCAAATGAGACATGGTGTGGTGTTGCACGTAGGAGGCAATCAGAAGGTGGAGCAAGGTGAGGTGGACGATACAGATGGGCATTATTGATAAAACACACACACAAAAGCTTACAAATGTCTTCATATTTACAGGGGGTTGGGGCTGGAAACGGTGATGTTTCTTTCCTTGTTTCCAGAAACCAAAGGAGGGGGAAGCTGAACTTCATCCGCTCTTTCATGCAGACTTTGAACGTTTAAATGCCAAAGATCTGGGTTTGAATCCATCTTACCAATGAACTAGGGTTGCTACTTCTTTCATTGTTATTCTTTTAATACTTGTAGGACAGAATTGTCTGCTCACTGACAACACCCACAGCCGTCAGTTAATGTAGATAGGGAAGTATCCTGATTCGGTCGGCACGCTTGAAGAATTTCTCCAAACCCCCAACTATTTTGGACAAGAGTAGGGATGTTGGCTCGTCTTTAGAGCCAAGTCTTTCATCCCAAGTCCTGGGTCTCGAGCTCCAAGTCCGAGTCCCTATGAGAAATGGGCTTCTTTCCCCAGAAAGGGGTAGGTAGGTTCTGTTGTTGTTGTGTTGTTGTGTTGTGTCATTACAGTCGTGACCGACTCTTTGTGACGCCATGTCCTTGGAGTTTTCTTGGCAGGAATACTGGAGTGGCTTGCCAGTTCCTACTCCAGGCGCCTACAGCACCTGGTATTCCCTGGTGGTCTCCCATCCAAGTACTAACCAGGGCCGACCCTGCTTAGCTTCCAAAATCAGGCAAGATCAGAGGTGCTTAGGGCATCTAGGCAGCTTTACAAAATGATAATATGTATATTGTGCAGCATTCCCCAAACCCTAACATAACACAGCTCAGTTCCACCAAATATTGTGCACTGGAAAGCTCTGAGACCCAGCAGAAAAACCTCAATGCTCAGGAACAAAAAACGTCAGCAGACAATATCTTTAGAAAAATAATTTATATATTCAACTTAGGGCCTTTTCACACGACCCCTAAGATCCGCTGGCCACTTAAATTCGGACCAGGGATATTGGGGGTTCGTTGCTCTTTCTGCGTCCCCACCCCTCCGCACTTCCTTGCTCCTGTCTGCGTGAGGGGAGGGAGGAAAAAAGAGAGGAAAAATGCAGGCTCACATCCGAAGCTGCCTGGAGCCCCTTCGTTGTCCTGATTCCTTCTCCTCTGTTTGTTTGTTTTTTTTTTTTGCCTCCCACCCCTTCTCTTAAAGGGGCGGGAAGCAAAAAAAAAAAAAAAACAGAAGTGAGGAGAGCCCCGCACTCACCAGATTAAATCCGGACCTGGGGATTTTCACCCTCCTAGAGCAGGTACAAGAAAAGTGCACTGGGACGCGCTTAGGTGGGCGTGGTCACACTTAATTTCCTACAAACTCCAGAGCTGGTGGGGAAACAATGGTAAGCTCCGGAGCTGGCAGCCATTTGCTGCGGAGTTTAGGGGTCGTGTACAAATACCCTTAGAAAGCTTTTTCTCAGCATAAAAAACACATAGTAACATATTAGGAAAAAATACAGTGACTGACCTTGTACAGCAGCATTGGCTGGCTTTGAAGAAAAGCCAGCAAACAGTGATTCCTCCTTTCCACATTTATACAAGCTTTAAGCACTAATTACCTGCAGCTGCCCGTTGCTGCTGCAGCCTCAAAGTTTTTACCTAAAAACTTTTACACCTGTGTGCGCTCTACACAAACTCTGTGAAGAAGGTTTAATATTTCATTTATGTTTTTTTAAATATCTTTAAAAAACTTGACAGGTTCCAATGTGTGAGTTGAGTCTCAATCATTGAGGAAAACAAAACAACCAAGTCAACTCACCAGTGTGACTTAAGTCTGACTCAAAAAAGAGTCCCACAACTTGGCTCCTCATCCCTGGATAACAGGAATGTGGGGGTTTAAGGACGAGATGAAAAGTTGAAGAAAAGGAAAGTAGATTTCCCCCTGCCTTTATACCATCAGGTCCCAGTAAGCTGGGGTTGTAGCAGTTTGATGGGAGGGGAGAGTCCAAGAAGTCAGTGCGGGAAATTTCCTAAACCTCCAACTCTCAGGACAAGGGTCCGGATCCAGATGATGCCCTCCACCCACAGTGGCTTGTAGCCAAAGACGTGACAATCCCCCGCGTTGTCTCCTTTGTAACTCATCAGCGTGAACACTTGCAGACAGTGGAGTCAAACACTGTCGGCTTGCCTTGGCTTTTTATTTCAATAAGGATAAAGCAGTTCCATTAGCAGCTTCCTACCCACTGATGCAAATTATAGCCCCGTTTAATAAAGACCCAGACATGTAACAAGTCAAGCAGACTATTGAAGGGAGAGCAGCCATGATTATCTTTTTGTCCTAAAATGTTTCAATGCAAACTGTGATCTTTTGCTCTGGGTACAGATTCAATTCATTTGCAAAATTGCTCCTGGAATTATCCTTTCAAAGTGGGTAACAGATTGCAGAGAGGTTTTCTGCTCTGCCCTTTGACTTATTTCAGGGTGGCCACCGAACCAGCAAAAGTGTTCCATAGAACTCAAAAGGCTTTGTCTTCAAAAATCATCATCATAATAATCATCATTAGAATGATCGCATAAAGCATCTGAATATATCCTCAGGAAAAGGATACAGGAAACTATGCCCACTTCACATTTCCATCTTGTCCTCAAGGAAATAGGGGGAGCAAAGTGTTTTGAAGTTAAATCAGGTTTGAAATGTGATGTCCATTATCACCATATGGGCTGAGCCAATGGCCTGAGTCAACCAAAATCTAGCTTCCTGTAACTTGAGCCCATTGTTACGTGTCCTGCACTCTGGAATGGCTGGGAACAGATCCTGCCCCTCCCCTCCTCTGTATGCTAACCTTTCAAGCAATTGACAATAGTAGTGCCATATCTCTTCTCAGTCTGGTAGTTCTTAAGATGAGGCCTGACCAGTGCCAAAAAGGGGGGAACTAGTACATCACACACAATTTGAAGAGTACTGTCAATGCCGCTTAGAAGAGCATTTGTCTTTTTTGCAAACCCATTACACCAGGGGTGTCCAAACTTTTTGCAAGGAGGGCCAGATTTGGTGAGGTGAAAATGTGTGGGGGCTGACCATTCAGCCTGAAAGGGGTGGAATGGCATGGCCCATAAGCATCTGCAACAGCCACAGATGCTCCGGTTTCAAGGTGCCCAAGGGCCCAGCAGCTGTTGCACGGCCTGGGAATCAGCCCACGTGCAACCAAGACACACCACTGCTTGCATATGCTGCCCTCCCTCTCAAGGAGGTGGGGAAGACGCTGTAGCAACGGAGCCAGGAGCCGGTAGGCAGGGCGGGTGGCTGAGGGGATGGATGGAAGCAGGGAGAGCAGGTAACCATAAAACTGCAAGCTGATGTTTCTAGCCAGCACGGGGAAGGGCCGGCCGGCGGGGATGAGTGACAGGCTGAGCCGGCAGGGCGAAGAGGCTGAGGGCCACTCAAAATTTTAAATCAGGCCGCATTTGGCCCCCGGGCCAGACTTTGGACATGCTTGTATTACATTGTTGGCTCATATTTGGCTTGCCATCTAATAAGCAGGTAGGCAACAACAAAAAACACCCTTCCTCTGCCAAATCATCTTCCCCTGATATTCTGTACAGTGGTTTTTAGTCCATGATTTTGAAGAACGGGGGTTTGACTTAAGAAGCAACTTTTTACAACTGCCCATCTTGCCTCTAACAAGACTCCTGCCCTGGCTGCAACATCACCTAGCCATGGACTTTAAAGAACACCACCTAACCAAGGACTTTAAGAGTAACCTCCTGGTAAAGCACATCTTTTACCATGTCTGAACTTCTGGGACCTGCTTTGAAGAAGGGTGGTTTACACTTGAAAGCTTGCAATGTTCCTTTTTTATTTTTAATAGTGGCCTATAAAGGTATCGCCTGTAACCTATTTTTTGAAGAGACGGGGAAGATCCTGACACTGAATTGCCATTTTTATTCGAAAGCCTGCTTTTCTTTTTCATCTTACCAAACCAGAAAATAAAAAGGGCACTTGAGCAACTGATATTTAAACAAGGCAACCTGCTTTGTTTCTGTTTAAAGGGCTCCTAAAGCTGAAAGGCAGCCAGAAATCCACCAACAAAGCAAACGCAAAGAGACTTTCTACCAGGAATCACGCCTTCTCAGTGGCTGGTCCCACTCTGTGGAACTGTCTCCTGAGCAATATTAGGACTGTAGAATCCCTCCCAGCATTCAAGAAGCTATTTAAAACTTGGCTCTTTACGGCTGCGTTCGGTGACCTCGGGGGTTGATTTATTCTTGAGCAGGGATCTGAGTTATTATGTCCGCCCATTTTTCTTCACCATCTTACATTGAGTTCCTTTGGGAAAATCTGGCAGGATATAAATATAAAAATAAATAAATAATAAATAAATAAAATTTCCTTTAACTCCAGTTAAGTTTACCTTTAAATGTATGCAAAGGGGAGGCAGGGGGGAGCATTCTGAGCTGTGGTTAAAAAGGGGGGGTCAATTTAGGTCAACACATAACTGGGTGCACCGCGCATTGCCTGTGAGTGACTCACCTGCCAGTCTGTAGCAAGGTGAAAAATATAATTAAAGGCTGTATTTTATGCAGACAGAAAATGACCCTTTGATCTGGTTACATTTACAGATGCAGGAGAGTCCAAGTCCTGGAGCCAGACTCCAATGGCATGGGGAAAGCTACAGACAAGTTCCTTATGCAATGGTGCATAATTGACTCTTCTCTTACTGAATGGCTTTCCAAAGGACATAAGATTGGAGGCATATTTTCTACATTGCTCCCTTTTGTACTTAAAGAGAAAAATGTGAAAGTTGCTTTTGGGATATTCTTCAGCTGCATGTCCCAAGACAGGCAGAAACCATGACTGGAATCAGCAAGATTTTTTTTTTTCAGGAGAGGAACATGGCCAAGTTTCAGCAAAGATAGGTGACGGCTGTTGTTTGCGATTTCTTGGTCGTTTATTTATTGGGCCCACTGCATTTACTTCTACTGGTTGGCAGTAATTGTCCTTACATGCTCTCAAGTCACATCTGATTTACAGAGACCCTAATTGGGTGTTTCAGGCATGTGATAAGTTCAACGCATGGTCTATCATGGCCATTCCTTTAGTGAGTTTTGGAGGCCAAGCGGTCCTTTGAAATAAACTCTCCTTAGACCCTGCTCAGTACCCCACACCACTCTTTTGAAAGAAAGAAAGAAAGAAAGAAAGAAAGAAAGAAAGAAAGAAAGAAAGAAAGAAAGAAAGAAAGAAAGAAAGAAAGAAAGAAAGGGTCTGAATGCTTCAGCAGCTGATTAAATGTGTCTACAACCTTTATACAAAGACGGTGAACTCAATAGACCTCCCTTCTGAGACACATACCGTGCATGATGGGGACGCCCAAAATGAAGTAATAGACTACCTTCCTTCTCGGACTTGGCCCCCTTTCCCATAAACTGTGTACCTTTAAATTAAAATTAGGTGTTTGTTCTCCTGTGCCTGCCTGCTCTCCTTGTGCTGACACCTTTGCTACAGTGAGAAGGCAGAGCTAACACTGTGAAACTGTCTGTCTTCTTCTCAAGAAGGATTCAAGGACCTTTAACGTTCCACCTGATTTAGGATTCCAATGCACATCATCCAGGTGTCAGGCCCAGAGTGCTGGTGGCAAGCCAGAACAGGCAAGACATGTAGACCTGAGGGTTGGAGCTTGGCCGGAGCTCATGGGCCAGTAAGGCCAGAGCTGGCAACAGGGAGGCAAAAGTTCCAGAGTGGAACAGGGTGGTAGACCATTCACAAGGGTGGGAACATAGCCCAGAAACAATTCCACAGGCGATGGCTGGGAAGATCACCTTGCACTCCAACTCACATGAGCAAAGGAACCAGGGGGATGGGTTGAAACACCTCTATGAGGCAAGGAGTAACCAGATCAAGGCAGGAACAGAGCAACCGGAGCAGGCAGGAACATACAGAAGCAAGGCAGGCACTGCTGGAGCACACAAGAATCATCTTCAGGAGCAAAGCAGGTGCAACTGGAGTGCACAGGAGGACTCTTCAGGAGCAAGGCAGGAACAAGGCTCTTAGGAGAGGAAGAGTGGAGGGCCAAAGCTCAAGAGTCACTAACACAACTTGCTCTGCTGTGGTAAAAGGCAGCAGTGCATGCAGCCTGTATATGCTGATCTCCAGAGCCACAAACTGCACCACGTTATTGCCCTTCAGCTCTTCCCTGCAAGCCTGGGCAAGAGGCATCCCTGATTCTGCAGGTAATTGCATGGATTCTTCCACCTTGACCCTGTTCTCCTTAGCCATGTTTGCTGGGGCTCACAGAGCCGGGTTCCAATAGCATGGGGAGGGCTACAGAGTTCTCAGCCTTTGCTGTTCTCAGTGAAATCTCCCCATCTGGTTTTCACTTTGGAAAGTCCTCCATCTTCCTGATCCATTTTCTTTCCTCTTGGCTCTTTTTTGTTAATCCTCCCATTTTAGAATGAATGTATTCGGCTTTCAGTCTGAGAAATCTTTCCCAGATCTACCCAAAAGCAATTCTTTTTAATTTGGAATGATTGATTTGAATGCCAAACTTCTCTTTTTTCATGGGAAAGATTCAGGAAGGCAGACTCTATGGGAGGATTGCTGTTTGGAGCAGCAGCCGCAGGAATGCAGATAACATCTGCTTCCTTCTATCTTGAACAACCCTTCTTTGACCTTTGCTGACCTTCCCCAGATTGAGGGTTAAGAAGCTGCCTTGTACTGGGTTCGACCACAGGTTTTTCTGGCTCAGAACTGAGTGGTTCTCACCCTTGGGCTTCCCACACCTTTGACTATAACTTCCATCATGATGACTGGATAAGGGCACAGATGCAGAGCACATATGAAAAGCCAGACTAGATTCTTCATTCGGATTGATGATTGAACCAAGGTGCACCAAATCTCTAACTTTCAGTTTCTTCTTGGTCCAAGCTGTGTCATTCCTCTAGTCCAGTGGTTCTCAACCTGTGGGTCCCCAAATGTTCCTGAACAGCAACTCCCAGAAATCCCTTCCAGCACAGCAAGTGGTGGAGGCTTCTGGGATTTACAGTCCAGGAATATCTGGGGACCCACAGATTGAGAACCACTGTTCTAGTCTATAGTCATGATTATTCTGTTCCTTATGGTCGACTGCAGTCTTTCGTTGATGCTTTCTTCTTTCACTTTGACTGAATCATTTTAGGTTTTGACTGCTTTGTGCAAGTGAGATGGTGCCATCTGCATATCTCAAATTATTGGTGCCTCTTCCACCAGTTCTCACTCTTCTTTCAATCTGAATCTAGCTTTGGTTTTCCATGTGTTATGCTCCACATCTGTTCAGTCTGTACAGATTAAATAGGCAAGGGAGTAAAATGCACCCTTGTCTGACACCTCACTATAAGATTCCTCTTCAAAGGAGTCTGCCATCCTTTTGTCTCTTCTGTATAGATCTTCAATAGCTGGCTGAGCTGCTCAGTGAAGCCAGATGTTGGAAGTTCAATTCTCCACTGTCATCCCCCCCCCAAAAAAAAACCCAACCAGCCTGTGTAGCTTTGAATACAATCCCAGGACAACCCCAGTGAAAAGGAACCACTTCCGAATACTTTTCAAAACCCTGGAAGAAGGGGTTACTTTAAATCCGAATTGACTTGCACACAATTGTTTTATTATTATAGCTCCTCAGTATACTGTTTCCACCTTCTCTTCATTTACTCCTGGTCAGATAGTGTGTTTCTCTGTTGGTTTTCAGCATTTCTAATCTAGGCTTGACTTTCCCTTTGATGGTTTGGATCTTCTGGAAGAGATATCTGGTCCCCCCCCTCTTGTTGATCTCAACTATTTCTTTGCACTGCTTGCTGGAATAGTTCTCTTTGTGTCTATGTGGCTGTTGCCACAAAACTGCATTCAGGGTTCTGACCTGACAGGATTCTGTCACCTTTTCCTTCTCCTTCAGACCTGTCTTTACAATTTTAAGTCTTTCTTCTGTCATCCATCTAGGCTTTTCATTTCTTTTAAAGACAGGGACGGACCTTTTTGCATTCTTCCCTAATCCTATCTTTAGTTTCAATCCATAGTTCAGTGGTGGAGAACCTTTGGCATTCCAGATGTTTAGGACCACAACTTCCAGAACTGAACCTAGACTGTCAATGACAAAGGACTGTGGGAGTTGTGGTCCAAAACATCTGGAGTGCCGAAGGTTCACCACCACTGCTATAGTATTTCTGGTTCATGGACAACTGAGCTTAGTAATGCAAATCACTCTCTACTAGCCAATGTTTACCCCCCCCCCGAATTTATATAACATTCCAAGCTAAACAAGTTGTTTTCTTCCATGACTGTCTTGTTGGCTACTTAAGTGATAGGTTTACTCAGGGTAAAACTGTACTAATAAGTCATAGAAGTAATGCCTTGTATTGTTTAAGCCATTAAATTGGTTGTGATTTAGATTCATTACAATAACTTGATTTGTGGGTGAATACATGTATTATTGCTATACCGTATATATAGTTGCACATCAAAATATCTCAGAGGTCCTGTACAATTTTAGAGCCTCGTAATAAAATAAAGGATATGAAGACAAGTTGGAAATGGAATGAATTATTCATCTGCATGTACAGTTCTAGTAGAAAGGCAAAAAAAATGTTCTAGTAGAGTATCTCAATCCATGTGTCTGTGTTAGAAAGGTTGCTGCAGAAGAACAAGCATCTATTGTAAAAAAAAAATGGAGAAGTGGGTGCCATCAGTAGCCCATTAGCGCCACCCTTTGGAAAAAAAATAATACCTTGCAGGCTTGTACATATAATCTTTGAGCATCTTTCCTGCTATTGGCATAAAATCAACTGTTCCCAACATTTTCCTAGGTGGGTTGTCATGCTACTCTGTCTCAGAAAAAAAAACACCCCATTTTTATTTATTTATTCAATTAATTTATTCATCTAAGATCATGTGTCTTAAAGACTGCCTCATTTTAACTATCATGCCCGTTCACAACCACACCTGATAAACTGGAACCCAATCCACAAAGATTTTTGCTGAACAATACAAGTCAGTGTCCTTCTGTGTGATTCCTGAAATGTACGCTAGGGTAGGCATCTCAAGTGGCACCAAAAGGTGTACTCTACATTGAAAACTCAATCTGCCAGATCAGATGCACCCTATTTTCTACACCTGTTTATTGGGGGGGGGAGAATGCAGAAAGATACGACACCTCAGGCACAGAAGGAAAAATGAACAAACAAAAAAGAATGGCTACACTGCTGATTATTCAAGGTAAATAAACATGTAAATAACTAAATGAAAGAGAAGAAATCGTTGGATGAAGTACCTGAGATAATAGTTTTGATGCAATTCTTCGTTGTTTAGAATTACTCTCAGTACAATCGTGATGATACCCAGCTTCCAGAAAGGACAAGAATGTATTATTTATATTTTTATATTGATCTTTCTTTTCCTGGCCATAAAGTCTCCCAAAATATTGAGGTTAAACTGGAAAATTCAGCCACATAGTTTATTAGGGAAATCTAGATAACCAGAATGCTTCCCCACCACCACGTGTCTATTACTAGCTTGAAAAAGTTGGATCTTTTCTTCACACATCTTTATCTATGTTTCGAACCCCAGACACAAAATGTTTGGTTTCCTTATGTTCACTTGGATACTGTTAATTTAATGGAGCCTTGAAGGAAAATAGCTTGGAAAAGTTGGATCTTTTCTTCACACATCTATATCTGTTTCGAACCCCAGACACAAAATCTTCATTGGATATTGTTACCCCTCCCCAACATCCCGGAGGTGGCCCCAGGGAAGCATCAAGGCGCATTGGGAGCCAGTCATCCTTTCTAATTTGAGCAAACGTCTCAACTCCGCACAAGGATCATCCATGCTTTGGCATTCAAGGGCTGAGCCGGCCCTTCTCTTAGGCTAAGGACAAGGAACCTCTAGAGGTCAGGAGGGCCACATATGCCTGACCCTGGACCTGGAAGGCTTCTATATATTACTGGGAAAGCTCTCTTATACCCTATAATGGCCAACCTTTTCTCTTTAAAGAAATGTTTCGTCAGTAAAACATGGCAAAAGTGTTCCCTGTGTCCCTTAAAGGGCACAAAGGTAGGCCTTAGGTGACAAAAAATAGGGGTGGGGAAATCAGTGTACAGGCACATTTAGATTCCTACACATCATGCACCCTGGCCTAGAAAGCCTTCTGGGTCTGATCACTGCCATCCTTCGACCTATGTCTGTCTCTCGCTGCCATGAATAACAGACACCGTTCTTCTACAACTTGCAGCACCAACACCCCGCCTTGCATCTTTTTTGGGGGGGGGTGCTTAGAGCTCTGGTAATCCAGTGGTGGTTTCTCTGGGAATGGAGGTGGGGCGTGTCTGCCCTCTCCCCGCTCCCAATATGGCTGGACACTGAAATTTCCTCAGCTGCGGTGCTGAGAGAAGATGTGTCTGGCAGTCTAGCAACAGCCGGAAGATCACAACCCCACCCCTACCCCCGGTCATAAACTCTTTGAAACCCTCCATACCATAATCTAACTACATGGCTACTTGGTCAGAATCCTGGCCACAAAAGGTGTTTAATGCTGGCTGTTCTGCAAGCAAGGGATGGCAGAAGAGTCCTCAGGATCTACAGATAGACCCCTGGGTGATCTGCAGTAAACCGGGAAGGCATTTAAAAATTCCTGCTTATGTAGCAGCCCAAATTTTGCTGATTCCCAACTCTGAAGCATGTTGCTGATATGAGCAGGAAGAAAAGGGGAGGGAGGGAAAGAAAGAGGAACCAGGAATGCTTATTTTGCATGTGGAAGGACTGTGTGCCGTGACTCCTGTTCAGACTAGTAGACAAAGCAAATCCCCAGATTTCAGAATTCTTCAAGTTTCAATTTTGCACGTGGATGCAACTAAGCGGACCCCAAGCTTCTAACAAAACAAAGAGTGGAATGGTAGACTCTGCGAGTCTGAACAGCCCAGCCTCTCATTAAGCAATAGCACCACCTATTGGTAGGAAACGACATAAACAGAAGTTTCAACACAAGGCAGAAAGGTTCAGACTTGGTTTTCCAACGTGAGCTCATTCTGGTCTCTCTTTTTTTGAGCTTTTATAGAACACACGCAAGAAAGCAAGAAAGACTCTATGAGGGACTTGGGGTTACAATTTAGTCTTAACACTAGGCATTGTCATTGAGAGCCAAATTAAAGACCAATTATTAAAATGACCTACAGTAATACAGTATCTGCTAGGGATTGGTTCCATGCCTTCCCGTGGATAATGAAAACCAAGGATAAGAGAAAATGCCTGACCACCCACCCCCAAACTGCTGTTTCCTGACAGTAGCTTCCTTTATGACTGTTGTTTTGAGACAGTAGCTTGCTTTATGGTCGCTGTTTGTGACAGTAACTTGCTTTACAGATGCTATTTGTGACAATAGCTTGCTTTACAGCTGCTCTTTGTGACAACATCTTGCTTTACAGGTTGCTTTGTGGCTGCTGAATTATTTCATTTTTTCCTCTGCCAACCGTGGATAACTGAATCAGTGGATAACAAATCAGTGGATAGGAGGTCCTACTGTACCTTGGTTTAAGAGTAACTTGGTTTAAGAGCATTTTCCAAGACAAACAGTTTTTCTAAACTTTGCCTTGGTCAACAAGCAATGTCTTGATATATAAGCACTGGAGCAGGTCACATGATCAGAAGTCAGACAATGGTGTCTCTTCCTCCCTCCCTCCCTCCCTCCCCCTGCTGGATTGTCACTGATTGTCTGGGACATTCTATTTCAGGCAGCCTCCAAAGCAGAGTGAGGAGTGAGGAACAGAGATCTCCCTTGCACCAGTCATGAAGGTTTTCAAAAGGAAGTTTTAGGTTAGGGTTTTATTTTTCTTTATATCTATATCTATAAATTTTTTAAAAATATTTTTTTCAAACAATTTATACAGTATTCATGGGGCAGTCAGTAAACTGTGTATAGGGCTACAAATTGCACTTTATTATTGTCACATTAAAAATACAGAGTAAAATCCAGTTGTTACTCTCAAGCAGAGCAGATTCCGCAGACAGGTACCTAAACCATGGTGTGGATGTGGACTTCTAGCCAACTTTTGTGACTTTTGGCATTTTGTGTGTACAGTATGACCACAGAACGAACACCAGCAGACATTCCAGGGTCCAGAGTTTTGAGTGGTCAAGCAGGACACGGCTCTCCTGAACACCCACTGGCTTCTTTTTAATTGAATGCAATTCTACTCAAAAGGAGTAGGGGAGAATTATGATACTTGAAATGTTTTTCAGACATCATATAATTGCATACAACAATTACAGCATCAAGGGGAAAAAACCCAAAGGAAACAATGAGAGAACTATACAGTATTATACTCGTAATATACAGCAATGCTTTCCTTTTTTTTTTTTTTTTTGGCTTTCAACTTCTTGCATCTTTTAAATTTTTTATCGAAAAATGAAGCTACAGCACAAACAACAATCTATTTTTATAATGTAGAATAAAAATGTAATCATTAATACAAAGTAACACAACTTTCCTTATTACTAACATTTAGTGTTCCCCACTGCCAGGGACTCTCGAGATACTAGCACTATTATTCAAAAATCAAATTTATAAATTTGACTAGTATTACATAACAGATATAAGTTTTAACCAGAAACCTATCTATCTGTTAAATATTGATGTAAATATGCTGTTCCCAATATTGACAATTTTTGCAGCTCAATTGATGTTATTTCTGAGATCTGCAACTGCTTGTAATTTTATTTATTTATTTATTTATTTATTTATTTATTTATTTATTTATATACTGCCCCATCTCCCGAGACGGAACTCGGGGCGGTGTACAATAAAAAGAAAAGAAACCACAGCAAGCAAGCATAAAATCAGAGGCATCAGTAAAAAATAGGAGGGTACAATACTCTCCACACAGAATGGCATGGGAGGCAACAGAGAGAGGGGGAAAAATTAAACAAAAATATTGCCACATGCCTCCTTGAACAGATGGGTTTTCAAGGCTTTTTTAAAGGCGGGCAGGGACGCTGCAAGGCGCAGCTCACTAGGTAGTTGGTTCCACAGTGTAGGGCCCACCACAGAGAAGGCGTGGTCATGCGTGAGCGACTTCCGTGCCTCCCTGGGTGTGGCCACCCTAAGAGAGAGAGCCTGCACCATTCTCGTAGGTCTGGTCCCAGTCGACCTTTGGGAGATACGCTCCGACAGGTACTCTGGTCCCAAGCCATGGAGGGCTTTGAAAGTCAAAACCAAGACCTTGAACCTTATCCGGTGGACAACGGGTGGCCAATGCAGACGAGCCAGGACCGGGGTGATGTGCTCGAATCTACGAGCACCCACCACCAGCCTGGCCGACGCATTCTGCACCCGTTGGAGCCTCCGGACAAGGGTCAAGGGCAACCCCACGTAGAGGGCATTGCAATAGTCGATCCTCGAAATCACGAGGGCCTGCACAACTGTCCTCAGGGAGATATTGTGTGAAATTTCTTGACATTGTTCCCAAAGCCCCAACGACTATGGGGACCACTGAGGTATGCTTCATCCATAAAATGTTTCAATTGTTGGATCTTTGTACTGTGCTCATTTTTCCAATTCTTTAGCTTCAGCTCTAGTATCCCCTGAAACTGCATTACCAATGATCCAGACATTTCCTTGTTCTATTACTACGATGTCTGGTGTGTTATGTTCAAGTTGCCTATCAGGTTAGATCCAGAAATCTCACAAGACCCTGACTTCATCATTTTCTGACGCCTCTTCTACTTGATGTTTCCGTGAGTTTTTGGAGGCTGTTTAATTACATTTTTTGCATAATGGCCAGTGCACTAATATTGCCACTTTATCATGTCTAATTTTGTAATTTGCGCAACATTTACAGATGACAATGACGATGATGACAATAATGATTATGGTAACTGGGAGTGTAGTTTGCACGAGAGCCTCGTGGCACAGTGGTTAAATGCCTGTACTGCAGGTAAAACTGTGCTCACGACCTGGGGTTCAATCCCAGGTAGCAGGCTCATGGTTGACTCAGACTTCCATCCTTCCAAGGTCGGTAAAATGAGTACCCAGCTTGCTGGGGGGGGGCAATGTGTAGCCTGCATAATTAAAAATTGTAAACCGCCCAGAGACAACTTGAAGTGGTATGGGGCGGTATATAAGCAGAACACTTTGCTTTTGCTTTACCAAACCCCATGGCCTTCCAAAAACTTCAAGTTTCATGTACTGGCAACTGACCTTTCCCTTTCACTAGAACAAATTTTATAAAGATTCTGCATATATAGCTAAATTCATACATTTTAACAATCCCTTTTTTAATTTGAGGCTCACCTGTCAACACATCATTAATGTCTACGTTCCATACTAATTTATACTGTTCACATAACTGAAATTTATATTTACCTTTCCAAATGTTTACTATCATTAGTCTAGCTGCAACTACTAGATTTGTATCTAAGTCTTTGATTTTACCAACCCCATTGATTCTTCACAAAGATAGATACAAGTGCAATTTGGGGGCAAGCTTCCGCTTTGATACATAATATTTCATTTATTTCTTTAAATAACAACTTCCAAGTGTTCAACATCGTATTACATTTCCACCACTATGAAAATAAGTACCAATATCCTGACCACATCTCCAACATAATGTAGAATATATGGAACCTCAACAATTCAAGTATACCAGGGTTAAATACAACTTCCAAATCATTTTATAAAATATTATCCTCACATATTCTTTAAAACCTTTATTTCATATATTTTTCCACACCCCAGTACTTACGGTATTTCCTTACCAAAGTCGGCTTCCCAAATTTTTTTCAAGCCTAAATTATATAGGTTCTATCAATATTTTACAAATTCTGCCCATCCTCCCTTTCATTTTTAATACTTTCTCTCTTGTTCCTTCTGACAATGATTTTTTCAAATTTTGTTATCACTCAACATATATTTTGTTCTCTCTCAACCATTCTTTCCCATTCTTTTGTCCATTGATCCAACTGGATGACATGAAAGCACCCTGTCCTCTTTCCTGCTAAAGTATGTATGTATGTATGTATGTATGTATGTATGTATGTATGTATGTATGTATGTATGTATGTATTTATTTTATTTATTTATTTATTATTATTATTATTATTATTTATTATTATTATTATTATTATTATTATTATTATTATTATTATTATTCCTGGGAGGAACTCCGGTCGGTTTACAACAAGGGGGCAGCAAAACGACAGATTAAAAATAACAGCAAATTAATTAACTAGCTAAATAATAAAACAACACGAAGCAAAACAAAACAGAACAAAAGGACCAAGGATGCAGATGGCGGGGGGGGGGGAGACTTTATTAGAGTCACCCAAACGCCTCCCGGAAGAGGAGACTTTTCAGTGCCTTCCGGAAGGCAGGCAGGGACTCTGCTAGGCGCACTTCTGCTGGGAGATGATTCCACAGGGTCGGGCCAGCCACAGAGAAGGCTCGGGTACGGGTGGAAGTTCTCCGAGCCTCCCTGGGCGTGGCCACGCGCAGCATGTGCGCCCGCGACAACCTGGTCGGACGGGCCGAAGTTGACCGCTGGTATCATATATCAGGTAAACTTTTGATACATAAAAGCGTCCGCTTGTATTTTTGCATCGTGGTAACCTGCAATAGCACCCGAGCTTTGGTATTTGAACTTTAGTCTAAAGACCCCAATGTACATCTTAATTCGATGATAGGGGAAAGAGATCCACATGGGAATTAGGCAAAGTTCAAAGGATCCATTTTAATTCTGCAAGACCTGACCTTTACTTCTGTTTATCTTTTCACTTTCATTCAGTTCTTCTGCCCTCATTAGGGACCATGTGAGGACATGCTGGGAAGACTCAAGGCAGGATGGCTGGGAAATTATGGGAACTGGGACTGTAGTTTGCAGCGTATTTAAGAAGCAAACATTTAATTTCAAATTTTAAAACTGAGTTTCTGTCTCTTGGCCAGGCATCTTGCAACCCCAAATGTAATGGGCACTGCAGGAGGTGCCTTTGGACACTACATTAGCGAAGGCAGAAGGAAAGAAAGGATTAATATTCACTATTCATAAAGGGAGAACAATATGATGTCATGGCCTCACTGCATCAGTCATGTCCTCCTACTTCAGGATATAGTATCTGAAGACTTACCACCACTAACTGGTATCAACCACATTTGAGAGCATGTTCTATCAGCTAAACGTTCATATGCTAAAAAAAAGTCAAGAGACGGAGTATATCTTTTTTTTTTGCTTTTATTACAAGCATATAATATTAATTGGCAGAACACTGAATACAAGCTTCACTATCATAAAATCAAAACATTAAGCAGTAATCCCGCAAAAGGTTTCTTTAGACAAAAACTAGCCACCAATAGTACAAAAGTTACACAGCAACACAAAGCATTAAAAAAATGTAAACTTTCAAATGAAGCCAAGCCAAAAATATGATTTGTTTTTAAATTACAGCAAGAATTTTCAGTAACTTTATTATTATGCCACATAGTGAGGATAAAGGCTTAAACGGCTGCACTGGCTTATTGTCCCATAACCCTAAATTTATCTTGTTGCAAAGGACTGGTATTAACTCTTGTCCTGTCACTTGGCTTTCAGTCACTGCCTTTTAAGAAGGGTCTGGGTAGTAGGTACAATTACCCTTCCTCACACAAGTAAGTGCACCCATGAACAAACATCTCGATCGGTACAATGTCTGTAGATAAATAACAACAGACTTCTTGATCAATGCCTCTGGCCAAACTACACATTCAGCAACAGACCCGGCTCTAGAAACCTAAATACAGTTGTCCCCCGCCCTTTTGCGGTTCATATATACTGCAGTCCCAGTATATTACAGGTCCACAGTATATGAAAAAAGGCCCCCTGGGGTAAGGAAGAAAGGCCTTCCCAGGCCCGTCGGAGGCCCCAAAAGTGCTTCACCGCAAACCGGAAGTGACTTCCAATAAACCAGAAGTGACCTCCAGATCACTAGAAAGCTCTTTTGGGGCCTCTGGAAAGCCCCTTGCAGTCCTGTTTGGGGCAGCACCAGGCCTGGGGTAAGTACAAGAGCCCCCAGAGAGCCCACCCACTCCCAACCTGACCCCTGCGATAGGTGGGGGTTTACTGTATCTGCCCAAGAACAGCAAAACCAATGGAGGGGGGGAGCTTTAGCAGTCAGCAACTGGTAGGTAGGTGAGAGAACATAGTTAACATTTCTGGTGATTTTTTTAAAGACGACCGCCAAGTTCATCTGTTGCAGCAAAACCGTCCAAGAATCCTGTGCCATTTCTAAGACTAACTACCTTTGTTTGCCCTATTCTTCCAAGGACTGTATCCAGCTTAGATGCATCTGAAGATGTGGGCCTCAGTCCATGAAAAGCAAATACAATTTCTTAGTCCTAAAAGATGCCACAATACTCATGGTTGAAATAACAGTTCCACTGCTTCTTTTCCCATGAAACCTCCCCTCTCCAGCCAATTGTCTGAACGTATCTTTGCTGCACTGCACAGACGAGCCCTGCAAATTGGCATCTTCTAATTTACAGCTCCTTGTCAAAAACCTTGAGTCAGATCTGCTACCAAACATGTAGTTACAACCTTTGTAAGCCAGTTTTAGAACACAGTTTTAGGTTCCGTAGAGAGGGAAGAAAGTCAAGTGACAACAACCAATTTTAGGGCTAGAAACAAATTCCTGGAGAAGGTATATTCCATCACCACTTCCTGCTTCAAGGGGGAAAGTGTGCATCCAAGCCAACAGTTATGCATCAAGAAAAATGCTGTGTTCCCTGTGCACATTTTGACTAAAAGGTGAATGCATTATCCACTTGCAGTTCTGGCATGCAATGACCTGCCTGTGTGCCTGGCCTTCTAACAATTAAAATCAGAGGCCACACACACAAGTATATGCTAAGTTAAGGTATCGCGTGAAATATTTAAAACCAGAGCAATTACCTGAGGAAATACAGAAACAGGATTTTTCTGTAAAATACAGTTTTAACTGTCTACAGTAAATGCATTTCTTATTAACTGGTTAAAATACAAAGTTATCAAAGAGTCATTGAGTCGATGTACAAACTGGTTGGCTTTCTCCTGTTGCATTTGAACTTGCAGCTCGGTTTAAATAATTGCAAATAGGCTAACGTTCCTAGTAGATCGTTGTCACCCATTAGAAAAGAAACAGGACAGTGAATCTCCCAAGACTAGTTAGATTGTTATGAAAACAATAGTAGCCAGGTAAACTTTCAAAAGGCTCAAATACTATTGAGGAAAACAAGTTAGCACCATCACGTTTTTTGTAGTCTGATATTTTAAAACTATTTGTATCCTCCCGAGATTTAATATTCTCATCTGGAGCATTGCACAATCGCTAAGAAAGAGAGATTTCCAGGTGAAGTGGTGTACAAATAAGAGAGAAATATCAATGGCACAGCATAATATTCTGAGAGGCTGCAAGCCTTTGCCCGTTCCTTCCACATTTCACGATTAAGAGTTCTTGCCAAACCATTTTTCAACTATTGCTGACAGGTAGTTCCTGCACGTAGACACAACTCCCAAATGTCACTCTTAAAAATAATAATAACACCACCAACAATAATAATAATAATATTAAAAGAGGAGGGAAGGGGGAAGAATAAGAGAAGGGGAAAACATCTGAATGTACACTTAATACCACCTACATTCCTTTTTCAGATCTGTGGTTAGTAAATGCTACATTTACCATTTAAAATGTAATCCTAACAAAGCATGTTTCAAACCTATTGCACAAGAAGCATAAAGTAATGCTCTGTATCCATATAAAATAAAAACATACAAAAAATCAAACAGGGACAAACTAAAGGTTATTCTTAACAAGTGGCTTCCACCAAGACAGTTACTGGTGTACTGTCCCACTTACCATCTCATAACATCCAGTAGAACTTACTTGGGGCTCCTGTTACAGCATTCTCCATTGTCTACTCCATGTCACTGGCTGGCATATAAAGCAGATAATAATTAGGCCATGGGTAAGTTGTACTGGACATTATGAAAGTGCAGGGATGTCTAGATACACAATTGACCATTTTGGTAGCAACCACTTATTTAGGACAACATCCAGTTTGACCCTCACAAAAAGAAGGAAGAAGCTTGTAAAAAACATCTCACAATTTCATTTTATATGCCCATAAATAAAGCTGGACCATTAAAACAAAAAAAATACTTAGATGGTACAAAGTAAGATAGAAGGCTTAAAATAGAATAAATAATTTTATAAAGTTAACTTTTAACCCCCCCAAAAAATCTTATTTAAAATTCAATATTATATATTCTGATTTCTCTATTTTAAAAGAAAATTATACCAAGCAAGATTGTGAACTTGCGTTGTTACACTCATCTTTTTGTTGCAGAGGATAATGCAACAAAACATTTTTACTGCATTCATTTACTAGCGGTAAGCAGTCATATTTTTAAAAAAAGGAAACAAGGGGGGGGAGAGAAAGACTTCACAGTTACTTTATATATCATTTCATGAATCAAGTTAAACTTAATGGTGGCCTGGGTGTGTTCAAGCCACTTAAGCTGAGTGTGATTTCAAGACCTAAAACCAGAAAGATCAACAGGATGTTTCTGCCAACATAACCATTGTGCAACCTGCCCCTTGAAAGCTTCACAGAAGAGAGAGACAATTTATATCACAAGGATCTGCTCTGTTGGTATTTGCTGTTGGGTCCCCCCCCCCCTTGATAAAACACGCTAGCTAGGTCTCCAAAACAAACCAACCCCAAGGGACACAGTTCCCATAGAAAAAAAGAAATATTCTTTTAAAAGCTCTTTAAAAAGAGAGTTGGGGGTGGGGGGAGAGGGAGAGGACAGAATGTGGGTATTTTTCTGCCAAGAATGGTTTTCATCAGGCTGTGATAAAAGCAGAGATAAACTACTCATTTATGAGTGCCAAAGCCAGCTTAGATGTCACCTGCTGGCTTTGGTTTCATGCACCTGACTAGATATCAATCTTAAATATATTTATATAGCACCGTATCAAATTCAAGTGATTCAAAAATTTGCTAGAAACTTAGCAATACAGATTCTGTAGACTGTTGCAGTCAAGAGTCGGGGGGCATCCTGATTTCCTTAAATCCCTCAACTTAAGCTACACAGGGTAGTGTCTCTGTATTCTCTATTTCGTGACGGCCTGGACCTTCCAGTTCATCTGCGTATCTAGTCTGAGGTAGACAGAGTAAGTTGTATAGAGCCGTAACACCTTCCCAATTTTCTTAGCTGAATTCAAGTGGGCGTTGGACAGTGTTACCACGGTTTAAGGTTTACTAACCAGTGTTAGCCAATATAGCACCATGTGGTGTATACATCTCGGAAAAGGAAATAAAACCCGGACAATTAAGGCTGCAGGACTGATGGGGTCCGATATAATCCCTTAGAATCCTTCAAACGTCACAAAACTAAACTCTTTCTTTAACCAACGTATGTACCTTCTTTTTGGAGATACTTTATGAACCATGGCAATCAAGAACCAACCATGAAATAAACCCTTTCTATGATAAGTCTTCTTGACTGAGAGCTGGAAGGTAACCATTTAAGTGCAGCTCTCCAAGGGTATGTTCTCCTGTGCATGCAAGCGCTGAAATGAACGGGAGAATGCAAGAGCATTTGTAGAGTCAGATTCATTTCAACGAGGCTCTCACGTGACACATGAACGAATGTCCTTAATGTTTAATTTATTCCTCACAACTCCTGTTCACTTCAACAGAGCACAGGCAGGATACCTTTCTTTCAATAGAGTGGGGGATGTATTTGCCCCTTCTACTGCTCTTCCCTTTCTCATCCAAAGCCAAACCTTGGATGGTCATCCCAACATTTCCTCCTGCCTCCTCCTCCTCCTCCTCTGTTGGGCTCCTTCTAGCCAACAAAGCATTCAAGATCAGGAGGGAGACACCGGTTCTCTTGGAGAGAATGACTCCCAGCAAACGCCATGTGTGGGCAAGAGAAGCAAAGGAAAACCAGCATCAGGGAGAAGGAGGAGGAAGAGGACTTGGAAGAGCAGCTCACGCTGATGGAACAATCCAGGACTGGAGAAGGAAACTGTTTTGTCTAACTCGGTCTGAAGGGATTATTTGTTATTTTTATAGTAGCCTAAAGGTATCACCTGTTCCACTTTTGTATTCGGTTTTTGTGATGGCTGCACGGCTCCTCAACTTGTTTTGCTTGAAGGGATTAAGAAAGTCTAAGTGGAGCATTTAAAAACATGAGGCCAGTGGAGAATTTTGCCCAATGCATTTTAACAGACACGCATAAAGAGACATAACTGGTCTCCAAATTACCCGACGAGACAAAATGAAAAGATCCCTGTCTCACACTTTTATTTACTTGATAATGCACTTGTTCCTCACCTCCACACCTGTATTGTTTAGGGATTCTTAACTGGGCTATACCCCAGTCACATATCTTCTCCTTGAGTCTTGCCTGCGCTCATTCCACAGCGGAACGCTACTTGCTCTCAGCCTTGACTGAGAAGCGCAACAGTGCTGAGAAAAACAAATAGACAAAGAGTGGCAAGCTTCTAAGTTAGGGATCTGCATGATTCAGGTAGCAGTTCCCAAAGCAGAAAAGGCCTTCTTCTGCCAAGAACGGAGAATCCTCCAGCCTCCCCACTTTCCTGTTGGGTCTCTTTGCAACACAGTCTGCCCCTAGCTGCATCCCAGGGAGCTCCAATGCCCCCCTCCCCATCTTGTTATAAGCAGCAGAGAAGAATAAGATGTCACTGAGGGCAGCCATCTTCAGAAATAGGACCCAGAGAAAGGCGCCGACTCCTCCCACTGTTCCGGGCAGCAGTGGGAGCCTGAAGGTGGGGAAAGGCAGACCTGTGCCCAAGCAGAGAACAGACGTGCCCTTCTGTGTGTCTGCGCATGCTCCAGAGACACACAGAAGAAATGCCTGGATGGAAGGATGCGTGCAACAATGTGTCCATGTGTGCATGTGCGTGTGCGTGCATGAACGCACGTATGTGTCCATGTTCTTGCAAACATGTTCTTGAGTACAGTTAATGTCAGGCCATTTAAAATGGACACAGAAGAAAAGTCTCGCCCATTACTGGTGAACGTGAGCAGGTCTCTGCCCCACCCCACCCCACCCCCACCGCCTTTGTATGGTGCAAACTTGAGAAAGTCACCGAAGAACGAGAACTCTTGGGGTGTTTGTTTGTTTAAATAAAAATCTCAAAACACTTAAAAGAGAGCAGCACTTCGCTTTTTAAGTTATTCTCTCTAGAAAGGGGCTTTTGGGGTGTGTGTGCAAATACATAGTTAAGAAGGGAGAAAGCATTCCTAAGGGATGGATATTTTTTTTTCTTAAGAAGGAAAAACAACCCCCGCACCAAAATGTGTAAAACTGACCGTATAAAAGACAGTTCGTCAGCGAATCAGGCGAACAGAAGAGTCTTTCGGGGGCAAACCCCAAAGCCAGCAGAAAGGTGAGCATGCGAACGCACAGGTGCCACGGCATTTGTGGAGTTTGCCGTCTGACGGAACAATACTCGAGTTCAAGTAGTTAAGGCTGCCAACAGCTTAATTAATTAATTTACTGAAAGGCAAATCCCTGCCCCCTCCAGGTCCAAGAGCACCGCCCCACAACCTATTCAAGGCACATACGCCTTAAATGAAGGTCCTTTCTCAACATTCTGCAGTTTGCCAGGAGCTGGATATTTTTTCAACAAAAGGGAAAGAACTAAACCTCATCCAGGAGAGCCTAATGATAGACGGTGGCAGAGGAAACAACTGGGGAACATATAGAATCATGTCACGGAGCAAAATTACTGCCCAGAGTTATACGTTTTTGTTTGTCCGTGCTAACAATTGAACAAAGGGCTAAATAATTGACAAAATGGCCATGAGGTATAAGAAACAGAAAACCTTAACAATAACCCAAAAAAAAGCCATCGTTACTTTTGAATTGGGATGCAACCCAGGAGTTATTTGGTGACACAAAAATATATAAAAATGATCTCTGTCACAACACCTTAAACCTATTTTGCACCTTTGCAGGATGATGACCAAAGAACTGAGCTCCATCTGGAGAACTGTGAAGTGTTTTCAGTGTCTGTAAACTTCATGCTGGTAGCGTCCTCTCAAGTTGCAGTTTCCTTTTTTTAAAAAATCTTTCTTTTTTTTAAATTCCCCCCCCCCCCCCCCGTTTTTGTAGAAAAAAGTATAAATATTTTTTCTATCGAGAAAGTTGGGTCAATGCATCCCTCGGAGAAATATTCAGGATGGCTGAATGGAATAGCTCTCCTGCGTGTTGTTTTTTCGGAAATGGGTGCTGCTGGTCTGCGTCGCGGGTGAGCTGCGTGTCGCACTAAGAAGGTGCCCAACGATAGTCTCTGCAAAAAAAAAAAAAAAAAAAGCCGTCCAGAAGGACAAAATAGTTCTTACAGCAAGTCCATTTTGGGTCTGTAATGTAGCAGTAGAGGTGCTTTCTGAAAGACAAAAGCATAGACCTGCTTGAGGAAACAGCTACTGCCAAGCACAACCTGAAGCAGAATGCAAGGGAAGGAGAAGGGGATCCCAGTGTTCAGAAGCTACCATCAGATTTAAATCACTGACAATTAAGGTGTCTGGCATGGGGAAGGGGGGGATTCACCAGTCTAGGTGTTGGCGCCAGTATTTTTACCTAAACCTTTCAGAATACAGTGGTCACCCGCCCTTTTGCGGTTCATATACTGCGGTCCTGCTATATTGCGGTTCCATAGTATATGAAAAAAGCCCCCCTGGGTTAAGGGGGAAAAGGCCTGTTTCAGGCCTCCCTTACTTTCCCCAGGACTGGCGCTGCCCCAAACGGGTCTGCGAGGGCCTTCCCAGGGGGCTCCAGAAGACCTGGGAAGGACCTCGCAGGCCCGTTTGGGGCAGCACCAGTCTGGGGGTAAGCACAAGAGCCCCCAGTTAGGCCCCCCAGGACCAACCTGCATCCGCATATCGCGGATTTTCACTGCATCCGCATATCGCGGATTTTCACTTATCGCGGGTCGGGTTGGGTCTCTAAACCAATAGGTGGGGGAATAGGTGCTCGCAATAGGTGGGGGAATCACTGTAGTTGATTTAGTTCTTCTTGGATCACTGCCCACTCTGAGCATTTTTATGTATGTGGGTGGATATAAAAATGTCTATATATATATATATATATATATATATATATATATATATATATATATATATATATATATATATATATATATATATATATATATATATATATATATATGCATGTTAGGGTGGATTCGGGTTTCTTCCCGTGTAGAAATCTGGTTGTTTTTCGACGTTTCTGGTTGTTTTGGCGAGGTCTCACTCGTCATCTTCAGGCTGGTGTTCTGGCTTCTTTCTTCTTGAAGCAAAGCGTGATCTCAGTTGAAGTCCTTCTATAAATACTGCTGGGGGTGTGGTTTGCTTGCTCTGTTGCTGATTGTAGGTTCGTTTGTTCTTTTGTGATTTGCTGTGTGGCTGAGGCGATCGTTAAGGGCTTAACTGCTGGTGGGTTAGATGGCTGTTTAGAGACATCCTGTGTGGGTGAGGTGCTGGATGTGTGTCTATTAGCCTTTTGTTTCTTTAACGACCTTGGTGATGGGTGTTCTGGTAGCATCCTGGGCTTTGGTGGAGTGGGGTCTTGTGTCTTGTGAATTCATTTTGGTCTGGCTGCGTGTCTGTGGTCTCCCAAAGTTTTTTTGGCGTGTGTAAGTGTGCTCCATGTGGTGGCTGGAGTGGGGAGTAGCGGTAGATGGTGCAGTCGTGGTTTTGTTATTGGATGGTGGTTTCGTTTCATCTGTGGGAAGGGTCTGGGTTTGTGTTTGGTGTGGATGGAAGGTGGTGGCATCTTGTGTCCTTTTGGACCTGGTGTCAGTCTTTGTGACAGAGGCTCGTCTGTTGACCAGGGCTAGTTTCCAGATGTCAGGCAAGCGGGAGGTGTCATCACGTTTATTCATGTTGTTTGGGTGTTTCTCTATTTCAATGGCTTCCATGATTATTCGACTGTTGAAGTGTTCAGTTTTGGAGATGAGTTTGGTTCTTTTAAAATCAATTTCATGACCTGTTGTTTTTATGTGCTGGAAGAGAGAGGAAGATTTTTCTTCTTTTTTGACTGCGTTCTTGTGTTCTGCGATGCGTGCGCTTATTCTCCTGTTTGTCTGTCCGATGTATGTGGCTGGGCAGACTTTGCATGGTATTTCGTAGACTCCTTGGTTTTCTAGCTCAATCTTGTCTTTGGGGTTTCTTAAAATGTTGGCTATTTTTTGTTCGGTGCAAAAGGCTGTCTTGATATTGTGTTTGTGGAGAATTTTGCTTATTTTGTCTGTGGTGCCTTTGATGTAAGGGAGGAGGGCAGTGCCGTTGTTCTCTTCTGTTTCTTGGTTCTTGGGGGGTGTTTCTTTTTGGATTAGTTTGGTGATGGTGTTTTTTTGGAATCCGTTCGCAATTAAAGCATTCGAGAGGGTGTGTAATTCAGTTTTTAGGTGGTCTTTGTCAGCGAGGCGTTTGGTTCTGGAGATGAGGGTTTTTGCTACGGAGTTGATCTGTGCAGGGTGGTGGTGTGATTGAGCATTTAAGTAGCGGTTTGTATGTGTTTTTTTCCGGTAGATGGTATGTCCTAAGGAGCCGTCGGGTTTTTTGTAGATTAGGACGTCCAGGAAGGGAAGTTGGTTGTTGGCTTCTATTTCCATAGTGAATTGTATTTTGGGGTGTAGGCTGTTGAGCACATCCTAGATCTGACCAACCACTGCCTAACCAACACATACTTCATCCACAATGGACAAAGATACAAACAGATAGAAGGAGCACCCATGGGATCACCCCTCTCACCGGTCATCGCAAACCTATATATGGAACACTTTGAAACCAACGCGTTACAGAAGTCCGAACATAAACCCAAACTCTGGCTCAGATATGTTGACGACACCTTTGTTATCTGGCCACACGGGAAAGACAAACTGAACAACTTTCTCACACATCTCAACAGCCTACACCCCAAAATACAATTCACTATGGAAATAGAAGCCAACAACCAACTTCCCTTCCTGGACGTCCTAATCTACAAAAAACCCGACGGCTCCTTAGGACATACCATCTACCGGAAAAAAAAAAACACATACAAACCGCTACTTAAATGCTCAATCACACCACCACCACCACCCTGCACAGATCAACTCCGTAGCAAAAACCCTCATCTCCAGAACCAAACGCCTCGCTGACAAAGACCACCTAAAAACTGAATTACACACCCTCTCGAATGCTTTAATTGCGAACGGATTCCAAAAAAACACCATCACCAAACTAATCCAAAAAGAAACACCCCCCAAGAACCAAGAAACAGAAGAGAACAACAGCACTGCCCTCCTCCCTTACATCAAAGGCACCACAGACAAAATAAGCAAAATTCTCCACAAACACAATATCAAGACAGCCTTTTGCACCGAACAAAAAATAGCCAACATTTTAAGAAACCCCAAAGACAAGATTGAGCTAGAAAACCAAGGAGTCTACGAAATACCATGCAAAGTCTGCCCAGCCACATACATCGGACAGACAAACAGGAGAATAAGCGCACGCATCGCAGAACACAAGAACGCAGTCAAAAAAGAAGAAAAATCTTCCTCTCTCTTCCAGCACATAAAAACAACAGGTCATGAAATTGATTTTAAAAGAACCAAACTCATCTCCAAAACTGAACACTTCAACAGTTGAATAATCATGGAAGCCATTGAAATAGAGAAACACCCAAACAACATGAATAAACGTGATGACACCTCCCGCTTGCCTGACATCTGGAAACTAGCCCTGGTCAACAGACGAGCCTCTGTCACAAAGACTGACACCAGGTCCAAAAGGACACAAGATGCCACCACCTTCCATCCACACCAAACACAAACCCAGACCCTTCCCACAGATGAAACGAAACCACCATCCAATAACAAAACCACGACTGCACCATCTACCGCTACTCCCCACTCCAGCCACCACATGGAGCACACTTACACACGCCAAAAAAACTTTGGGAGACCACAGACACGCAGCCAGACCAAAATGAATTCACAAGACACAAGACCCCACTCCACCAAAGCCCAGGATGCTACCAGAACACCCATCACCAAGGTCGTTAAGAAACAAAAGGCTAATAGACACACATCCAGCACCTCACCCACACAGGATGTCTCTAAACAGCCATCTAACCCACCAGCAGTTAAGCCCTTAACGATCGCCTCAGCCACACAGCAAATCACAAAAGAACAAACGAACCTACAATCAGCAACAGAGCAAGCAAACCACACCCCCCAGCAGTATTTATAGAAGGACTTCAACTGAGATCACGCTTTGCTTCAAGAAGAAAGAAGCCAGAACACCAGCCTGAAGATGACGAGTGAGACCTCGTCGAAACGTCGCCAAAACAACCAGATTTCTACACGGGAAGAAACCCGAATCCACCCTAACATGCATACCTATACCCGTGAAAATCTACGAAAACATATATATATATATATATATATATATATATATATATATAATGGCAGTGGGGTGGGATTGAGAGTTTTAAATTTTAATCTTCTAAACCGGACAGAGTACTGCTTGCACTAATGGGTCGGTATAGAAATCAAATGAATGAATGAATGAATGAATGAATGAATGAATGAATGAATGAATGAATTCAATGTTCTGCTTGTATATTTACTGGTTTTACTGGAACGCATTCTGGTGAAATAGGAATATAAATATGTTGTTGTTGTTGCTGCTGCTGCTGCTGCTGCTGCTCCAAAATAGCTGTCTGTCCAAGTCTAAGTAGGAGCAGATTCCACAGCTTCAAGATATCAGCTGATGCTCCACCGCTCTCTGCCTCCAAGATGGCAAAACAGTAAGACCTCCCATATCCGCAGGGAATAGGTTCCAAGCCCCCTCCCTATGGATACTTGAAATGGTGGGGGCAAGTGATTTTGTTCACTGATATACATAGAGTGTTTGTGTGTGAGAAGATGTGAGGTGGCATGTATGCTCATGTGCACAACGGGCTGGGATGCAGCAGCCACAACCACCAACTGTATGCACACCTCTGGATAATCCTCTCCATTTTCACTGGATAGGTAACTAGCCAAGTCAAATTTCGGAAAAGAAAGATAACACCATTTTCGACCTCATGCGGGGAGTAACAAAGGGCCCAACGAATCAAAACCAAGCGCTCTCAGCTTACCATCCTGTCCCGATTTACATGACCAAGCAGCAGGCTAGGCATACCTTAAATCTCCATCTTGTAACAACTACAAATTTGAGCGTATGGTCCTTGCCCAGAATTTCTTCATTGCATAATATATCCAGCTAATAAAAACACAAATATTTTGTCAGTTTAACAGATTAAAAAAAAACCACAGCAAAGTTAAGTAAGGGACAATAAACAGAAGCCTAAAAATTAGAATGCTGGCTTCCAGGCAGACAAAAAACCCAGACAATGATTCAAAGAATCCCAACAAGATTCTGAGGAAGACAAAACTAAACATAAACGTCTGAGGAACGTGCACTCTCATTATGAGCTCAAGCTTAAAGTAATAGGACTCAATACATAGCAAACAGAATAGATACATTAGATCCGTATCCCATACACACTCCAGATCTTCACTGGAATGGTCCAGAACTGCTTCGGGCTTTAAATGACACACTGCAATCTGTTGTTATCTAGAAAAATTAAGACGTCGGTTCCTTATATGTTCCAGAGTATGGGACACACGGCTGACATGTTAACATTCAGTAGTAAGTAGTAAATAAATAACTGCCTAGGAAGGCAATATCTGCAAAATCTATTTACAGGGATCTAATGGTCTTAGGAGCTGCCTAGATGCCCTAAGCACATCAGATTTCGCCTGATTTCGGAAGCTAAGCAGGGTCGGCCCTGGTTAGTACTTGGATAGGCGACCACCAGGGAATACCAGGTGCTGTAGGCGCCTGGAGTAGGAACTGGCAAACCACTCCAGTATTCCTGCCAAGAAAACTCCATGAACATGGGGTCACAAAGAGTCGGTCACGACTGTAATGACACAACACACACAACACACAATGGTCTTAGGAACATGCCATTAGAATGGACCACCAGGGAAAATATTTTCCCACTAAAAAGCACCCAGCTAATAAATAAATAAATAAATAAATAAATAAATAAATAAATAAATAAATAAATAAATAAATAAATAAATAAAATTTTTTTCAAGAGAGAAACAGCATAACTTTTCCAGAAGGGGCAGCAGATCATTAGACAACTTCCAGTTATATGCACTATTTCATCCAACTAAAAGGCAGCTGTAGCAGACATTAATAAGTTCTACTTCTAGGTCATTTTAAAATTACTTCACTGATTGTGCCCTGCCATGAGATATTTTGACAAGGAAGTTTAAAATATTTAATAAACTAACACTTCTGACACCCCCATAAAGGGGCTGTTTCAAAATGCCACTGCTTGCTGTTTAGAGAACAGGAAATATACTTTAGTCTAAAGGGGCAAAACCTCCGTGCATTTCTAAGATTGTCATTTATACTTTTTAAAAGTCATGAGATAATTAAAACTCAACTGCATGTTCTGCTCCACTTTGTAAAAAAAAATGCAAACTGACTAATTACCTCATTAAATGAAGAAAGATTAAGCTTTTTGGCAATGAACTTCTTTAGATGCAAAACTGTTGCTTGTGCTGAGCAGCGAATCCATTTCCTCTTTAGTCCCCGTAATTTGCTGCTGTTGCATTCCAAGCAGATGCTTACCTTTAAAGGGGAAGCAAGCAGCCAGGATCAGTTAAGAGCAAAATCAGACAGGTGAGTACTCTCAAGCATGCAAGTACTACTGATCCAACACCAAAAGGAGGTTTCACTGGAATCGCATGACCGTTTAATACAGAAGGTATTAAAAAGTTCAGTTTCCTCATCTCAAGCAGACAAGGGGAGACACCTCTACCTCAACCCCTACTGAACAGCTGCAAGGAAGAATATACAATGATGGACTATGATCAAGTAGCCTAAGGAAGGCTACCCGGTAGGAAGCAATTCCTTCCTTCCTTCCTTCCTTCCTTCCATCCATCCATCCATCCATTTCTTTCTTTCTTTTCTTCCTTTCTTTTTCTTTCATCCACCCATCTCTTTCTTTCTTTCTTTCTTTCTTTCTTTCTTTCTTTCTTTCTTTCTTTCTTTCTTTCTTTCTTTCTTTCTTTCTTTCTTTCTTTCTTTCTTTCTTTCTTTCTTTCTTTCTTTCTTTCTTTCCTTCCTTCCTTCCTTCCTTCCTTCCTTCCTTCCTTCCTTCCTTCTTTGTATCCATCCATCCAACCATCCACATTGCCTGCTCTATATCTTAGGATCTCAGGGAGGGTTACAAAACTTTATAAAATATTTAAAACAATTTAAAATAAAACACATTAAAACATGCATACATGGCAAAACATATCCTAAAAACCTAGAGAAGCTACAATCCTCAACCCTCAAAGGCTTCAATAAAGTACATACTGACTTGGTGCTGATAACTGGGGGAAAGCCGACAGGAGCTGAGTGGCATCCGGTTCGGAACACCTCATCCACAGGGAATGAGGTTGGAAAGGGTAGAGAATCACATAGAGATGACATAGCAGGTATTAGTACTGGGAGAATAATGGAATATGATAGTTTGTCTACTGAAAATAATAGCTGTGCAGGGAAAAGAACAAAGCAGCAGCTGTTGTTGTAGAACCCACTGTACAGGTGCTTCTACGCCAATGCTCGAAGCCTCCGACCAAAAATGGGAGAACTTGAACATTTGGCAGCAAGGGATAACATAGATATAATAGCCATAGCAGAAACCTGGTGGAATGTAGAGAACCAGTGGGATACAGCAATCCCAGGCTATAAACTCTATAGAAGGGATAGAGGGGCGGGTTGGAGGGGGAGTGGCCATCTATGTCAAAGAAGGGATAAAATTCAGCAGAATGGAGATTGACAGAGGGTCTGACTCCACCATAGAATCGCTGTGGGTTAAACTACCAGGTCCAAGGAGTGATGTGATAGTTGGGGTATGCTATCATCCACCAGATCAAAAACTTAAGGGGGACCTTGAAATGAGGAGAGAAATCATGGAGGTGTCTAAGAGGGACAGGATAGTAATCATGGGGGACTTCAATTATCCCCACATTGACTGGGCCAATGAGAGCTCTGGGCAAGAAAGAGAAACTGGGTTTCTCGACTTGCTGAATGACTGTGCCTTAGAGCAACTTGTCATGGAGCCCACCCGAGAACAGGCAACTCTGGATCTAATACTGTGTGATACTCAGGACCTGGTCAGGGATGTGAATGTCACTGAGCCTCTGGAGAACAGTGACCATGCTGCAATCTCCTTTGCCATGCATGTTGGAGGAAGAGTGTCAAGCAAATCAGGCATAAAAACCCTTGATTTTCGAAGGGCAAACTTCCCTCAGATAAGGAAACTAGTTAGAAAGAAATTGAAGGGGAAGGTTGGAAGAATCCAATCTTTTCAGAGGGCATGGAGCCTCTGTTACCATTTAAAATAACAGTAATAGAGGCCCAGCACAAGTGTATACCACAAAGAAAGAAGAGCTCATTTAAGTCCAAGAGGGCACTGGCATGGTTAACGAGTGGAGTTAGAGAGGCTCTAAAGCGCAAGGAGAGATCTTTCTGTAAATGGAAATCCTCCCCAAATGAGGAAAATAAAAAGGAACACAAACTCTGGCAAAAGAAATGTAAGCAGATGATAAGAGAGGCAAAGAAAGATTTTGAGGAACGCATGGCTAGCAACATAAAGGGTAATAATAAAAGCTTCTTTAAATATGTTAGAAGTAGAAAACCTGCCAGAGAAACAGTTGGCCCTCTGGGTGGTGAGGGAGGAAAAGGGGAGACTAAGGAGGACTTGGAAATTGCAGAGAAATTAAATGAGTTCTTTGCATCTGTCTTCACGACAGAAGACCTTGAGCAGATTCCGCTGCCTGAACGGCCCCTCTTGACTAAAGAATTAAATCAAATACAGGTTAAAAGAGAGGATGTTTTAGGACTAATTGATGAATTGAAGATTAACAAGTCACCGGACCCAGATGGCATCCACCCAAGGGTTATTAGGGGACTGAGAAATGAAATTGCAGATCTCTTAACGGTAATATGCAACTTGTCTCTTTAAACGGCCACAGTGCTGGGGGACTGGAGGATAGCAGATGTCACACCAATTTTTTAAAAAGGAAGGAGGTGGGACCTGGGAAACTACAGGCCAGTTAGCCTTACATCTGTCCCAGGGAAGATGGTGGAAAGCCTCATCCAAGAGAAAATCTTAAAACACATAGAAGAACAAACCTTGCTGAGAGAAAATCAGCATGGCTTCTGCAAGGGTAAGTCTTGTCTGACAAATCTTTTAGAATTTTTTGAAAAGGTCAATAGGCATGTAGATTTGGGTGAACCGGTGGATATAGTCTATCTGGATTTTCAGAAGGCTTTTGACACAGTCCCTCACCAAAGGCTGCTGAGAAAATTGCAGTCAGGGGATAAGAGGGCAGGTCCTCTTATGGACTGAGAACTGGTTGAGATCCAGCAAACAAAGAGTAGGTGTCAATGGGAAATTTTCACAATGGAGAGAGGTGAAAAGCGGGACCTGTCCTGGGACCGGTGCTTTTCAACCTGTTCATAAATGACCTGGAGACAGGGATAAGCAGTGAGGTGGCCAAGTTTGCAGATGACACAAAACTTCTCCGTGTGGTAAAAACCAGAGAAGATTGTGAAGAGCTCCAGAAGGATCTCTCCAAACTGGGGGAATGGGCTACGAAATGGCAAATGCATTTTAATGTAGCCAAATGTAAAGTAATGCATATTGGGGCAAAAAAATCAAAACTTTATCTATCAACTCATGGGCTCTGAGTTATCCGTGATGGATCAGGAAAGAGATCTTGGTGTGTTGGTGGACAGCTCCATGAAGGTGTCTCCCCAATGTGTGGCAGCGGTGAAGAAGGCCAATTCCATGCTAGGGATTATCAAAAAGGGGATTGAAAATAAAACAGCCAACATTATAATGCCATTATACAAAACAATAGTAAGGCCGCACCTGGAGTATTGTGTACAATTCTGGTCACCGCATCTCAAGAAAGACAAAGTGGAACTGGAAAAGGTGCAAAAGAGAGCGACTAAAATGATTACTGGGCTGGGGCACCTCCCTTATGAGGAAAGGCTAAAACATTTGGGGCTCTTTAGTCTGGAAAAAGGGCGCCTGAGGGGGGATATGATTGAGACATACAAAATAATGCAGGGCATGAGTAAAGTGGATAGAGGGAAGCTCTTCTCCCTCTCACAAAATACCAGAACTAGGGGACATCCACTCAAATTGAGGGCTGGGAGAGTAAGAACAGACAAAAGAAAATATTTTTTCACCCAGCGCATTGTTGGTCTGTGGAGCTCCCTGCCACAGGATGTGGTGATGGCGTCTGGCCTGGATGCCTTCAAAAGGGGATTGGACAGATTCCTGGAGGAAAGGTCCATCACAGGTTACGGGCCATGATGGAGATGTGTAATCTCCAGGCTTGGAACCGGGGTGCTTCGGGGGCCAGATGCAGGGGAGTGGTATCAGGAGACAGATATCTAGTCTCATGCACTCACAAACGCATCTGATCGGGCCACTGTGAGATACAGGAAGCTGGACTAGATGGGCCTTTGGCCTGATCCAGCATGGCTCTTCTTATGTTCTTATGTTCTAAGTGATGCTGATGTCAGCTGAGCCTCCAGAGGGAGAGCATTCTACAGTTGGGGTGTTACCACAGGTGTGTGTGTGTGTGAAACCTTCCCCATGTCTCCCCATAACAAACCGTTCTTAACAGCGGGGCATGAAAGAGGCTTCCTCAGCAGATCTTCGTGATCAGACAGCTTTATACAGCGAGAGTTGCTCCTTTAGATATCCAGGTCCCAAGATGCTTAGAGATTTGTAAATGATCATCGCTACCTTGATCTGAGACTGGAAGCATCTTGGCAGCCAGTGCAAATCCTTCAGAACTGGAGTCATGTGAGTGCTGAAGGAAGCTTTGGTTAGCACAGAGCCTTGCCTTGGGTGCCAAGCCATGCCTGCCCCACTGTGAGGAGGGAGGAACTGCCATGGGGAGGGAAGCGCTGGGCTACAGGAAGGGATTACTCGGGAATAAAGGAGGACCCGCCGCTCCCCCATCAGGCTTGCCTCACTTGTTCCCGGTCTTTCCCCTACTGGGCTCCAGGCAGCCTTGTTGGAACGCGGGCTACTCGGGAGTAAACAAGGGTGTGGTGCTCTCAAACTTCAGTTAAATTACAGTTATGAAGTAGCAACAAAAATAATTTCATGGTTGGGGGTCACCACAACATGAGGAACTGTACTAAAGGGTCCCTGCATTAGGAGGGTTGAGAACCACTGGGTTAGCAGCACCTGTGGTATATCCAAGTGCAGCCCCACAGAGAGTGCATTGCAATAGTCCAACTGGGAGGATACCAGAACATGGACTACTATGGCTGCCCATTAATGGCTGTAGCTGGCAGACCAGTCCAAGCTGACCCCAGGCACTTCCAGCCACTGAGCTCATAGCAGCCTCCAAAGACGAAGATTAATCTAGGAGTAACCTCCTAGATGACCTAAGCACATCCAATCTTGCCTGATTTCGGAAGCTAAGCAGGGTCAGCCCTGGCTAGTACTTGGATGGGCAACCACCAGGGAATACCAGGTGCTGTAGGCGCCTGGAGTAGGAACTTTCAAACTACTCCAGTATCCCTGCCAAGAAAACTCCATGGGCCTGGGGTCACGAAGGGTCGGTCATCATCATCATCATCATCATCATCATCATCATCATCATCATCATCACACACACACACACACACACACACACACAACCTCCACAAACTATGGAGTTAATCCTAAGGAGGCACTCATGGACCATGCTTTAAATGTGTGTTGTTGTTGTTTGGAGTTTTTGTTTTTTAACAACACCTAGAATTCCCAAGGCAGCAGTGCTGAGGCTGTGCTGGCTGAGGATTCAAGGAACAATAGGATTAAATAGCAAGGGAGGCAAGCAAGTTCTACACTTCAGCCATGACTTGCTTCTTCCTACAAAACTGGTGCCGATTATTTGCTTGTTGTTGGGAATTCCACCCCTCACTACCCAAGGAAAAAGCTTTGTGTGATAGTGGCATTGGAGTGATTTAGTAAACATCATGCTAGCCACTTACTAGGTAAAACAGTGCCCCACGAAAGACCTTCAGGCTCTTCACAGGCTCTCTTACAGCCTACCAATTCAGTAGCCATACCCCCATGTTCCTCTGTCCCACATGGAGTTGCACTAAATCCATGGCAATGTGAATCTATACCTTGGAACTCACAGATGCCTTACAGATCTTAACAAAATCAAGCAGACTGCCCTTCTAGCTGTAGCGAGATGATCCCGAGGCAAACGCTAAAGGAGTTTTCCAGATTCCAGCAGAACGACGACTATACCAAATTGCCTTAAAATGCCAACAGCAGTGACCTCTCTAGCCAAGTATCCTCTGCTCTGGTCAGCAGAGGGCTTTGGCCTCCGCCACCGCTCAATTTGGCCCAACCTCACGTTCAGTTTTAGAATCCAAAGGGCATCTTTAAAGAATACCTGTTCATCACTTCTGTGATAATCGTTATCTTCTTCCTGTTTTTCATCCGACGTTTCTTTGTTTGTACTTTCATCTGCTTTTGTTTCCCCTTGTGTGAAAAAAAGAAGAGAGCATGTGTGATGAATTCTCAAATAATAAATATACACGTGCATGAAATAAAATGCAACTACAATTCACCGCCCTTTTGGAAACAGGCTTGTCAGTCACTAAGTATTCAATTCATTCATGATATAAGGGGAATTCAAGCCCCGCCCCCGAAAAGATGGATATTTTGCATAGGAATGAGAATTTTTGAATCCTAAGATTTCCAACCCCAGAAGTCACCTTGAGACCCCCACCCACCCCAGGCAGACGCCTAAGGCTGGGAAAGGAGAAGGCAGAAAGCAAAAAAGATGGAATAACCCCACTGAAGATGATAACTGTGATTATTGATACCTCATTGCTGGTTGCAAAGGGGCTCTCATAACAATTAAAGCTTCAAGGACCCCAAAGAGGTAGGTCCACCACTGTTGGGAGGAACAGCTGGGAGGAACAAAGGGATGCTTCCACAGTCCCACTGCTTCCTGGTTCTAGTTCTCATGGGAATAGAGTCTCTCTGTCCATTAGACTCTGTAGAGAGAGCCTCTCACTACACTACCCTTCTTGTGGACCACTAAGGGGACCTCACAAGAAGAAATAAGAATGAGGGTGTCTTCCACTTTTCTTCCCAGCCAAAGCTCATGGAATGAAGCAGATTATAGTGTTAGGAAGACCTCCTCTCCCAGAGGTCTGCCTTCTAAGACTCTAAAACTCCAAATTGTTTCATTGGCTTCATTGCCTTAGCCCAACCCTACACTCATTTTTAGAAGCTACGCATGACCCACAGAAGCTGAATGTAAACACTGGAGAACTCGAGTGTTTGCAAATCACAGAGATAGTTTATTTGCTACAGTAGCAAGCAGGCAACATAATCACTAGAGGTGAAGATCCGTTATGGAGAAGTGCAAGAATGTAGTGGCTGAAATCCTGTTGCGCAGATCGATATGCACAACAGGGAAGATATTGTCATCATTGGGAAATTACTCCTGATGAACAGTGCTGTCTGGGGTCATGCAACCAGTACACAACACAACAAAGTTGTGCATAGCAAAGAATCCTCAAATGAAACCTTTAATTAGTGGCAATTTGCCACAGACCATGACAGCAATACCATGGTGCATGCAGAGCTGTGCAACAGGATTCTGGCCAGTATCTGATGAAACTGGAACATAACAGCAACTTCCCAGTCAAAATGTTGTCCTGTAGAAATTTTCAACAGCGTAATTTTTCTTTAGCAAACAATTCGGTTATAAACAGACTATATGAACCCATTCTAATTTGAAAGAAACAAAGGAGCAATCAGTTTCTTTTGGCAACCACCACAATGGCTCGTGTGAAAGAGCAAATGCATGCAAATGTCTACTTACCATTACGGTGGGATTCTAAATGTTGCTTAGCTGAGCACATCTCCCCTTTGATGTCACCCGGTACTTCCATGCCCAATTTGTGGTAGAATTCCCTCTGCTTTCTCATTTCCGCTGTTTTAACATTTTAAAATAGCGTCTTTAGCTAAGAGCTGTGGATTTACCTACTCAAACAATCTGTTCTGTTTACCCTTTCAAAAAAATGGATCAAGAGCACCATCTAATGTTCAGCCACTGCTTTGTGGCTGATTTATTATACCCTTTGACAAATTTCAGATTTGAAAAAACTTTGTTACTTTTAGATTTCAGATCCTATTTCAAAATCCACCCCATGTTGTTCTTCTCTGTTTTGTACCCTTGTTCAGGTGTACTTGGCAAGGGTAAGGATTAATCCAATTTTCTGTCATCAGCAATGATGCAATTTACCATACATGTGAGATGTAACAACAAGTATTCCTGTAAGTAATAAAAGTGGGGCAGCTTTGTGAACTGTGGTCTTTTCGTGAAGAAATGAGTTCAAGCATGCAGCAGAACATAAGAAACTTATAAGAGATTACTGGCAATTCTTGAAGATACAGGAAACTATCAGAAGCATTTGCTCATGACTCGCAATTACCCTTATACGCAAATTTCTTTCAAGCAATAGTAAAGAGGATGACCTTTGGATATTTTTAAAAGGCAGCCTATCCCTGCTATGAACCATTATCATTTATCTCTGGATAGTTCAAACCTGGAGTATAACCAGTAAATATTTCCCTTCTCCATCATTTTCTATATTTTCAGTAAAACATGTGCAAACTGGATATCCTTAATGGGTGGAATACATGCATACAGTCCAGGTGTAGTGATTCATATTTGGAACTTCCAACCTATCTTTCATTTTGAAAAACATCACCACAGAACACGCTTCCCTTCCACCAACTCTGAGGGGATCTGCATCATGGCCACGACACAAAGGGTGATGCTTAGTCCTCCCCTCTGGTCTAAACGGAGGGCACTGCAATTATGCTTGGAGCTTCAATCTTATAGGCAGCCTAGCCTTTCTTTTTCAAATCAATTAAGCCTAACCAATCTAAACTATGTTACATTAACCGTAACTTCCTGCAACTGTATAAGACACATGACTCGTCTAAGCCAAAATAGATCTAAGGGAACAGGAAGGGGGGAGGGCAACGGAGGGGGCAGCCATTGAAACTGTGCTGGGTAAGGGAAAGTATGGCGGTAGGAGTGGAACGTGCCCGCATAGGAGAAGAGGGGTTAGATATCTTACACCTATCCCCTCTTCTGGTTCCACCCCTAGCCAGAAGGAATCAGGTGACCATATCAGCGAGCCCACGAGCCACACGGTGCTGTTGTTAAATGCCAGGTCAGTACAGAATAAAACTGCCCTCATTCATGATGTTATTCTGGATGAGGGTGCTGGCCTGGCATGTATTACCGAGACCTGAGTGGGAGAGGAGGGTGGAGTCCCCCTCTCCCAGATATGCCCACCTGGGTACTCGGTCCAGCACCAGTGTTGCCCGGTTGGGCCGGGGAGGGGGAGTTGCTATAGTCTACAGGAGTTCCATCTCCTTGACCAGGCTTCCTGTCTCTTTGGGAAAAGGTCTAGAGGGCTTGTATTGTATGTTGGGCTCCCGAGACAGATTGGGAATTCTTTTGGTGTACCGCCCACCCTGCTGCGTACCAACAGTCTCCCTGCCTGACGGAGGTGGTCTCGGACCTGGTGTTGAGGACCCCCAGACTGTTGGTACTGGGGGACCTCAACATCCATGCTGAGACTACCTTAATTGGAGCAGCTCAGGACTTCATGGCCGCCATGACAACCATGGGGCTGTCTCAACATGTCATCAGCCCAACACATGAGAAGGGTCATACTCTGGACCTAGTATTCTCAACGGGACTGGGAGATGGTGGTTTGGATGTGGAGGGGTTGGTTTTGACTCCATTGTCATGGTCAGACCACTTTCTGGTCAAGTTTAGGCTATTGGCTACTCCGACCCTCTGCAAGGGTGGGGGATCCATTAAGATGATCCGCCCTCGGAGACTAATGGATCCAGATGGTTTCCTGAAAGCTCTGGGGGATTATCCGTCTGATATGGTCGGCGCTCCTGTCGAAGCTCAGGTCACCCTGTGGAATAGGGAAATGTCCCGGGCGGTTGACACGATCGCACCTAAGCGCCCTCTCCCCTTACGCAGAGCCCAGACAGCTCCTTGGTATACATCTGAGCTGCGGGCAATGAAGCAGGAGGGGAGACGGCTGGAGCGCAAGTGGAGAAAATATCACTGTGAGTCCAATCGAACACGGCTTAGAGCCCATTATCGGGCCTATTCCGTGGCAATACGGTTGGCGAAAAGGCATTATTTCGCAAACCGTATTGCTTCCTCAGAGTGCTGTCCAGCAGAGCTGTTTCGGGTGGTCCAGGACCTTCTTCAACCAAGAAATATGGTGGAGGTTCTGGACAACTCATCAGCCTGTTGTGACCAGTTTGCTGCTCACTTTGAGGGAAAAATCGCTCAGATTCGCAGGGAATTGGACTCCACTATTGATGCAGAGTCAAGGGATGTATCCAGTGTGCCGTGCTTAGGTCCAGTGTTATTGGATGAGTTTCAGTTATTGAGACCTGAGGATGTGGACAGGGTGCTTGGATCTGTCCATGCTACCACCACGCCACTCGACCCTTGCCCTTCTTGGCTAATTGAAAGATCTGCCAGGGGGGGTCGCACCTGGGTCTAGGAGGTTGTTAATGCATCCTTAAGAGAGGGAGTGGTCCCCACCACCTTGAAAGAGGTGGTGATTAGACCACTCCTTAAAAAAAACCTGGACCCAGGGTTGGTGGTTAACTACCGACCAGTAGCGAACCTCCCTTATTTTGGCAAGGTGTTGGAGCGGGTGGTGGCTAGACAACTCCAGGCGCTGCTGGATGAAACTGATTTTCTGGATCCATTTCAATCGGGCTTCAGGCCGGGCTTTGGTACAGAGAATGCCTTGGTCGCCCTGTATGATGACCTTTGCCGGGAGAGAGACAGGGGGAGTGCAACCCTGTTGATACTCCTGGACCTCTCAGCGGCTTTTGACACCATCGACCATGGTGTCCTTCTGGATAGGCTGGCCAGGTTGGGGGCTGGAGGCACTGCTTTGCGGTGGTTCCAATCCTTCCTGGCTGACCGTGTCCAGAAGGTGGTGCTGGGGGACAGTTGCTCTGCCCCGTGGCATTTATGTCATGGGGTTCCTCAGGGCTCTATACTGTCTCCCATGCTGTTCAACATTTACATGGAACCGCTGGGAGAGGTCAACAGGAGGTTTGGGCTGAGGAGTCAGCAATATGCTGATGATACTCAGCTCTACCTCTCGTTCTCCACCAATCCAGGTGAGGTGGTTTCTGTGCTGAACTCGTGTCTGGGCCAGATAATGGACTGGATGAGGGTTAACAAATTGAAGCTCAATCCAGACAAGACGGAAGTGCTGTTAATGGGTGCTTTGCCGGACAGGTTAAAGGGCCATCTTCCTGTCCTGGATGGGGTTGCACTCCCCCTAAGGGACAGGGTCCGCAGCTTGGGGGTGCTCCTGGACCCTGGTCTAACTCTGGAAGCCCAGGTGGACTCGGTGGCCAGGGGTGCCTTCCTTCAGCTGCGGAAAATATACCAGCTTCGCCCCTACCTAGACGAGCAGAGCCTCATGACAGTTACGCATGCACTGGTAACATCCCGTATTGATTACTGCAATGCACTCTACGTGGGGCTGCCTTTGAAGACGGTCCGGAGATTGCAACTGGTTCAGAATCGTGCGGCGCAGCTGGTAAGTGGTGGAGCCGCCAGGGATCACATCACGCCGATTCTGCGTAACCTGCATTGGTTACCAGTTGCTGTCCGAGCCCAATTCAAAGTGCTTGTTTTGACATATAAAGCCCTAAACGACTTAGGACCTAGATACCTGAAGGACCGCCTCCTTCCATACGAACCTACCCGGCGATTAAGATCGAGCCAGGGGGGCCTTTTGAAAGAGCCATCCCTCAAGGAGGTGAGAGGGATGGCTTGTAGACAAAGGGCCTTCTCGGCAGCTGCTCCCAAGTTATGGAATGCCCTCCCTATTGAGATCCGCCTGGCGCCAACACTGATTACATTTTGGCGCCAGGTAAAAACCTTCCTGTTCCAGAAGGTTTTTAATTGATACAATATAGATTGTGGGTCCGCTGATGACAATTTTAGGATAATGATTTTAAAGAAGGTTTTTATTACTGTTTGATGATTTACTGATATTTTATTTATAACTATTTTAAATTGTTTTAATTCTTTGATTGTAAGCCACCCAGAGACCTTTGGGTAGTGGGCGGCATATAAGTTGAATGAATGAATGAATGAATGAATGAATGAATGAATGAATGAATGAATGAATAAATAAATAAATAAATAAATAAATAAATAAAGCCTCACTGAGCAGTTTTAATCTCGTGTGCTTAATGCAGAGCATAATAATACTTACCCTCTTGAAGACCTGGAACAAGTTTGTAAACAATGTCTTGCATTGTTCTGTCATGACTGGGGGGAGAAAAATAAGACTACAGGTTAAAAGGAGAGCTCTTCCAAGGAGAATTGCTGTACTGAATTCATATCTCCCGATACTGAATGACAGGATGGCCACAGATACACCATCCCTTCCCTTCAGGTGCACATAAAAGAGTGGCTAAACAAGAAAAAGTTGGCTCTGCCCGTGTCGCATTGCTCTGTGCGGACAAATGTGCCCTCGAAATTTCGGCCCCACCTTGTGTGTCAGTTTGACAGCTCTTTGCCATTGTGCACGACCCGCACTTCCCTCCACATGGGTTCTGTTATGACCAGAACAACGATAATTGCTGTGGAAGCATGGAGGAGGAAAATTCCTGTGCAGAGAGGGGCCACAGGCATGCACACACACATACACCCCTTACTTAGAGGAAACCTGGGTGTTGACCACGCAAGTGATGAAAAATAACATTGCATACATGTACATTTTCCTAAATCAGCCTGTTATTTCGATATGTATACCTAAGAGATTCCTGAACGTCTTAACCCAGGCATGTCCAAACGTCAGTCCTCCAGATGTTTTGGACCGCAACTCCCACGGTCCTTTGCCATTGGCAGTCTAACTTTAGAATCCTGGGAGTTGTGGTCCAAAACATCAGGAGGGATGAAGTTTGGGCATGCCTATCTTAACCCCTAAGGACTGTACTTACCCAATATATTGTAGTGGATGGCTCTGGTGTATGACTATCCTGCACGTGGGACAGGTATTATTTTCCTCCAAATACTTGACCAAGCAACTCCTGCAGACTGTTTACAAAAAAAACCAACATTTTCAATTAAGGCAATGGCAAGGAAAGAGCAAAATGAGACCGGTCTAGGGGGGTGGTGGGGACAGAAAAGTCCTTTGTGTCAGGGGGCAGAGGCAGGCGAACCAATGTACCTTTCTACAACCTCGATTGTAGAAAGTGCTTAAGAGCACCTAAGATGGCACACACTGGCTAAAATTTGCTTGTGTGTGTGTGTGTGTGACATAAGCAAATTTGTTAATTTAGGGCCATTCCTCAATGATAAATAAAGAGGCTTGAATAACTGCCCTGGGGACTCTTAATTTATGGATCAGGAACAAACTGAGTTGCAAAACAGGATTTTGGCCTTCAAATAATTAGGGAAGGGATCAAGAAAAAACTGGATCAGAATGGAATGGGGTAGAATGGGGGCTTGCTAATAAAAATTGATGCCAAAAATAGTGGGATGCCAAGGACAATGAAGAAATAAATTTTTTAGGTTGGAGATCTAAAATATGTTCTGATGTTTGTCCATTGTATTCCATTATCTTTGGCATCATTTTTAATTAAGAGGGAATGGGATGGATTATTGCAAAGAAAACAGAGGCAACTGGCAAAAAAAGGCCCTCAGCAAAACCGACACATCTAGTTCACACCAAGATAACAGTCTGGCGAGGCAAATCTATTCAGCCAAGATGGAATTATTTAAATATAACATTTTCCCCTATGTCGAGTGGGTCAACCGCAGCTTCTGATTGATCTGGATAGGAAACTGTGGCCTTCCAGATGACTGTAACTCTCACCAGTTCCAGACTGCACAGAAAATGGAGTCGAGGATTATGGGAGGTGAAAATTCAAGAACATTGGGAGGGACCCAAGTTGCCTAAGTCTGATCTGCAGACAACCATACAATCTGGCCACCAGATAAGAGGCCTTCAAAAGTTGGTGATATGGCTGATTATTGGTGGCCAAATGAGAAATACCTTCAGGTTTAACCAGACCCCTGCGTCATAGTTCTCGTAGAAAGCAGCATCTGATTTAACCAATTGCTGGATTTACCTGCAATCCGAGTCTCTCTGCATACATGATCTGCATGGACAGGGTGGTGGGAGTGGGGGGTTAGAAGTCCAGTATGTGGTTTGGAGAAGAGCACAGAGGTGGTATGGGAAGAACGTGCATAATCCATGGCACTTGGGCTCTCAGGACATGCTCATGTTTCAAACTATGATTCTTCTTTTCAGAGGCAGATCTACTCAAATTAGTCTCATCAAAATCTTCAAGACAAGCTCACAGCGTATAAATATGGAATAAAACATGGCTCCATGACATTACTTTCAGACTCCAGGGTGGTCTTTCATACTTACAGGTATGCAAGCATTCCGTTACAGTGGTCGCATCGATAAGATAACCATTGCACAGGCGGCAGGTGATATGGGCATTGATATCCCAAAGCTTAATCTTTCTCGTCAGCATCTTTGGTGTCTGTAAAGAAAAACAGAGTAGAATGTCAATTTTTGCAAGTGCTCCTATAATTTATTTCCATTTGCAATAAACTTGCAGTAGTTTATTGCAATAAACCCTCCAAAATATTTTTCTTTCTAGGAAGAATGCAATTTCAGTATGTCGTGGTTTAAGAAGAACCTGGAACTTCCTCCCATTTTGTAGTAAAGAACCTCCTCCACATGTAGTAAAGCCGGTGCCCACAATTTATCTGGATATGATTTCCATTGAAAATCTCCTTTGTTTGGTGAAATAAGTATTTCCTGAGCAGTATGTCAGATACTATTAACGTATTTATGTTTGCTGCAAATTTCTGTTTTAGTTTCTACTAACCCATTCTACACCATGCAGAAGTATTCAGTATGGGACAGCTTAAAAATCCAATTGACAAAGTAAATAAAGGTACGCTCAATCTTTTTATATTCTTGGCCTGTGCAACCTATACAATCAGGAAGATTAATTCTTTGAAGCTGGTGATGAAATGAACAAAATAGACCACGTTTGACTGGGAGTGCCATTGGTGATGCAAAGTTGAAAATGCTCCAGGACAATTTTAACTTGTTTCTAAAAATTCTGCTTCATGGAGGAAGTCCCGCCCACCAAGACATGCCGGCAGCCTGATCTTAGAGCTCTGTGCCGCGATCTAAAAAGAGCTTTAAAACTACTGTTTAAATGCCGTGGTGCCGTGAGTAATGCATCAATAAATTACTCGGGTGTCGGGAGAAGCAATATATGTGTTTTTCTAGACAAGATAAGCTTGATTTATAAGCAAAAGGAGCTACTTTCGGTTTTGCCTGCTTGATTCTGCTGGCCGCTGGCTGTTTAGAAAACTGCATCCCAGCAGCTTGGAAAGTTACCAGATGATTACAAACAGTTAGACTTTCTGATGCCTGCCTTTGTCTAATTATATGCCGGGTAAGAGAGCAAAAAAGAAACTCCAGCCAATAGGTTGGACTAGGAAATTATCTGATACAACACACAATCGCCCAGCTCTACAGCGTGTCGAGCAGCCCCCAGACGACGGAGGGGTAAAAATGGCGTCAGGATCTGAGAAGGGAAAGAGGGAGACTACTCCTCCTCCCACAGATCAAGACTTCATGAAGGAACTGTGTTTAATGAGGACGGAGCTAGCTAGCATCATGAGTGTTAATCAACAGGACGTTATACATAGAATGGATGGCCTTTCAAAGGATCTCCAAAGCGCTAAACAAGATTTATCACATGAAATAAAGTTAAATGGACAGCGGCTTGATAATTTGGCAGGAGAATTTAAAAATCTGGAGATACATGTAACGGAAAATGAAACTCAAATTAACTCTCAGAAGCAGGCTTTACTCAAAACTAATATGAAACTGACTTATATTGAAGATTATTCCCGGAGGCAGAACGCCAAACTGATTAATTTTGTTATTCAAAAGAAGGGGGCATCATTAAAACAGGAAGTTTTAACCTGGTTTAACTCCTTTCTGCCCAAACAACTAGACGACGACGATTTGGAGAGAGTTCATTATCTGGGCAAGTCAAGAGATGGGGCCCCAAAACCAGTGATAGTAAGATTTGCTTCTTATGTAAATAAAGAGCGTCTTATGTCTTCAATTAGAGCCAATCCTAATATTCTGAAGAGAGGAGATGCAACTATGCAAGTTTTTCAAGATTTTTCTAAAGAAACTGCTGATTGGCGTAAATCGATGAGACCAGTCACAATCATATTAAGGAAGAACAACTATCGCTATTCTTGGGGCCACCCCCTATTTTTGAAAGTTTGGAAAGGCTCTGTTCAACACACTATTCACTCTCTAGAAGAAGGCCAGCATCTTCTTGAAGCATGGAACATACAAGACGACTCAGGTTCTGCCTGTTCTCCCCCGGGAACTTCAGTGGCAGCATCAGGACAGTGAATTTCTCTCTTTTTACTCCGACTCCAGGAATCTTCGATGAAGATGAAGAATATTTGAAACTCATTTAACTTACTCCTCTCTTTCCCCCTCTCTCACCTCCTATCATCCCCTTTGTTTTTCTTCTTTTACTCTTTTCCCCCCTTTCCCTTCCACTTCCCTTCCCCCCTCTCCCCCCCCCCCCTTTTTGTTTTTTTTTTTTCTTTCTTTTTCCAATTTTAATTTTTGTTTTTGGGGTGTTTTTTTTCTTTTTTCTTTTTCATTATCCATTTTCTTCCCTTCCCCCCTCCTCTCCTCCCTTCTCTTTTTTGTTTTTGTTTGTTTGTTTGTTTGTTTGTTTGTTTGTTTTTTTGAGGGTGGTGGTGGTGGTGAGAGGGTGGTTTAGAAGGGGGTAGAATAAACTTATAGAATTTACAGTAACACGCTACTTAAGAGCTAATGAGATCTAGGCTGGCTAATGTCTGTGGACGACCTCCTCCCTCCAATCCCCTTGATGCACATGCTAAACAGTATGATAGCTGGTGGGGTGGGAGAAAAGAATAGCTTTTTAGGGTGGAGGATTAGATTTATTTTAGTTTATTTTTTATTAATTGATGGTGTTTTTTTACTTTTGTATGCACAACGGGACCATTCCAGAATATTGAAACTAAAAGAAATAGGTTATGGGAAAGTTTATAAAATTAGCAACGTTGAATGTAAAAGGTCTGGGGTCATTTTCGAAGAGAAATAGAATCGAAGCGATGATCAAAAGGCACAAAATAGATATTGCCTTTTTGCAAGAGACTCATCAAATAAGAGATGGTATTAATGAATTAAAAAATTCCAAATGTTGATATTTATGAAAAAAGCTTTGGCACATCTAAAGCAAGAGGGGTTGCCATTATAATCTCAAGGAATTGTGAATGTGTTGTTGAAAATGTGGTAAAAGATTCAGAAGGTAGATATATAATATTGCAAGTTCTAATGGGGAAAGATCATTATACTTTGGTCAATCTGTATGCACCAAACGTTAACCAAGGCCGCTTTTACAATCTCCTTTGGGATCAGATTGAATTGGTTAAAAAGGGGTATTTAATAATGGCAGGGGATTTCAATATGGTCTTAGATAAAAATTAAAGATAAATCGGTATGTAAAAAGGAAGAGTGGAGGACAAGACATACAACCCTAGCAAAGTTTATAAATACAACAGGATTGAAGGATGTCTGGAGAGAACTGAAAGGAGATGAAATAAAATACACCTTCTACTCACCAGTGCACAAAAACCTATTCTAGGATAGATTTTGTGTTTGTTTCACAAAGCCTAATACCCAAGATAAATAATACCGAAATTGAGATCATAAAAACATCTGATCATGCTTTAATGTCGATTGATTTAGCAACAAATAAAAATTATAGAGAAGCTAAAAGGTGGAGAATGAATTTAAAAATATTTCAACATCCAGAAGTGCTGGAAAAGGTTAAAAAAGATTGGTTGGAAACTTGGGATAAAAACGAAAAGGCAGGTAGCCAAACGCCAATCATATGGGACACCCTGAAAGCGGTAGCTAGAGGCCTTATCATAAAAGAAAATATTAAAGCTAAAAAACAGGAAGAACTCAATAAAAGAAAATTAGAAAAATTAATAGCAGATTTAGAATCCCAATTCTTTCTTACTAAGGATAATAAGATACTGAGGTTGATTGAAGCAAGGAAAAAAGAGTTAGAAGATCTAGATTTACAACAAACACAAAGGAATCTTCTGTACCTAAAAAGAATTTTTTTTGAATACAGCAACAAGAACTCAAAACTTTTAGCCAGATTAGCACAGAAAAGACAAGACAAGAATACAATAGGGATTATAAAAGACTCCTCAGGTAAGACATGCACACAAATGAAGGAAAAGTTGTTAGCTATACAAGAGTTTTATCAGTTGTTATACACTGCAAAAAATAAACCTAAGGAGGATATAGAAAGGTACATCACTAAGAATTTAAAGAGGGTCTTGGAACAGGAAGATATGCTGGAAATGGAAAAGCCTATTACAGACCAAGAGATAAGCGAGGTAATAGACAAGCTAAAGAATAATAAAACGCCGGAGTGGACGCTCTGGGACCTGAATTTTACAAACTTTTTAAAGCAGTATTAATACCTAAATTAAAGAAGCTATATAATGAAATTTTGGATGGAGAACAAATTCCGAGATCTTGGACCCATTCTTTAACTATTTTAATTCCAAAACCTAATAAAAATTTAATGGATATTGGGTCATACAGACCAATATCCTTATTAAATCAAGATGCTAAGATTTTTACAGCAATTTTGGCTAAAAGAATGAATAAATTTATAGCTAAATATATTAAAGAGGATCAATGTGGTTTTATCAAAGGTAGACAAATGGCAAATATTATTAGAAGGAATTTGAATATTCTTTATGAAATGGGAAAGAGTACTACTAAAGCTGGGATGTTATCTCTAGATCTTTTTAAAGCTTTTGATTGTGTTCAATGGCCCACATTAAAAATATTGTTAAAAAAAATGGGGATTTGGGAAATCCTTTTTTGGGAGTAATAAATCAACTATATTCAACGGGCACTTCCTCAATAATAGTTAATGATGGATTGACTGAACAAATCACCCTAGGCCGAGGAACTAGACAAGGATGTCCTCTTTCTCCAGTCCTTTTTTGTATTGTTATAGAGCTCCGGGCAAATGCCATAAGGGACGATAAATCTATTAAAGGTATAGGGAAAGATGGGGCAACTAAAATCAGTTTATTCGCGGACGATGCTCTTTTGACTATTGTAAACCCAATAGAGAATATTCAAAGAGTAAAAACTCATTTAGAAGAATTTGGAGAAATAACAGGATTATGTGTAAACTGGCAAAAATCAGAGAGTTTATTGTTCAATTATGGAAAACATGACTTAAAGATGATTGAAAAAATCTGGACTTAAACCGGGAAAAAGCATTAAATATCTAGGATTAGAACTCCATAAAGAATTTACTAAAACTAAAGAAAGAAATATTTCGAAATTAGAAGAAGAGATGAAAAACAAATTATTATCCTACTCTAAACTAAAATTATCGTGGTTTGGCAGAATTGCATTGATAAAAATGAAAATACTTCCAAAAATTAACTTTATTTTTAAAATGTTACCGGTTCAGTTTTTAGAAAAGGAAATTAAAACTCTCCAAGACATGATAAATAGGTATTGTAATGCAGGGAAAAAATCAAGAATAAATAAAAGTCTATGGTATAGATCTCAGAAAGAAGGAGGAATATGTATACCCAATATAAAAATTATTATATAGCCAATCAACTTAGTTCTTTGGGGGAAATTCTTTTTAAACCACAGAAGCTAATATGGTGGGAGCAAGAGTCTTTGGATATAAAGGGGGAAAATAAACACATTTTTATTCACGGAAGTTAAAAACAAAGTAAAGATTGACAACCCCCTATTGAATAGTTTAATTGTTACATGGAGAACATATAGGAAAATCTTGTCTCCGAAGGGATCCCCACTGGCTTTAGTTACTGACTTGGAAAGCTTTCCAGACAACTTGAAGCATTATTTGGAGTTATTTAAAATTTAAGAAAATAGCTAGACTAAAGGATTGGATGCTCAAGATTAAAACAATTCAGGATATAAAAATATTTTGCAACCCAGTGATTTAACATGGTTAAATTATATTCAACTAGGAAAATGGATGAAGGACTGGGGAAAGAGAAATAATCAAATCAGAGAATGCACAAAATTTGAACATTTCCTATTATCGCTTGAGTCTGAACAGGAAAATTCAGAGAAAGGAATAACACATAAAATATATAAAATATTAGGGGAATTATCAGAAATGAAGGAGTTAAACACCTTGAGAGAAGTTTGGAACCAAGACCTTAATGTACAGATAGAGAAAGAAGACTGGAAGAAAATTTGGAACATGAGAATTTTGAGATCATTATCGGTCAGGATAAAAGAAAACTACTTCAAATTGGTTTCTAGATGGTATTTAACCCCAGTAAGACTAAATAGAATGAATCCTGCTTACTCTAAGATATGTTGGAAATGTGAAAAAGAGCTTGGTACTTACTTGCATCTTTGGTGGGAATGTGAAATAGTCCAAAGGTTCTGGAAAAAAGTGTTTTTTAGAGCTAAGTAATATGATTAAGATGGATATAGATTGTAATCCAGAGATAGCATTATTATCATTGTTAACAAGTAAAGATTATGTTGTTACAACAAAGGAACTAATAGCAAATTTTATGACAGCTGCTAGATTAATTATAGCAAAAAACTGGAAGTCAAAACTAGAATTCAAGATGGAAGACTGGTATAATGAACTTTGGGATATAACTATAAACGATAAACTGTCCTGCAGTTTAAAGGTTAAACGAGGAGAAATGAAAAAAGACATTTTCTACGATATCTGGGGTAAATTTTTAGATTATGTACTAGTCGAAGGAAAAGGGAAAGAGTCCACGAATATCTCACAACAATTCTGGAGAAGAGAACTTTAAGAAGACTACTAGAAGAATAGAAGATGGAGCAACGAATAAGAATGTATGGATGGCCCCGTGGGATGGGGGTGCACTTATATTGTTTGTTGTAGTTTTTTTTTTACTTTCATTTTCTTATGTTGTATGTAGTTTAAAATTTAATAAAAAACATTATAAAAAAATTCTGCTTCATAAAATGAATTAGTAAGATAATAAATGAATGCAGGACTGATTTTTCTTGTCTATTTTTTATCTCAAGGAAGCCCACATTCCTCGTACACAAAAAATGCACAGCTCTTTGGGTAAGCTGCAATTAGTGGGATAAAGGTCATGCTCTCCACCGGTAAAACTTCCAGCTTTTCTTCCGATCTGACATCTGAGCCACCTTTCACATCTAAAAACCAGCTGCCAAGAGTTGACCAGCGCTCCAGAATAAGTTTCTAAGATATACAGGCTGCTGCCATAGAGCGGACCTTTCTGTTTCCTAACAGAATCTGTTGCTCAATTACCATCCCAGTATGTTAACGGTTTCTTCACACACCCACACACATCCTTAAACTATAAGGAAGTGTCTGGTCTTGCCTCAAACCTGCTGGGTTTGTGTGTGTTTGCTTTTAAATGAACCGGGCCAGAAATATAAGGCTGAAACACTTGGTTTTACAAGGGTCCATTCAATCCAGTCAGTAAATTGCAAGTGCACAATGGATTAAATTTCCATCAATTTATGCAAAAGCAAATATTTATTTATTTATTTATTTATTTATTTATTTATTTATATAAACCGCCTGACTTTCCAGAGGAACTCTGGGCGCTTCACAACATAAAAATCAATCAATAAATCAATTGTATGAGAGCATGAAGAACATAAAACCCAAACAATGAAGATGATTAAGTATAAGATGGCGGAGAGAGAAAAAAACCAGATAGGTAAACAAAATAAACCAATAAAAATTCTACCCCATTAGTCACCAAATGCAGCCTGGAAAAGCCAAGTTTTGGGAAGCTGATTCCACCATGTGGGACCGGCAACAGAAAAAGCACGATTCCGGGTGGAGGTCTTATGAGCTTCCCTAGGAGAAGTGACTCTTAGTATACAGAGAAGCATTTTTAAGAACATGGTGACAACTCCCCCCCCCCCACCGGGCTAATACTGATACTGGACATAAAGATGTATCCTCTGCATGATGTAAACAGTATGATTTTCTATAGTGTTTATACAGTGCTACCTTATAATTTATAATCTGTATAAATTCATATTTGTATATGGTCTTTCCATTCCAATTCTCTTCCCCTAAAGTTTGGACAGTTATAAGTAATACTCGAGACACTATGGGAGCCATGCCTGTCTATAACAACCATGATTTCCAACCACATGAGTTTAGGTAAAGCCCATCAACATTCAGTAATATAAACAAAAGAGGGTTGCACACTCCTCAAAATCTAATTAAAACATAACTGAGCATAATATATCAATTACAAGAATGTCCAATATCTTAAGCAATGAGAAATCTATAGTAAAACGTTCTGCTATATTATATACTATAATATACTATAGAGATGGCTAATCAGAAGGAAAATAATCAAGATACAAGTAATTTGTTGAATATACAGGAGAACAAAAAAACATTAGATTAATTTTAACAAGGTGCATCAATAAAATAGAGATCCGACCACTTTTCTTAATCACAGCAACTATCACTCATATGAACCTCAACCTATTTCCTTGTCATAGAAAAGTGCTATAGCCATAAGGCTAGCTAAATCTGATATAATTCAGGGGCAAAAATCTTGCTGAGAAAAGTATGTTGGCATACAGGAGAGGAGGTCCTCCAACAGACCAGTTGCCGGTAACTAATGAGTTCTTGCTTCAATCATGAACCTCACAAGGCTGGCATAAAATGAGATAACTGCACTCAAGCAGCGTGAGCATTGGGATCAAAACAAGAGCTCTGTAAAAATTATGGGCAACCGCCTCTAATGGATGACATAATCTTCCTTCTGCTGACATGCTCAATTCAACAGGACTCTGGGCTATGAATCTGACTTATCAACAAGTCGAATGTCACATAGTCACCTCACAGTAAGTGTTCACTAAATATGCTAAACTAAATTACTTTCATGAACCAAGGTTTCCACTACTGGTTGTCCATACAGACACCAGACATCTTCACAGTAGCCCCTCTGCAGTGACTTAACAGAACAACAGAGTGAGAATTATTTAATCTTGCCCTAGTAATCAGTAGGAGAGTTCCACAGTAAAGTATTAAAGACCCCCTCCCACCTAGATACACACCTACCCGTGTGTAAGCAAAACTGAAATCAATGGGTCTTACTACTGAGTAAGCATGCATAGGATTGCACTGTTGGTCTGTGGCTCATTCACATAGGGTCTAGCTAGCACAGGACTAATAGTCTTAATGCTCATTTGTTTATTTTATTTTATTTTGAGCATTTTTACCCCACCTTTCTCCTTGGAAAACGACCCAAGGCGGCTTACAGTAATGAGGAACAATATACAGTCCAGTACAGTTAAGATATATTCAAGTTTGAGAACAGAGAATTGAGGGATATCCTACAACATTAAAGCTACAAGAGAATGTGAGCAGTTCAAGGGAGAGTAAAAATCCCATGTAAAATTATGAGGGATGGAAACTAACACTAAAAACATACTATCAATGCAATCACACAAGGGGAGATATAAACACAAGTTATAAGTGGTTATAACTGCAAAGTCTATTATTTAGTATTTATTTGTTACACTTCTATACCGCTCCATCTTCTGAAACGGAACTCTGGGTGGTTTACAGGCATAAAAAGGAGAGATGAGATAAAACAACAGTAGAACAACCATCAATTTAAAAAAACACAAAAGAGGCAAAAGAGGGAAACCCTCAGCAGGATGCGGCGGGCACAAAGGCGGGGGGGGGGGGATTAAGTAAAAATAAGGTCACCATACGCCTCCTTAAAAAGCATAGTTTTTAAAGCCTTTTTGAAGGCGGGCAGGGACTGTGCAAGGCGCAGCTCACTCGATAGCTGGTTCCATAGTAATGGGCCAACAACAGAGAATGTGTGGCTGCGTGTTGCCGACTTCCGCACCTCTCTGGGAGTGGCCACCCTGACTGAGTGCGCCCGTGACATTCAAGTGGGCCTAGCCTCAGTTGACCTCTGGGAGATACGCTCTGCCGGGTATTCAGGTCCCAAGCCGTGGAGGGTTTTGAAAACCAAAAACAAGACCTTGAACCTTATCCGGAGAGCCACGGGCAACCAATGCAGGAGCGCCAGAACTGGGGTGATGTGATCGTATTTACGACCACCCACCACCAGTCTGACCATCGCATTCTGTACCCGTTGGAGTCTCCGGACAAGGGTCAAGGGCAACCCCACATAGAGTGTGTTGCAGTAGTCGATCCTCGAAATCACAAGGGCCTGCACAACTGTTCTCAGGGAGGACTCATCGAGATACAGGCAGATCTGGGCGATCCTGCGGAGTTGGAAAAAAGCAGCCCTGGAGACCGCCGTCACCTGGGCTTCCAGGGAGAGGGCTGAGTCCAGGACCACACCCAGATTCCTGGCCCTGTCCGTAGGCTGGAGGGAAACTCCCCCCAGACTAGGGAGGGGGCCATTGTACCTGGACGAGGGCACCCCGAAGAACAGAACCTCGGTCTTCTCTGGGTTAAGTTTAAGCCTGTTGGTCCTTGTCCATTCCAAGACCGCCTCCAGGCACAGATCAAGGGAGCGAACTGCCTCCACTGCAGAAGAAGAAAAGGAGAGATAGAGCTGCGTATCATCAGCATACTGATGACAGCGAACTCTAAATCTCCTGATGACCTCCGCCAGCGGCCTCATATAAATATTGAACAGCATAGGGGAGATTGCCGACCCCTGGGGCACCCCACAAGGGAGCATCCAAGGAGCTGACAATTCATCCCCCAGCTGACCCCAATGGGACCGGCCATCGAGGAAGGACCAGAGCCAGCAAAACGCTGAGCCTCCGATTCCCGCCTCAGCGAGCTGGTCCAGTAGGTTACTGTGGTCGATGGTATCAAAGGCAGCTGACAGATCAAGGAAGACCAGCAGGGAGGAACACCCCGTCGGCCTCCCTGAGGAGGTCATCCTGCAGAGCGACCAGGGCAGTCTCGGTCCCGTGAAACGGCCTGAACCCAGACTATAATGGGTCGAGGATATGATTTTCTTCCAGGTATGACTGAAGCCGGACAGCGGCCACCCTCTCCTATGTGATCATGTATGGTAGATTCACATAATAGGTAGTCCATCATTCAGGGAAAGCTTGCCTACAGAGAAATGTCATTGTTTCCAGAAATACAGCAAAGATGGGGCAGTCCTGGCCTCTAGTGGGAGGGAGTTCCACAATCTGGGTGCAGCAGCCGAGAAGGTCCTTTCATGAGTTCCCAAGAGACATACATCTGAGGGTGGCGGGATGGAGAGAAAGGCCTCTCCTGATGACCTTAACACCCAAGTCGGTTCATACTGTGAGATTCGATCTTTGAGGTAGGACCCAGGTCGTACAGTGCTTTGTTGGTTAAGGCCAGTACTTTGAATTGTGCCTGATAGCTGATTGGTAGCCATGGAGCTGCTTTAATAGAGGTATAAGTAATCTGGCTGCTGCATTTTGGACTCGGTGAAATTTCCTGAGACTTTTCATCAGTAGTCCCACATAGAGCGCATTACAGTAGTCTAGCCGGGACATCACGTGGCACCGTGGCCAGAGCTGCTTTCTCAAGAAATAGACGTAACTGGTGTACTAGCCTTAATTGTGCAAATGTGCTCCTGGCCACAGTCGTGACCTGGGCATCTAGGCTCAAGGATGAGTCCAAGCGCACCCCCAAGCTGAGCACTTCTTTTTTCAGTTGGAAAAAAATTGGAATGGCTCCATGGTGTGTGTAAATATATAGATAACTATATATTTTGTTGAATTGTTTGGCAATTGATTCAAACAGATATGAGACTATGAAAACTGCTAGACTGATGTCACCTTTCATATTCCTCTCCTAATTTACTTCCCTCTCCCCTTCTCTGACCTTTTCTGTTGTGTGCTTTGTCCTGTCAGTCCTTGTATGGTTGTAAGCATGAATGATCTGTATGGTATGACAAGGACTATGCTGCTTTGTTTGATATGCTGGGTATGAAACCGTATCCAGGACTTTGAAGCAATCTTAACATCAGCCCTGCCTCCTGATACCATCATCTGGTGTATTCCATCTCACCAAAAAGATTCTCAGCGCCTGAAAGACTACATCCTCTATCAAGGTTGCATTTTTGGTACAATGCTTTGCTAAAGATAGCTTGCTATCGAAAGCTTAGCTTACATTTTTTGTTTTAGTAGTGACCAATAAAGGTATCACCTAGCCTACTTTTGAATTTGTTTTGCTGGTCACATGGTTCAACACATTTTTTTTTACTTCTGTGGTATAGTACAATGATGGTGAACCTGTTATAGATTCAAAACCCACTATTTTTTGCAAAGTGCCAATACAGCAGTTTAACGTGAATACACAGGTGGCTGTGAAGAGGCGATGTCAGGTGCCCCCAGAAAGGGCTCCGAGTGCCATCTTTGGCACCCGTGCCATAGGTTCGCCAACACTGGTGTAGTAGGAAAATGGCTCTCAATCTTGGGTCCCCAGATCTTCTTAGACTAAAACTCCCAGAAATCCCTTCACCATTAGCTGTGCTTGCCGGGATTTCTGGGAAGTGTAATACAAGAATATCTGGGGAACAAAGATTGAAAACTACTAGTACAAAAGCAGCTACTGGCGTAGATATATGTGCTAAATTATGAACTAGGGTTGGGAAGAGAAATGCTCGATGGGATGAGGTCAAATACCTTTGTTTTTGAACATTAATAAACTTTCTCAAAAAGATGCAGGGGAGAGATCTCAACCTCTAGTCCTGGAGAAAACTGAGGGTATTCTTTGGATCATTCTCTCCAACAACAATTAATGGAAGTCTAAATCCAGAATATGTTGTCTCACACCCAATCCAAGGCTTTCATTTATTTCTGAATTAAAATAAAATTGAAATTGGAAATTCCTTTCATGATTATCAGCTTATGGGCTGATTTAATTCAGTACTGCTTCAGACATTAAATTACATCTTCTTCTGGTAATGTCAGTCTATTTCTATACAATAGCTTTAACTCAGTAAACAGCCACAGTACCATTTACTTTCAAAAATGCAAGCAAGCTTCTTTGCATTCGCTTTGGCTCATCAACTGTTTCCATATGCTAGTAGCGATGGACTTTGGCAGGAGAGAAGGTGACTAGCTGGAGGATGCTGAAGGACAGAAGACTAAAGGTAGGCATTCTGGTATCATAAATCACATGTAAGGAAGTAAGTGAAAAGAGGTGAATCCCACATATGACAATGCACGTACAGTGCTGTCTTTCTCCAAAAGATGGGCTCTTGTGAAGTGAATCAAGTAGAGGTGGGAGTTTCATTTCAGAAGTGAACGAATTCCAAAACAAACTGCGGGAGCCCAGCTGGCATTTGGAACTGGACCAACCCTCCACAATGAAATCAGCCAATCCCTTCCTTGCTCTGGAGTCGCGCAGGGCTAAACTCCAATGAGGAAGATGCATCTGACATCATATTTCCTTCTCCCTGGTGCTGGCCAATCAGACAGGGAGGTGGGATGATGCATTTCCCTGCACAGCTCCTGATTGGCCAGCGCCAGGGAGAAGGAAAGATGATGTTGGACACTTCTTCCTGGTTGGAGTTCAGCCCCACGCAGCCCCATAACAAGGCAAGAGATTGGCTGATTTCATTCCAGAGGGTTGGTTCAGTTCCAAACGCCAGCTGAGCTCGTCTGTTTCATTTTGGAACTGGACCACTTCCAAAACAAAATGCCCACGTCTAGAATCAAGTGTTTTGAACTTACAAGCAGAAAGCAGTAAATGTGTGGTGTTGGTAAGTTTTGACCACTACATTGTACTTATTATTAGCTGTTGCATACACAAGCCCACAATACTACACTTTATTCTTTAAAAAAATAAAAAAAAATAAAAAAGCCCTTTTGGTCTCTAGTAGCCCATCCGTCAAGGCACACATACAAAATGTACATATACCTGCCAGAAATCTGGGAGGTCATGAGGGTCTGGAGGGCTCCAGAGTACTACAAAAATACACATGGATCTCAGGCCTGAATGCTGGGTGCTGGATCTCTTGCTGTATTGGTCTTAGATTAGCCTACAAGAGATTTTGAAAGTCAACTTGGCAGGAATTCAGAAACGCAAGTGCCATATTAAGGAGTTCAGCTCAGTTCTGCAACCGATGATCAGGAACAGTGACAAGTCTGAAGTGGAGAAGTCCCTGTTTACCTTTAAGTTCTTCTAGAGTTGTTGCTTGCATGTAAAGTGCAAATAAGCGGACAAGCAGGCATCTTCTCTCTTCCGACTTACTGCTATTCACATAGGCAAAATGATGAAGAAGGAGACAGGGCTAGCTATTCCCCTCTTATCCTGTTTACAACCCTGGGTTACACCATGACTGAGAGTAGCTGAAGTCTGGAAGGACTTCAAAGTGTTGGAAAAAACGCAACCTACAAACAGTATTTAGACCCACCACAAAAATACCACAGATGCTTCAGTCAGCGAGGGACAAAAGGAACCCACTCACCACTGCAGGAGTATACTGGATACCTTGTAGTTGTGGCCAGGTATATATTGGGACCACAAAGTGCAGCATCCAGACCAGAATCAAAGAACATGAGACACTGCAGGCTAAAACAACCTGAAAAATCAGCAGTAGCTGAACACACCCTGAAACAAACTGGACATGAAATTCTCTTCCAGGACACAGAGGTACTGGACAACACTACCAATCACTATGTCAGACAACACAGGGAAGCCACTGCAATCCACAAACATGAGCACAGTTTCAACAAAAAAGAAGTCTAAAAATAATCAAAGCCTGGCTTCCAGTCCTAAAAGCTACAGAGTGCAAAAGGTCAAAGTTCAATGATTCCCACCCAGCCACAAGCAAAAGTGATCAGTTCACACAATAAACAGCTAATGACACCCATCAAGGATCCTTGCTAACCCTGATTGCAGTGAAACTTCTTAATCTGTTCATCACAATAAAAAGACTAACACCTATTTTCCTGCATAGGACAAGTTTCCTCTTTCCCACAACTTAAAAAACTCTAGTCTCACTCACTCTGTACCCCAGAGCGCATAGAAAACCCCTAGTTCCCTGAGGTCCTTGCCTTCTGAAGATGCCAGCCACAGAGTCTGGTGAAACGTCAGGAAGAAAAACTTCCAGAACATGGCCAAGTAGCTTGAAAAACTCACAACAACTATCTGGAAGAAACTGCTTAAAGTTTTTCTCAAGTGAATAGCTATCACATGCATTATTACCTATGAATTAAAATAGCTTGTAACTTGGAAAAATCTGTCTATGTGTTAATATGATTAACAGATGAATCCATTAAAATTATTATTCATATTCATTCTTTGCACTCTGACTTATGAATGCAAATGCAAGTTTTTATCTACAAAACCTGAAGCACCTACTATGCTTAAACCTGCCTTGTTACATTCAAAGAGGAGAAATTTGGTAATTAGCCACACAGAGAATTCTAGATTTAGAATTTTTATAAGTCTGAGAAATCTGGCATCTTCACCTACCTTATGTCGGGGAGGCCTCCCGCTTGTTAAAAAAAAACACCCTTAGCCAGCCCATGCTACAGCTATTCAGCCCTTGAGCCTTGGCAAATAAATAAATAAATTAAAATCCCACCTTCCCCCCCCCACCTAATGGGGTGGGGGAAAAGGAGCGATTTTTAAACTTTTTTTGCCAGCCCCAAGACTGCGCTACAGCTGATCAGTGCTTAGGGCTCAGCAATAAAATAAAAATTAAAAAATTAAAATAAAAATCCCCTGGTTTGCCTGTGCCCGATCGGGTGGGGGGAAAGGCAGGATTTTAAACGTTTTTTGCCACCCCAAGCCCACGCTACAGCTGATCGGCACTTGGGGCAGCAAAAAAAGTTTACAAATCCCATCTTTTCCCGCGTCTGATCGGGTGTGGGAAGTTACACAAGCACCACACACATACACACAGAGTACACAAACGAAAAATGAAACAAAACAAAAAATGAAATACTGTAGATTTTTAAAAAATTAATTCCAAAGGAGCGGAATGGAAGAGAAGAGAATGGAACAGAATGGAACAAAAAACGAAATGAAACAAAACGCTATTTTAGCGTTTCGTGCCCATCTCTAGTGTCAACAAATTACGATGTTTTACCATAAGAACTGCTAAGACTCTTTGGCTCCAAAACTTGAATTTATTTTTATTTAAGAGAACATTTCTTTAATTGACTTCAGGATGATACTCAATGATTTTTCATTCCCAAATCTTTTTAAAAAAATCATTATTCATCAACCAAATTTTCTCTGTAATTAATTATAATTAATTACAGTAATTAATTAATTAATCTGTAATTAATTATAATTAATTATTTAATTATAACTAAATAAAAGTGGCACATGCAAGTCAAACTAAGGGACCAAGTTCCTTCAATAAAAATATAAACTTGACCTAAAGATATTATTGATTAAAAAGGGAATTGGTTATATATCCCCTCCTTTTTCCTATCAAACTCTTCCTTTATAAGTTTTCTGGAAGTTACTCTACAAGCTATTTGAAATAAATGTTACCAATATTTTTATAGGAGAAACCTCACGACTATGTCTCCCCAATGGCATCTGGCACTCTCGTCTATACAAGCAGAGGGAACTGCTACATTCACTGGTGGCAAAGGTATAAATGGGAGACAAGAGTTTCAAGATCATAGAATCATAGAATCATAGAGTGGGAAGAGATCTCAAAGGCCATCCAGTCCAACCCCCTGCCATGCAGAACCCCCATCCAGCCTCTGCTTAAAAACCTCCAAAGAAGGAGATTCCACCACTCCCTGTGGCAGCATATTCCACTCCCGAACAGCTCTGTCATGAAGTTCTTCCTAATGTTTAAACTGAGTCTCTTTTCCTGTAGTTTGAGACCATTGCCCCACATCCTAGTCTCTGAAGCCATGGAAAACAAACCAGTCCCCTCTTCAATGTGATATCCTTTCAAATATTTAAACATAGCTATCATATCCCCTCTCAGCCTTCTTTTTGTAAGGCTAAACATTTCCAGCGCCTTAAGCCGGTCATCGTAAGACATTTCTTCCAGACCCTCAATCATCTTGGCCTCCCTCCTCTGGACCCGCTCAAGGTTGCCAACATCCTTTTTAAATTGAGGAGCACAGAACTGGACACAGTACTCTAGGTGGAGTCTGACCAGAGCAGAATAAAGTGGTACTGTCACCTCCCTTGTTCTAGAAACTATGCTTCTATTGATGCAACCAAGAATCACATTGGCTTTCTTGGCCCCTGCATCACACTGCTGACTCATGTTCCATTTGTGGTCTACCAAGACTCCCAGATCCCTTTCACAAATGTTGTCAAAGAAGACTTTATTCTAAGAAGCTAAGGCTCAACATGTTTTGGCTGTGGCCTTCTTCAGCAGCTAAGCATAAGACAAAGTTATCTTCGTTTAAAACCTGTTTGAGATTTGATAACTCACATCCCAGATCTCTACATCAAAATCTCCCTTATGGTCAATTTTTAAGGATAAAAAGGAACTACTACACCAAGAGGCAAGACTTTGATTAGGAATCTCTAATACTGAGAAATCAGTTAAGGGACAGAGGCTACCCACCTGAGATCAGATAGTCGTTTTGCTAAGGCCATTAACACCAGACCTAGTGTTAATGGCCTTAAACCAACAAGAGAGCATAAAAGCCATATTAACGGTGTCCTAACATATGATCATGTCACTAATAAATTACAGTACAACTAAACATAAAAGAGACATTGGCATATTCTAGAAAAGTTTCAGAAGGGAGTGCAAATATCATTTAAAAGAACAAGAAGCCTAGGGGATGTGAGTCAAGAGTGAATTTAAAGACAGACCTCCACCACAAATCCCAAACGCTCTAGCTGGCTGTCTCCTCCCAAAGGGCACCACCCCAGTGGACATTGTACCTACTGTAGAAACACATGTCCAACAGAAGGGCAAGAAAAATACCCTCAACAAGTTTACCAACTGCAATACCAAGTGACTGGTCTACGCCATAAGTGGCCCTTGCAGCCTCTTAAGATATGGATAGGAAAATACCTAAGTAATTTAAGAAGCAGAAGACTAGGTAGTCCTCTTATCAGCCACTATATAGAATTAAACCACACTATAAGGGGTTTAACATTCTGGGTCTTAGATGAGAGAATCCTGAATGAGACGGGAAATTGACTGGATTCTTGGGCTAAACACAAGATCGCCTTTTGGTCTACATGAAGAAATAGATTTGTTGCCTTTGGTATATAACACAGCCCCACACCTATTATCTAAATCTCCTTCACTCGCCTATTGAATGAGAGTATGTAGATATCATCCCTCTTTTGTATTTGCACTCTGAATTCATGCTGGATCTGGCAGAGATGGCATGAGAAGTTAAAATTCTAAAAGCTTGGTATGTTTCTTAAATGCTGCCATTTACCTATACTAGGAGTCTATTGATCTTATCATGTGCATATTCATCAAAAATTTATACTGTTTACTATATAGATAAGAGAAAAATGAACTGTAACAGTCCCTAGCCAGTTGTTTTTCATCGATTTTCAAATGAATATATCTTTGTCATATGCTTAGTTCCTGAAGAAGGCCGTGGCTGAAATGAGTTTCTTAGAAGTCTACTTTGACAACATTTTTATGCATCTTGAGACTCTCCCATTTAGAATTTTCCCACTCTCTTCTACACAGGCACACACATGGTAAATTCCTATCTGTTAGTAATAAAACAAGCAATGTTTACTTTAAAAACAAAACAAAACTGTGAATGTCATTTCATTAAGGTGGATATATCTGTGGAAAAAAATTCAAGATTCTTCTTTTCTTGGCTTGCTTTTAAGTTCTTGGAAGAAGCTTGACATGCAGTCATCCAATGCAAGGAGCGGACATTTTATACACTACTGATGATTGCATTCTGAAAGAATGCTCAGAACACATGTGGTAGCTGCCCCTTGATGGATCTGTGTGCAACTGCCTGTATCACTGTGATTGTCAAGCACTCTTCTAGGTTGTTGTTTTTCTCATCTTTCTGTTTGTCAAAAATTATTTGCCATCATGTTACTCTAAAAGGACTTAGTGAAAATACCTGTTTGGCCGTTTCTAAACTCTGGCTACAATACAAAGAATTTAAAAACAGTTTCAAATCTCCTGCAAAATGAACACCCAACATTGGAAATGATGTCCAATCTTCGGCCCTCCAGATGTTTTGGGCCACAATTCCCACAGTCTTTTGCCATTGGCAATCTAAGCTTAGAATTCTGGGAGTTGTGGTGCAAAACATCAGGAGGGCTAAAGTTTGGACATGTCTACACATACTACCTCTGCTTCATTCACTTTTTGTTTCTTCTCCTTCCAATCAGCTTCTTCAAAGAATGACTACCTCAGCAATGACTGAGCTGTCGGGAACATTCGTTGAGTTATTCTAGATATAGGAACCAAGAATAATCACCTTTTCTTGAAAAGTGGCACATTTAGAATAGAGACACACAGAGAAAGCAGTCTTCTCAGAGCATGGTCCATTCTTAATTTTACAAAAGCCAAAAATCTTTTGAGGTGCAATAGTGGATCCAACTTGACTTTGGGTTGGGAAGGCAAACTCATTATCTTAGAAATGCATCAGAGATTGTTCTGCTGATCAATCCTCCTAGCCCCAAAGCTCTATAAACGAGCCAAAATAAGAGCTCTTGCCACATATAGAAATCCTCTAATTTCAAACAGAAGGGTTAATTACAAACATCGAAACATTCTACAGCAATATCATTTAAACAGAGCATGGCTGCTTTCTTAGCACAAGTACCCATGGAGAAGCATACTGTCTGAGCGGACTGTAGCTACCAAAGTAGATCTTGGTACCCCAGAGCGCCAGTAAAAACTTTATATTGGACAGATTCTGGTATTGTAGTATTTGAAAAAAGCCCTCCCCAGTGGAGCTCCACAGAGCATTGAGAGGGAGCAGCTTGTCTTTATACAGTAGTAGCACCACCATTTGTCTACGTAGTCCAGAAGAAAAGCAATAAATAAATGGACACCTCGGGTGACAGAGCTACAGATTCTAAGTGACCTGATTGTGTGCCTGTACTTTTAAATGTTACACCAAGATACTTATATGAGTTGGTCTGCTCAAGCAATGTTCTATTCAGCTGCCATCCATATTTCTTTTTCCTTTTCCCAAAAACTTAAATTTTGGGTTTGATGTCACTTACCTGGAGATGTTCCCTGGCACAATAATAGCTGGGTACAGGGCAGCAGAAAACCATGGCCTGCATAAAGAAGTACTGATGTCTTCCCGTCTTTTTGACAGGGTGGGGAAAACTTTTATTTTAACACACCCTCTTGCTATGAAACCTACCTTTTAAAGCTGCATTTCTTTTCAGAGTCTGCCATCCAGAGACCTGAAACACAATTAAAAGAATTTAGAAGTTAATGGTACAAGAGTCAGGGGGAATATCAATTATCACAGAATTTTTTTTGTAAACATCTCAGCACATTATGTGAAGTAGGGGTGACTTTTAAGAAACATATAACCCTCAGAGTCCATTGGAAGAAAATATTCAGAGTTATGATAATACTGTTATATTAACAAAAGCCAAGAGTCATTCTTCCCTTCTAATACAAGATGACAGAACTGACAAACCTTTATAAACTTTATCTGTCAGCATAAGTTGAATTGGAACTCCTGCTGCTTAACATAATCCCTCCATAAAATGCCTCCAAGCACCATATGATCCCATTAATTGCCGCATTCATTTGATCCCATGAATCCCAGTTTACTGGCCATGTTAATAAGCATCTTACCAGCTTTCAGCCCACTGATATTGCATGGTGAATAATGAGTAGGAGCCGCTTACCTTTGAAGCTTTTGGCATATGAGATAAAAGAATGATATGGATACTTAGAGATGGGCACGAAACGAAAAATGAAATGCTGTTTCGTCATTTCACTAGGTAACGACAACATTAAACAAGGAAGCAGCATTTCGTTACATATGAAACAAAACGGTTGTGGGGGTTTTTTTTGTTGTTCTTGAAGCTAACGGTTTCATCCCATCTGTAAAAGGGGTCCCTTACATGCTGGGCTTGCAATGAGCTGCCGCTGCCGCCGCCAGAGCCGCCAGAGCCCAGGAGAGTGAAAGGGAGGAGGTGGGTCCTCACAGCCACTCCAGCACTCCAGGCCTCCTACTCTCAAACCCCCCCCCCACGCTTCCAGCCTCCTCTCAGCTGGGAGGTGGGTGAGGGGCGACTCCCCTGGGTCTTAGAGGCACCAGATTTTGTGGCAGTAAGCCATTTTCAGATGGGTCCAGCAGTGCTGTCATCGGCTGCGCCCCATTAAAAATGGCTCAGTCACCACCAGGGGATCCCTGTGGAGCCAAACTGGGCCATTTTTAAAGGGGTACAGCTGATGACAGCCCGCTTGGCTCTCTCAGAACATGGCCCAGTCACCACTGCAAGAGCCCCACGCTGGCGACCCAGCCATTTTTAAAGGGGTACAGCTGACCTGTCATCAGCTGTACCTGTTTTAAAAAGGCCCAGTCACCACTGGGGCATCCCCTGTTAGTGACTGGGCCATTTTTAAAGGGGTCCGGCCAATGACAGCTCAGATGGACACCTGTGAAAATGGCTCACCAGCATCAAATCTGGTGCCTGTAGGACCCAGGGGAATCAAAAGGAAGATTCCCAGGTGGCAACTGGGCCATTTTTAAAGGGGTACAGCCGAGGTCAGCTCAGCTGGACCCCTTTAAAAATTACTCCTGGGCACCAAATATGGTGCCTCTAGGATCCAGGGGAGCCATTTCGTTTTGTTTCATTTCATTTTGTATAATTGTTTTTTTTTAAAAATCTTAAGAAATAAAACAAAATAAAACAGGGGTGGGCACAAAATGAAATGTTATTTTTCTGTTTCGTGCCCATCTCTAATGGAAACTATTTTTTACTGGGGACTCCTATTGCATACACTTTTCCTGTGAATTCCAGGCCTTCTGTATGTATAAAAGCTCTGCCAGAACTACCATGCATAATTTCCAAACTCCTTCCATTTTTACATGCGCACACACTCATATATGATCTCGAGGCAAAAGACTTTTTAAAAAACATACATTCACAAAAATGCATGGGGCTCAGAACAAACAAACAACCCATTTTCAGGCCATATGCCTCCCACCATGGTACAAACTACTGTTATACTCGAGTATAAGTCGACCCGAGTATAAGACGAGGCCCCTAATGTAACACACACACACACACACACACACACACACACACACACACACACACACACACACACACACACACACACACACACACACACACACACAGGGAAAACTTATTGACTCAAGTATAAATCTAGGGTGGGAAATGCTAGTAGAAGAGATAAAAGAGGCCCTCCCGATTCCACACAGGTGGGCAAACAAAGCTTCTTGCATGGCTTTGGGCTGCCTCAAAGGCACGCGCCTGGCCAGCAAGGGCACACCCCATTTCCTCAGATTGGGTGGAATGAGTTCTAGGGACACATGGAAGAGCAGAAGGTGCATGGATGGTCACAACAGGAACTGGGCGCAGAAGGGAGGGAGGGAAGGCACGTGGGAGTCTGGATCAACTGACATGCCAGGTGTTTCCAACATTGCTCTCTGATTCAAACTCGTTGAGATCTAAGCACAAGAAGGGAAACTCTCCTCCCCAGTCAGCTGCCTGTTTGTGTAACTGGGTGGCAGAAAGCACCCTCTTCCAATGAAGCTTGAGGTCAGCGAGCCCTGCCCGCCCCATCTCATGCCCTGTTCCTGCTGCAGCTGGTGCAAGGAGCCAACGGGTCCCCCAGTCCGCACTTTCCTCTGCCTTTCAGCGACCAATGAGGACCGGGGCGTTCCCCCACACCCACCCTCTCGCTCCCAACAAGCATTGCCATAGGCCAGTCCATGGTGTCAAGACCCAAGTATTCCCCTCTCAACAGGCACGCAGGCACCCGCACACAAGCACACACACACCGCTTAGGGAACTGACGCAGGGCTGAGCAGGCAAAGCAAGGCAAGTCTGGGCAGCGGAATCCAAGCTCCATCCATGCGCGAGCTGGCCAGAAGGAGCACCAAAGCGGCGATGCTGCAGTTGCACCATCTGTCAGGAGCCGAGGTGGCGGCGGGCACCTAGGTGGCGGCCAAAGATGGGTGGAACCATGTGCCACTGGCACTACCCCCCTCCGCCCCCCCCCCCAGTTCCCACCTCTGCTGCTTCACTGCTGTTGCTGCCAGGCACCTCAGTGGCAGGCAAAGCGGGGCAAAACCGAGCACCACCAGGACTGTCTCCCCCCCATCCCCCCAACTCCCACCTCTCCTGCTTTGCCACCGCTGCCGCAGGGCACCTCTTTGGCAGGCAAAGCAGGGCAAAGCCATCTATTGACCCAAGTATAAGTCGAGGGGGACTTTTTTCAGCCAAAAATAAGGGCTGAAAAACTCAACTTATACTCAGGTATATACAGTACTTACTTTAATGACAAAAAGAGGATTGGCATAAAGTAATCCAAAGTCTACTGTTTATTTAACTTCTAAGGGGAATAACGACTGTATCCTATTTACATTTGAGAATGAAGTAACTAAATACCAGTGGGTGACCCTTCATAATAGATTCCAACTTTCCCCATTATAAATAAGACTTGTGAATGGGGGGAAGAGGGGAGTGGAATCTTCAAATTTAATTAATGGACATCTTCCAGTCAACAATGCATGGCTTTTAACTGTAGCAGTTCTAAGTGTATGTTGCAAATTAAGAGGAGAAATGTGGCATTACTGGTGCCTTTAGATCAGTGTTTCCAAACATTGTGGGGGGGGGGTCATAACTCCCAAGGGGGGGGTGCAAAGTATTTTGGGGGGGGTCAGAGATCACCTTATGTGTGTAAAAAGTTGTAAAAAGGTAGAGGGTGGTGCTCATCTCCATTGGAGCTCTTGTTAAATAATTTCTTCCTTGGACTTTTAGATGGGGTGGATGTTGAAGTCAGTATGTCAAAGTCAGTGTGCGTGAGTATGTGTGTAAAACAAATCCAGGGGGAGGGCAGGCAGGGGGAAAGCCTGTACTTTAGGAAAAGGAATGACTTCACCCCATTAAAAAGGTCAAGGGGGGGGGCTTCACAGGTTTCTTGGCTATTATGAAAGGGGTTCATGACTTGCAAAGGTTGCGAACTGCCTCAGGTTGTTATTTTTTTTCCTTGAAAAAAATGTATGGCAGATCTACCCAAATATAAAACTTCCCTTGCACTTTTCACTCGTGACATTCTATACTTAAGCGTATATCTGAAAATGCAGTGTAAGAATATTTCAAAAATGTATTTGATAAAAAATACATTCACCAAAGAGCCGGGGTTGATGGTGGCCTTCTCGTGAGCACAAACAGCTACAGGTTTCCTTTTATGTACAAGTGAAAAGATTTTCACTAACAGAGACGGCTATGGCAATACAAAAGGGAGGGGGGAAGAAGTGACCAAGGGTTGAACCATTTCCCTGCTTTCCCCTCTAAAAAGTCCACTGCAGCTCTTCAAACTATGCACTGTGAGGGAGTGTGTGAATGCATATACACGCACACACATACAAAGACAAAGAAGTGGCTAGTCCTGTTTTTTGAGTATTCTTAAGTATTTTACACTACCCGGCCAAATCATCAATGGGGTTATTTGTCAAAATCACTACCTGTTAAGCTGCCGCTGTCCTGGAACAAAACCAGTTCTTTGCTAGACCTCCTGGACACCTTACTTTACATTCTGGTTGATGTTATTATAGACTGGTTAAATATAAAAGTTTTAAAACATTTTAACTAAACAGATAACTACAAGTGACAAATTAGGGATCGCTCGTTCAAGCACTCGTTATTACATAATCATGTGCCATTTCGTTCACCTTCTTCCGAGCTTCATTTAGCGAACAGATGGCGCCAAGGGAGTGATTCAGAGCTGTCTAGTTAATGAAGCTGTGTGTAGAAGTCCAACCTCATTTGCTGCTAAGCCCACAAAGCTGACATACACAATACAAGGGGAGAAGCCCATACCAGTCAAGTCCATTCCTGCCTCCTCTGAAGACGTCACCCATGCCACATCACGCAACATAACATAGAAGAACAGCCGCAGCCCATCCAGTCCAGCATTCTGTCTCACATAGCGGCTCACCAATTGCTGCAGGGTATTCCCAAGCAGATGTCTTCACCTGCTGACGATTCCCTGCAAATGGTACTGAGAGATATCCTGCCTATCTCTCCAAACTGGAGGTTGCCTTTAGGCATCCATGATAGCCATTGATAACCTTGTTCTCCATGAACTTGTTTAATCCTTTCTTAAACCTGTCAAGGCTGACAGCCGTCAACACTTCTTCTGGGAGGGAGTTCCATAGACCAGTGATCCTCTGGCTGAAAAAGAACTTTCTCTCATTTGTTTGAGATCTAGTACCCACAAGTTTCATGGAGTGCCCCCTAGTTTCAGTGTTGTGCAATAGGGAAAACAGTTTTTCCTTATCTATTTTGTCCATGCACGCACATACAAAGACAAAGAAGTGTATGATTTTATAAACTTCAATCAGGTCACCTCTTAGGCAAGTCACTGAACTTAATTTGGCTTGGTACCTCAACTTAAATCTGTTGTTTCTCGGGTGGAGAAAAGAAAACCGCCGCCTGGGAGCCACAGCAGCAGTGGTGGGGGACTACCTGTTCCATCCCAGACTCCATAGAAGACACCAACAACAACAGAAATTGTTAACATGTGGGACGGGGACAACTCATGCAAGCACAAGGAGCTCCTTTCAAGATTGTTCCCTTCAATTCCCCTAAGTGTCCTTTAGACTCTCAATGTGAAATCCAAAAGTCCCCCAGTTAGTGCCACCAATTCAATCTCCTCCCCTCTCTTCTCAACAGGTTGGGTCCTGATGTCCGCTCCCTCAGTGTCCACAAAAGGGAAGGTTTCTATGCCCACACCCAAGGCAGCGATGGCAGTCCCAGTTCTGAGAGGCAGGTCACTGACCCTCAGCTGGATGTTGACTTTGGGTTCTTTTCTTTTTCCGCCAGGATCCTTCCTGGGTTGTAGCCATCTGGGCTTCTTACGGCTGATGTCCCCACGCCCAGCATCCCATTTCTTCCACCCAAGAAACTGGGCTTGAGAAGAGGCTTAGGGTTTAAGTATCTCTCAGCCTCTTGGCAGCATACTTAGCTGAACAGTTTACCCTACTCCAGGGCTCTTCCTTGGATACACAGGTGGAGTCACCTGGGAGCTCTTGTTACTCTGGGGCCTCTGCATCCAGGAGGTAGGCCCTACCTCCACCTCCTCTTCAATCTCCTCCACTATTTTTTTCTGCAGCACATTCTCTCGTCTGCTCTGTTTTCTCTCTGCCTCCCTCCTTCTCCTAGTCTTCCTTTCCCATTTCCGGAGCTCCCAGGGTCCTGCTACATTTTTCTAATGCAACCCCTCCCACAAGGGATGTCAGTAGAGGTCCCGTATCCTTAGTACCTGGATTCCCTATATCTGGGTTTTTTGGGTACTCACTCATCCAAGAGCACATCACCCCGGTCTATTGTGGAACTGGTGGTCTCATATTCTCCCAGTTCAGGGGAAAAGGCCTCCAGTGACGGTGCCTTCCTCCTCACAATATAGAATGCAAAATAAATCAGAAATGATGGCAAATGATTTCAACAGCTTGTCTTCTTCTTGTCTTCTTAAGATGTTTGAGGTAGCTTATGCTTCCTCAAAATAGTAGCAGAAAGTCAGTTTGATCCATTCATTTTGTTCATATCCTGCCTTTCAAAATGCTTACAAAACATTAAAAGACAGACACAATTTTAAAAAGCAAGTTACCTAACATTAAAATGCAATTAAATAAAATGCCCAAAATTCTCTTGTGTTGCACAACAATCTAAGAGCAATTAATTGCACAACTTGTGGTAAGCATCTTGCTGACGGTCTTATATGCCTGACCCCACCCTGGTTGTGCAACTGATCACATGACCAGTAACATGATTGACGTCCTACAAACCACGAAAACTAGTTGTATTATTCCCCATACACGTGCAGGTTTTTTCCAACAGGCCTCTCTGACCACAGTGGTCTTACGACAACCACTAAATAAAAAGAAGTTGAAACACTTCAAAAACAACACATCCGAGGGCAGGGAAAGGGCTGGGATTCCCTATTAAAATCTCTTTTCTCGGCTGCTCATCCAGATGTCAAATGCCTGCCTGAAGACAAAGTTCTCTGCAAAGGAGCTAGCCTCCACTGTTGTAAAAGGGAGTCCCACGGCTTGGAACAGGCACAAAACCACACTTTCTCATGTCCCTGTCAGTCAGTCAGTCAGAAAAGCCATTAGGTCTCAAGGGTCTTGAAGCAAAAAGCAGCCCTCAGATCCACCAAAGCTGTCGACCCCAGTTGTAGACTTTTTATAGCCACTGCCTCCATCCAGTCTACTTTAAAAATGGGCAACCTACTAGGGGACCAGAAACCAAAAAATAAAAAAAAATAAAAAAGTGGTTGCCATGTTCCAAAAGGGAGATAAAGATGGATCTAGGAAACCACAGTAAGTCTGAGATACTATATACAGTACAGTATAAGAGATTATTGAGCAGCCACTTTGCAAGCCTCTAGAAACTAATACAATCACTACCAAGCTTATTTTTACAAGCCCACATTGTAAACAATTCCAGCCCAATCTTATCTTCTTTTGTAACAGAGTTACTACAACAATAGACAAGGGGAGTGATATGAAGATAGTGTGTCTTAACAGGGATGGGGCTCATGTCATTGTCCATTAGGCTACAAAGATGGTTCCAACAGAAGAACTAGGCTTTCCAGAAAGGCCAACACTTAGCAGGAAATGCCAAGGCAGTTTCCTATTATTTCAAAATAAGCAAAGTAAGCAAATATAGGAGGTCTGTTGAGTTATGTTGCACTTCCCAGAATTCTGCCTGTAGAATTACTGAAGAATTATCAGTGTTGGAATAAATACTGTATATATATTTAAACGTCCCATTCTTACATCTTGATTTCGATAAAGCATTTGACAAGCTTTCACACTAAATGCAATTGTTGACAAAACCTGGAAATGCAAGTTAGCTGATATTATAATTAGCAGGGTCTTTAACTTGTTGAGTCACCTTACTCAGCAAGTGTTAATTAGTGGCTCAATAATCTTCCATGAAACATGCACTTGAGTGGATTACCACAGGGGGTTGTCTTAGGCCATGTCCTGTTCAACATTTTTATAAATGACATGAATGAAAATATAGAGGAGCTGCTTGCTATATTCTCAGGCAGCATGAAGCTAAGAGATACAACACAAGAGGATCAGGAGCTAAATGGACCTGACAGGCTGAAACACTGGGGCAAAGCGAGAACTGAGAGAGATAAATGTATAACAAATTTAGAAATCAGGACTGCACTTAGATTTAGTGGCAGTAACATATGTGGTCAAGAGCCAAGGAATGTTGATACATCACCAGTGTGAGCAAACAGTATGCTCCTGCAGCAAAGATAGTGAATACGCTTTGTTAAGGTGGCTTTAACAAAGCAGAAGGCCAAGGTTACAGAAACAAAACATTCCCCTCTATTCTATATTAGTCAGGTCACACCTCCAGTTGCTTATCCAGTTCTAGGTGATTCATTTTAAGGAAGACACTGACAAATTAGACAACATCCTGGGGGGTGGGGAAAACAATGTGAACCCCACATGTGGAAACTATGAGGAAAGGTTGTGGGCACTAGTCATGCATATGCTGGAGAAAAGAAGGGTAAGAAGATACGCAACAGCAGTGTTCAAATATCTAGGAGGCTGGCATGGAGAAGACCAAACAGACTATTAGCCAGTGGTGGTGAACCTTTGGCACTCCAGATGTTTTGGTACCACAACTCCAACAGTCCTTTGTCACTGGCAATACAGGCTTGGAATTCTGGGAGTTGTGGTCCAAAACATCTGGAGTGCCGAAGATTCACCACCACTGGTATAGGCCAAGGAGAAACAATTAGAATCAATGCTAGGAAACTCCAGGGATGCAGGCTTAGGAGAACCCTGCAAAAAGGAAAGTGACTACCTTGGGAGGTACAGAAATTGGTTCTCCTTCAGTGGAGTATTTAAACAGAGACTGAATGGCCATCTTTTAGAGCTATTTAGGTACATCCTGCATTGCAAATGCTACATGTAACAGCAAGTGATCAGTTGCGGATTCTATGAGGTCCTCACCCTATCTCTTTTTTGTCCCCGTCTCTTGTAAGCCACATACACCCATACCACCTGCTGCTGCTATGGTGCCATCAAGATAAAACCAACTTCTAGTAACCCTAACGTGACCTTCCAGGTGCATGAGAAAACTGGTTTTACCAGTTCTATACTCCTAGTGTGCTTTCATGGCTAAGCAGGGCTTCAAATGCTGACCAGGATTTGAACAGGGATTCAAACTCCCGAATACTAACTGGTCACCCTCTTCACTACACCACACCTAGCCATCCATTTCTCCAGACTCCCAAACGTTTATTTGTTAGCCAATGAGTCATGCAGGGACTGTTGCTGCTGAATTAAGTGTTGGAAGGCCACTTCCATTGTTGTTTTTAAATGCCTGTTTTGGATGCAGAGTAGATAGCAATGGAGAATCCCCCTTACGAAGTCTGAAGAGGCACAGTTCTCCATTCCTACACAACACAACACACACACACACACACACACACACACACACACACACACACACACACACACACACACACACACACACTTATTTGAGGGGTGGGGAGGTTTGAAAGACTCCTAGATCACCCAAAAGCTACCATGGACGCACATGGCCATACTTGCCCCCCTGTCCTAGAATGTCTCCAGTCTCTTGTTTACAGTGAAGATTTTGACAGATTTAAATGAGACATTTTAAGACGTTAAAAGCCACCATGTGCAAAGTATTCCACAGCTTGCATAAAGTGTACTGACTCCATGCAGTGACACACACACACACCGTGGCACATGGCATTTCCATGCCAGCACAATTCCAAACCTTCACACAACTGGCTGGTGTGTGGATGGATGCTATTAATCAAAGCCAGTGTGCAGAGGAAGAGCCTTTAAGGAGGGAAGCCAGACCACATGGAACAATACGTGCTTTTTTATGCAACAAAGCAGCAACCAGGCTACATTCTTCCATAACTAGCCGTGTTGGATAATATGGTGATATCATTCATCAGCAATTTGTTCCCAATAATTAAAGGAACATTTAAATGCTAAGTTTAGGCTTGAAGAGCATAGCACGCGTTGCCAATGCATTTTAGCGGCAGCTGATAAAAACGGAGAAAGGTATGGACACGATTCTCAATTCAGAGGTAGGATCAGAATCGCTCTCTTAGCTGCTGTGATAGGGAGGGTTCAAGATAGGAAGAAGCCATCATGTATCTGCAGCAGACAAGGAATGTCCTTCACAGCTACCCTCTTTCTTTGAAGGAACTTGTGCACTCCAGTTTGGGAATCCTCATTCCAGCACCTCTGGGCATCACCGTGGTATGTAACAGGAGTGGGCAGCAGGTAGTCTGCATGACACACCTACCCATAGGGCCATGCATTTAGAAGCCCTCCCCTACCACCACCATGTGTTTACTTTTATTGTGCCCTCCAGGGGATATACAAGGCAATTTTACCAGGTTTTGAAGGGCTCCAGATTTCTTGTCTTGGCGTTCCATTTTTTTAAAGAGCCATTGAAAGGTGTAAGTGGACTTATTTGGAGAGAAAAAACACTTTTAATTCATTAAAACCATAGGGTTTTTTGGCTAACAAAAAGCAACTGTAGCTACCCTCACAGGACATGACCACTTCTATCATTTTCCTTTTAAAACATGAAGAGTCAAATATGCCAATCAACCTATTTGGCCCCACCCACCTGGTAGAGCAGCCAGCAAATCAGAAAAATTGGCCCTAAGTTCCACATAAATTGCTCACCTCTCAGAATAAATAGAGTTTACATCTATATCTGTGCCAAAGCTATGGCCGTATTAGCACTGCAGGCTGAAAGCAACTGAAAAAATAAACATCCCTTGGTTTTCCAAAATTATCAAATCTATTTTTGAAATGTTAGCCCACAAATTTCTTATAATGCCTACTGAATTTTGCCAACTTTCACCAAAGGGTCATGAACACAAAATGTGAAGTATACGACAGAAAGAGCAACAGAAGAAGGAGCAGTAATGAAAATGCTAGATCAATCTTAACAAGGTTTAATTTTTCCCCTAAACTTCAAAATACCTAGTTGTAGCATGGCTGAGGAATCTGGCAATGAATGCAAACAGAATTGCACCAATACTAAACACTGTGGAAACAAACTTGCATCCTGTGCAGTAGTTTCTACGCAATGAAAAACCCAACAGGAAAAGCCACAATACTGAAATAAATTTGAACTTTACCAATGGTTATCTGGGTAACAAATATAAAGCTTTAACTGTAGACCAGCATTTCAAAGATCAGTCTGAATCAACAAATGCTCTCAGAGAAATAGAACTGCAAAATCTGCCATACCCCACCAACATGGTGTAAACAAAGGACTCAGATTAGGCATCTGAAGTCAAATGACAGACCCGTTATAGAATACCACTACCATCTGATTGCCACATTTGTTTGAAGAGTTGCCTTACAAAATACATGGCTGCTTGACTAAAAATGGAGAAAGAGTAGAAATTCTGAGGTCAGATGTTCCAGGGGTCAGACATCTGCACCAGAACTGGAAACATTTTGAAAAGAAACTTAAGGGATCTTCTCCCAGTATGGGCAGTGGTCTTGTTAGCTGGGAGATTCTAGCAGTATGGGCCAGTGGTCAAAGAAACTTCTCAAGCTCTGATCAATAGTGAATAAATTGCTATACTAGGATCTAGTTCAACCCTTGAGTTCGCCTGGCGATTCTGGACCCAGTCATAGCACTGTCTGCCAGATTTGGCTATGCTAAAAAGATATTGAGGAAAAACATCCATAGGAAACAGCCTGATATTCCTCAGAAAGGTAAGGCCCCACTACTACTTACTAAGCATCAACAGTTCATATATAGTATTTATACAGTAATCCTGAATTTGTAACTATAAAGGAAATGTGAGGTTATAGTCTTCACGCAGCGGGGATTACTGAACGCACTGGAAAAAGTAGACATATTGTACATAGCTGTGACTCCAACAATTCCACAATATGAGTTTCAAACATAACAGCGTGTCAGTTCTATCACCCGTCACTCAAAATCACAGGTTTAGCTGCCACAATTGTTCTCAAGTTACGGGTTCTTTTGGTTCAAAGCTCACATTACTCCATGTCAGGATCATGCTCATGAAGTGCATATAATTTCATCATTATAGAACAAAGGATTTACATTCAGAGGTCTTTTGCTTGCAAAGGTGGGGGGTGTCCTCTGTCTCTTCTCTCCCACCCCACACAAGATCTCCCCTACTGCTTGCATTCCAGGAAGTATAACTCCCGAGAAGTCTGTCTCAGACCTTCCCCACAATGCTTCCCCCCCCCATTGCTCCAGCTTTTCTTGCCCTACACACATCCCAACTTCTGTCCAACACAATATCACTTCCATTCCAAATGCTTCTTCTAATTTGCAACATCTTACGCTTCATTTTTTAAAATAAAAACACAACACTTTTTGTGCTGAGATCTAAAACACAGCATGCCCTTCACATTAATGTAAGCTTTAAATTCCTCTGGGCCCTGAAACACAAACATCAACATTTTGGCAGCTTTCAAAATCTTATAATCAAGCATTGCAACTGTTCATGTCAAACATACAGTAATAACTTAAGAGCATTTTGCAAAACAAGCAAACATTTCTTCTAAATTTTGCTTTGATCAACAAGCAATGTCTTGCAATACAAGCACTGGAACAGGTCACATGATCACAATATAGACAAGGGTGGCTCTCCCCCACACACACACACTGGATTGTGGGTGATTGTCTGGAACATTCCGTCTCAAGCAGCCTCCAAAGCAGAGAAAAGAGAGAAACGAAGGTCTCCCTTGCACCAGCCACAAAGGTTTTCAAAGGAGAGCGCAGGTAAGAATTTTATTTTTATTTTTATATTATATTTATAAAATTACATTATATTTATAAAAATATTTTTTAAAAAATTATGTTTTTATTTAATTTGTTTTCAATATTCTTTCTTATGTTTTCAAACCATTTCTATCCATGGGGCAGCTGGTTAAATGTGTATAGGGCTACAAATTGCACTTTATTATTATCACATTAAAAATACAGAGTAAAATACATTTGTTAATCCCAAGCAGAGCAGATTCCGCAGCCGACTTCTTTTGTGAGTTTTGTCATTCTGTGTGTACAGTATATGGTCTATGGGACCTCTGAATGAATCATCTGAGTCTCCATTATTTCTTATGGGTAAATTTGCTTTGATATAAGAGTGATTTACAAGCATGTTTCCTGAAGGAATTGTGCTCATAAATCAAGGTATTACTGTATATCAAAAGGAGCCTGAATATAAAGAAGCATTGTTTTAGTGATGCAATGAGTAAGATTTTCCAAGTTATTCTAAAAGACACCCAGGAACATTTTTTCAGGCATTTTTCTAGAGTTTTGCCATTAAACTAAATATTTTCCTACTTTCCTTAAAACACATAACGGGAAGTGCAACATTTCTGCTTTCTAACAAGAGGCAGCAAGCGATCGCTTTCAAACGCTGTGGGTGAGATCTTGCACATCTATGAAATGGAAATGATGTAATCAGATTCAGGAGCAGCAAATCACCAGGGACTTGGAAACATCCTTTGGTAATTTCAGCTGGGTGGATAATAAACTCAGTGATTTAGACATCTAGCTGTGGGAGCCAGAGATTAGGAGTTCAATCCCACCCCCGACCCCTGTGCCTCCTGTGAGTGCAGCCTGCCTATGTGTCCTTGGGTGAGCTGCACGGTCCCAGGGCAGCCCCAGAAGGAGGAAATCATAAACCACTTCTGAATATTCTCTAGTTGGAAAACTCTGAGAAAGGGCTGGCATAAGTCAGAACTGCCTTGAGAGCACATAATGATGATGATGACGACGACGACGACGATGACGATGATGATGCAAAGTGTATGCAAATCATAAATGATGCAGCAAAATCACCTGTATCCCAAATTATGCAAAGGAAACCTGATGAGGACTCCATTGTACATGCAGAGCTGCACAACACAATTTCAGCCTCTGAGTAAAACGGAAGGAATTGCCTCAAAAATAACTTTCAAGACTCTGCACACACTACCTTCTTTGCCCTATAATCTCTCTCCTTCCTTTTATTTTCATCTCTAATATTAACTTGAAAGTGTAAGCTTCTTGAGACTCTTGCTCACTTATTGGCTTTAAAGAGGTATCGTACTGAATAACTGGAAGTATCTTTTTTAAAATTTTTAAGATGTAATACAGTATTATTTTCAAGTGTGTACTTTTGCTGTAATAAACATTGCTAAGAATAGCTAATATGAATACGTTTATATAAGAGCAGGAGAAGAAAACAAAGCATTTCAACTGTGTCTCAAAAATGATTCACATTCTAGAGCAGCTGTTCTTTCTCTACTAAATCAGCTCCACTTACCTATATTAGGGGATTTAGAGTCTGTTGTCATCCGTATGCTGATGACACACAGCACACAACTCTCTCTCTCCTCTACCACCTCTGCAGTCGAGGCAGTGCAGACCCTTGACTCCTGCCTGGATGCAGTCATGGAATGGACCAGGACTAACAGACTCAGAATCAACCCAGAGAACACCGAGATTCCGTTCTTCAGGGCATCCTCTGCTGGGTACAGTGGCCCTCTCCCCAGTCTGGGAGGTGCCACCCTTTAGTTGGCGGATAGAGTGTGCAATCTGGGCGTGATCTTGGATCTGGCCTTATCCCTGGAAGCCCAGGTGATGGCCGTCTCCAAGTCTGCCTTTTTCCATTTTCGGCAGATCGTCCAGATCCGCCTGTACATGGACGAGGCCTCCTTGAGAACAGTGGTGCAGGCGCTTGTGATCTCGAGGATAGATTGCAGCAGCCAGACTGGTGGTTGGTGCAGGAAGATAGGGGGAAATTGCTTAATGGAATCACCTATGGAGCGAATCCGTACAGCAGAAAAAGGGTCGCAATTTTTAAAAAACCTTCCTTTGCAGCTTTCAGAAATGCTCCAGTTAAAGTGTATAGGAATCAGATTCAAAGAGAAGCCTCCCAGGAGTTATTCAAATCCTGGAGGCTTCCTTGTGTTTAGCACGAGGCTTCAAGTGAAGAGGTGTGGAAGCAGCTTGAAGACCTGGTCGTTCCAGCCCAGCGAATTTCAAACGGATCCTCAGAGGTTTCAGGACAGGTAGGCATGACTTTTTGTAAACCACTGTAATGAAGGGATTTTTTAAGGGGGGAATATTTCTGTTTTGTTTCAAAAAAATTATTTCGTTGGGTTAGGGTGCTTATTAACATAAAATGCATCCTAATGTGTGCTTTCTCTTTTTCTTGCAGCACTTGGTGGAGTTCTGAGAGATTTTCCAGTCTACAGGAAAGGTAGGAAGAATTTAATTTCTAGTTTAAATGCCTGATTTTTACATGCATGTGTGTGGGGGGGGGGGGAAGGTGGAATTTAAATGCTTCCTAGTTTATGTTTGCTTGCAGTTTTGTTAGGTGCCTAGTTTGAATGTGTGATGTAAATTTTATCTTTTTTTTATGAATTGTGTGTGGCTGTGGGGTTTTTTTGGGGGGGGGTGTTTAAATGCTTTAATCACCTTCTGGTGATGATGGCCAGCCTTCCACCACATCCTCTTCTTAGAAATGTTTTTTAGGAATTGTTCTGTAAATAAAAAGGAGTCATTTCATGTTTTAAGCACTTGTCTGTGATATTTTATTTATTTATTTATTTATTTATTTATTTATTTATTTATTAAACTTGTATACCGCCCGTCTTCCCGAAGGAACTCCGGGCGGTTCACAACAGAAAAATACAACAAATCAAGACAATAAATATATCAATATAAAAACAATTAAACAACAATAGAGCCAGACACGAAGCAAATGGCAGATGGCGGGGGAAGAAAAAAATATATATGTTTCATACCAAATAGTCATTGGCTGTAGGATGTGTATTTGCATGCAAGCTTTAAGTTGTAGGTTTGTAATGTTACTGATGTGACTGTACTGTACTGTACTGTATCATTTTAAAAAAATTAAAATTTTAACACTTATTCTTTATAAATAATGTCCTTGCACAATGTTTTGGTCTTTAAAGAACTTTAATGAATGTTGTTGGGTTTGTGTTTTTTTGCAAAAAACCATAAGTTTGTGTCATCTTTCTATGCATTGCAATGGATTAATCCATTTTTAATGCATTCCTATAGGAAATCGCAATTTGTACAAAAGAAAATTTGCTTAACAGAATTTATTTGGAACGAATTAATTTCTTTATACAAGGTACCACTGTAAATAAATAAATTTTCCTCTCCCAATTCTTTCACAAATTTATTCCTAGGTCTGCTCCTTGTCTTCTATGGAAAAAGTCTGCAATCAAACTGAGAAACCTTATAGAATTGACTGTCTGTTGTTGGTAGCAACACAAAAGAGCTGTGAATCAACTTGTGTCACACTTCTGGGAAAATATGATTTCCTCTCAACAAGTAATTTTAATCCTGGTGGTGGTAGGGAACTAGATATTCATTAACAGCAAATCAATTGCCAGCTTGCCAAGTTACAATTCCCAGGGTTCTGGAGATGAAGATCCATAATACAAACAAATGTGTGTGTTTAACTCAAATGCCCGTCCCAAAGCTACAGGTTTCATACATCATTTGCAGCACCATTTTCCCCATAGCATGGACAAATAAATATGCTAGGCAGAGATAAAAATGTGTGTGCTGGTCGTGTCTAACTCTAGGGGAGGTGTTCATCTCTGTTTTCAAGCCAAATAACCAGTGTTGTGCAAGTCCGTGGCCATGTGGCTGGCATGGCTGAATGCATTTCTACACACGAAACACTGTTTACCTTCCCACATTTTATGGTGGTACCTACTTATCTACTTACATTTACATGCTTTCGAACTGCTAGGTTGGCACCTGGGATTTGAACTGCCGAGCTGCCAACTTTGTAGCCGATAGTTTTCAATGCTTTAGCCCACTGAACCACTGGCAGAGATAGTTACAGTGTTAAAGGCCATGGTAAAATATTAAGTGATACATGCAGCATAGTGGTTATGTAGTACTGTAGTGAAGGCTCCACTCATGACCCAAGTTTGATCCCAGGCTCAGGTAGCAGGATCAACGTTGACTCAAGAGTTCCATCTTTCCAAAAGAAGGAAATTGGGTATGCAGTTCATTGGGGGGGAGGAGCAATTGTGTCCTGCATAATTAAATTGTAAACCAACCAGATTTAAGCACAATGGGGTGGTATATAAACAGCACGTGTTGCTTTAATATTAAGGCGATTATTGATACATTACAAAATCAATGAGGAGCACCAAACTAGGATTTTAAAAAAAAGACCAGCAAAACATGGCTACCTCTTCCAAAGCACGTGTATAATATGAAGTTTAAAACTTTGCAAATCAAAATATGATGTGAATTTTTAAATTATGGGAAGGAATTATGTTTTTTAACAAAAATCTGTTTTTGTTTTGTTTTTGAATCCATATTTTATTAAGTGATTTGCACATTTTTGCACAAATAGGTCATATCACATGCGGATTTACTATCTGTTATTTATCTATTTAAATTTTAAATTTGAAACCGTCTCTTTACATAAGACAAATGTCAAGTTTGTTAAAATGTTAATCATGGCAGTAATTATTTAGTTCTTATTGGTCTGTAAACTGCTTTCAGATACTTCCTGGTTAAGCAACAAGGCACAAATAAAAGTAAGAAAAAACAGGAAACTCTCCTATAACAAACCTACACAATCTCTTCTGCTTCCTCTATGGTGTGGAGCGTAATGCCAGATGTTTTATCAGTATGATGATAACCCTCCTTCCTCCCCTATCCCTTTCAAGCTCCCCTGTGGAGCCCTGGTCTTCACTTTTAATTCTCTAACTAGATGTAACTAGATTTGCATTAATCCCATGTGTCCCCCCTCCATGCTGCTTCTTTCCATTCTCTCTATCAGAACCACACACACACACACACACACACACACACACACACACACACACACACACACACACACACAACATATATATAGACTGCAGTATCTTCAGGACAGGGAAAAGACTTTTACTCATGTTACTCTGTGATGCATGTACATTCATGGCACTACATTAAAAAAAAACACCTGAAGTGCAGGTATGTGATTAAAAATAATGTTAAGGCTATCTCAATCTACAAACCAACACTCTCTAGAACTAAAATTGGGATAAGGCAATGAGGATCACATGAAGTTAAGGCACCATTTTTGGCCCTTTCAAAACCTTCATTTAAAGTAGTGGCTCCCCAGGTGTTCTTCTTGGACTAAAACTCCCAGGAGCCTTCACCATGAGCTGTGCTGGCCATGATTTCTGGGAACGGTAGTCCATGAACATCTAGGGACCCAAGGTTGGAACCACTGCTTTAAAGGTCTCTCTCATATAAATTGAGTTTCCTGACCACATCATACCAAAGACCTAGGTTTCTGATTTCCTCATTCTACTTTTAAAAGCTGCTTTTTTTCATTGCAGGCAGTGAAATCTGCTGACCCTTCTCACAGCAAACCCACACATAAAAATGTGGGTTTGTGTTCTAATTAACATCCCAACTTGAAGTTAGTTCCCAAACCGCAGCCCCAAAGAGCCTAGAAATAGGTTGGCACTTAATGCAGGGGCACCAATTAACAACTCAGGAATTCAGAGAACATGTTGCAAGATTTTGTGCTTAACTTTTTCGAACAGTTGATTCCACACCAAACTATTCTACACTACAAGGGAATTAAATATAAACCAACTCCAAAACTGGACTAAAGAGGAAGGTGCCAGTTAAATTCAGTTTCTTAGAGCTGTTAAAATAGGAAACATTACCACACAAGCCTTTTCCTCAAGCTCCTTAGATTAAGACATCTGAGACCAGGTCTCAAATAACTCAGATTTTCATTATTCAGACTGGTCTTGCTGAGGACTGCCTTAAAAGCACATTATCATCCCTTCTACATTTATACGCTTGCAGGCCATTTAGGAGAAACTACCATATATTTCCGTTTTAAGACGCTATTTTCCCCCTAAAATTGTTAGGCTAAAAATTGAGGGTCATCTTATATGTTGTAGGCAGGCAGCGCAGGGTCTTCTTTTTGAACTTCAGCATTGGCTCCTTTCTGCATCCACAAGCCACCTCTGTACTTGCCTGGATTTTCCCTCCCCACTGCTGCCTTGCAGTACCAGGGCAGCCATCATGCGACACCATAGTTAACGTTAAGGGAGAAGGAGTTCCTTAGGGAAAAACAGAGAAGTGAGCCAACTCAAAGACTGTTCTTTCTTCCCTAACTGCTATTAAGAGATTACTAGCAGAAAACTAGTTTTATTATTCATTCATTTATTAGCTATGGATATACTGTCGTTTATGAGCACAAGGCAACGTGCTTGGCACTTTGTTGTCAGAATAGTTTTCTTGGGTTGGTCAGCTTTTCATGGCCAACTGGGAGGTTCATCGCTGAACATTCCAACTACAGTGCCTCAAGTCTCAATTCAACACTGCTATACAGTACTACCTTTTAAGAAGAGCATGCCAAGAATAAAATATTTTTGACAAATTTCTAACTAGCCTGACAATAGTCTTTACAAGCAAAAAGCCATAAAAATCTAAAATAAAGTGATAGTATTAATAGACACATCTTCCTTATGAGTGGTAGGAGAGATAAACCTTCAGAATGGAACAGAAGTAGCGAGAGTGGCCTGTCTTAAATGTTGGAGTTTAGCATTGCCAGTATTTTAACATTGTAGCTGATGCTCTTTGAAAAAGTCTTAGTTACACCTAAATAGGAGATTTCAGCCAGAAAACAAAATCATTTACCTACAAGTAATTTTAAATTAGTATGAAGGCTGATATGAGGTTCATAGAACAGGTGTCAGGCGCATATTCTATTTGTTGTTTTCTTATTTCAAGCATCAATACCTGATACTGTATACATTTTACAAAGAATAGCAGAAACTGTAACACTAGAAAGAACCTCAGCAATAGAAGCAGATTATGCTATGGAAGTAAAAGAATGAAACTGTCAAAAGACTTAGGGGAGAAGGAGAACCAGGAATTTAAGAGCAAGGAATAAAACAGAAACACTGACCAGAAGAGCAAAAATTTCAGATTGGCTGCTTCTTAATTTCCCAGTTCCAGCTTTGGAGAAAGATAGGAAGAAAGTGTCAAGAAATGCACAGTCTATTATTTGCTATCCCTGTTGGAAAGGAACATACTACTTCTACAGCCCATTCCATATGACAGATGGACAGAGCGCTTTATTCTTCTTGCAACTTAGTCCTCAAATTCAGTATTCCTATAAAAATAAAATATGTTTTAAAAAATATGAATTCATCTAGTTTGGGAATTTGGCTAACATGTTAAAGTTTCATGAGCCAAGCTTATTCAGGTTAAAATGTTGCTATCTTTGATTGTACCATGAACTGCTCTAAATCCACTTTTCATTATTTCAGTTTTAAAGACAGTCACAATATGAAATGTATGCTACAAATATTCTTAAGAGAATAGTGTCATTTGATCAGAATTATGACTTCAAAAGGAAAACAAACAAATAATATTTATGGAAAATGGAACCAAATTCAAAAGCTGGAAAATCTAACAAATCCTTCCAAGTCAAATTGCATGCTGGATGAAGAAAAGATTCCCCACCCCAAAGGCTCTGTACCACACCTCCAGTCATCCTTAGTGTGACTGAACACTGTCAATTGGGTAGTAAGCAAAAACTATATGAAAAAAGATTACCTGCCAAACAGATGGGATGGAACAGTATGTCCCCATCTGGACCATAGTGAGTTTCAAAGTGGAACAAAAACAGAAGACTGTGTTACTTTCGCCTGTTTCAAGTCTTGATTTCACTTGAATTTCACTTTGAAACAGAAAAAATGCAGATCTTCTATGCAATAACCTGAAAGACCTTCAAAGCCAGATGAGTGTAAAAATAAAGTGTAGCCCATATCGACAATCCACTTCCTTCAGAAGAAGATAAATATACAATTTAAAAACACCGTATAGACTCGAGTATAAGTCGGGGCCCCTAATTTAACTCCCAAAAACTGGGGAAACATATTGACTCGAGTATAAGTCTAGGGTGGGAAATGCAGCAGGGCCTGGCAGCTTCTCCTTTGTGAGCTGGGGGAGTGGTGTGTGATGTTTAAAATGACTTTTAGCCACTGATGCAAGTGCTTGGGTCAGTGGCTAAAAGTCATTTTAAACATTGTGTGCCGCTCCCCGGTGATGCAGAGGGGTCATGAGAAACGGCACACAATGTTTAAAATGACTTTTAGCCACCGAACCAAGCACTTGCCTCAGTGGCTAAAAGTATTGACCCGCATATAAGTCAAGGACCCCTTTTTTCAGCCCAAAATTAGGGCTGAAAAACTAGGCTTATATTCGAGTATATACAGTAAGTGTCCTGAAAATCACAAAAAGAGACTGAGTTCAATAAAGTAACTATCCACAGACAAATAATGTCTTTCTTGCCCTTTACTGCTCCAGACCAAACCACAGCCAAAGGCTTCAGCCACTTTGGAGCCTCTTACTGTACTTGTTGAAGACTATATTAGAGCATAACACTGCTCTTCCCTCCACCACTGCTGGAGTACTAGTAGAGTTGTTATTTTCTCTTTCTGCCATTTCCCCAGAAACTTTCTTTCTCTCAAATACTCATTTCTCCCCCCCCCAACCTCTTATGTCACTTTCTCCTTTTCTATGCTCAAAATTTTTGCAACAAGGGGCAACAACAAAAGCTCTGTGATCTCAGATAGCAGTTCCTACAGGTCCCCCAGAAGGTGCAACCGAAGTATCCTAAGAGGTACATTCAGTGAAAACCCATATGAGATACACCATAAATGTGATAATATTCCACTTATCATGGGCAGAATGCATATGGAACATGCATTCTTTCAAAGACAAAATAAGTTCTTCCTCCGGTAGACAACAAATAATCACATTCATATCATCAACTGAAATGTTCTCCCAAACATGACACACTTTCAGGCCATTTAAATAACAATAGCATTTGGAATTGAAGAGCTGGAGGGAACTTGAAGGACCACTGAGTCCAGCCCCTCTCAAGGAGGCACAGTGGGGAATGGAACTCCCAATGTAATGTAACTTCCCTTTCTTCTTTTTTAAAATTCTTATCAGAGCACTGCACAATTTAAAATTATGATTGTGTATGAAATAAAGAGTACTGCCTGCCTAGATGCCCTGGCCTAAGCACATCTGATCTCGCCTGATTTCAGAAGCTAAGCAGGGTCAGGCCTGGTTAGTACTTGGATGGGAGACCACCAGTGAACACAAGGTGCTGTAGGCCCCTGGAGTAGGAACTAGCAAACCATTCCAGTATTCCTGCCAAGAAAACTCCTTGGACATGGAGTCACGAAGAGTTGGTCACGACTATAATGATGCAGCACACATGAAATAAAGAGTTCAAACACATTCAAATGTTAAAATGGTTAAATTATTTTTACCAGAAGCTATTTTTGACTACAGTACTTCAATACTGTTATCTTGGTCATTTACTAGACCATCTTTATTACACATGGTGGGAAACAAATACATGCTTCACTTCCTGAATTTCTCCACATTCATGGAAAATTTGTCTTGTATCCAAGTAGCCCCATGTACTTTGATTATGATAGATAGACAGGCAGGCGGGCAGGTCTTACTGTTTATGGGTGTGCACCCCTATCGGACCACACAGCATCCTGCTCAAATGCATTTTGTACCATTCTGGATGTAATTTCTGGTGACAACTTTCTGTTTGTGGTTTAGACAATGATTTTTGGAGGTCAGGGTCCCATCCAGAGTAATGCCTAAATACTTTGGGCAGGACAATATTTCAAAATCTTGCCTTTCCAGCTAACTCAGAGCTTCCTCTCTGCTCTGTTCTTTACATGGAAAGCATGGACCTGGGTTCTTAAATGGTTTGGTTTCAGCCAGTTGTTTTTATATTATAAGGGAAAATCTTCTAATACAAATGCCAGCTGGTACTAGATCAACCTAAGGGTTTCCCCCTGGACTGTCAAGGCAAGATCATCTGCATAGATGAAACTCCTGGAGCATGGGAATGTTAGTTGATCCATCTTGGTCCATAAATTCCATGACTGCCACGCTGAAGTACTCAGCTGTGCTTTATTTTGAGCCAAGCCCCTGGATTTTTTCCTCTTGAGTTACACACAAAATCTCTTTGGGCTGAACTTCAGGAAGCCACATTATGTTACAGACTCATTAAAAGAACTCTCGCAGATTTAGGGCAAGAATGCAAGCTCCAGATGTGTTCTGTCCTTCCCTTTAAATCCCAGTGCCACTTCAACAGCTGCCTTTCTCTTGGGCGGCAGCTCCCTTCTTCGCAGGGACTGGGGGACACAGGCAGGCTGCCTAAATCTCCTGCCAGCGCTACCCTCACCTCATAAGCAAGTCTCTTTTGGCAAGACTGTGATAAAGGAGTCACTGGGCAGATGGCAATAAGACTTGGTGAAAACTGCAAAGAAAGTTCCCAGACTGACCCCTACTTCTGTCTCCTTTTGCTTTCCACCTCTTGCTCCTCCTCCTCCTCCTCCTCTGTGTCTTTGCCCAGCTCGTGTGGGTTTAATCACGGCGGCCACACCCCACTCCTATTGCTGCTCAGTACACAGGGCAAACAGGACCACTGGCAGGTCATCTGTACCAATTTTCTCCAGAAATACTACTGCTTACCATGGCTCTGAATGGAGGCCTCTATCTACCGCAGGGAATGTAAATCCTTAACTTGCCTCGCAAACATGGGGAAGAGCAAGGAACCACAATGTTTTTCTATCCACCTCCAAGATGGCAACAAGCTTCCTAGAGTTGCTAATAAAATTCTTAAGCTAGGGACACAAATTTTCCATTGAAGGCAGGGAGCCAATTTATGCATAAAAGTGTGCAATTCGTGTGAAGTACTGTCACTGGGATGTTTGGGGATTTATTTAAGAATCTGACACACTAAGTAGGTTATTTGCACCTGTCTTAGCATAAGCTAGTCCTGTGCTTTCTGGTCTGTATTTATTTTGTTCTCGAAAGGAAAGGATACTCCTTATAGATATTGCAATGCAAATTATAGAGGCCCTAGTCAGCAGTCTGAGCCATGCCAGCTCCTCAGTGGCCAGCACGGTTCCTTTTAAGATGTGCTCCTGGGCCAGTACGGATACTTCTCCCTCTCCACTTTGGGGTTTTCACCCCCATGCACCCATGGCAACTGTTTTTGCTTTGGTCACGGTAGAACCAGCGCAGGGAAACCATTGCATGGGTGCGCACACATGCACCTCTTGTGCACAGGAGGGGGCTATTGCATGCACAAACATCTACCTCCTGTATGCAGGGAAGCACACCATGCATGCACACACATTTAAAATACTGGTCCTTGGTAACAAAGATTCTGGGGACCGTTTGCCATCAACCAGAAAGAGGGATTTAGCAAGTATTCTTTCCATTTCTAGCCTGTTCCACCTTCAGCAGGCTTGAAAAAATCTACGTGGATTATGAGTTTCAAGGACAGATTCACATGACTTTTAAAGGGAAAGTTCTAATTAGCAGAAATGATTTCCTAATCTCAAGAATGAAAGCAGGTTTTCTAGTCATAGAAGACATCAAATGGAAATGCACCTGAAATCAATAGAATTCATTTAGGGCATGAGTATTAGGCTACATGGTAGAAACAAAACACCAATTCTTCTCATTTTATTCCTGGGAATTAAGGAAAAAATGATGCTTCTTGCTTCTAGTTGATTTATCAACTTTCCATTTATCTGATCCAATTAATCTTTATGTATTGACTCTGAATGCTGTTTAGTACTTAAAGCTCTAGTTTTTAAAATTACAATACATTTTTAAAACGAGCTAGTCAAGGGGGGAAGAAATTGTGGCACATTTGTATAGGTCTGCAGAGTTTTAATTTAGTCTAAGATTATTCAAAGATAATTTCAAGCAGACTAATTATACCAAACAATCTAATTCAAAAAGGGCTGGATATGATTCAGGCAAAAATTAACAACAAAATCGCACATTAGTCTCAGTAAATATAAAGAAGATAATACTATTAGTCATTTTCATGTCACGCTGATTTCAGTTGGTATATCTAGAAGGAGTCCCGAAAATAACTTTTTAAAAAATGAGAAAAGGTTTTGCTTTTCAGCGGGGCAAGGCTGGCTCACCAAAAGGTCAGACAAATGAAACTTACAAAACAAGAAGGCTATGCTGAACTCCCCCAACTCTTGTAGTGATGATTAGTGGGGCTGTATGATGCACTGTAATGATGCAACACGAACATTAGGAGGCTACAATTCTAGCTGCCAGTCTACAACTTAAGTGCATGAATGCTATAGATCTCTGAAGACAAAACTAAATCCTTCATTCTAAAACGTCCCCATAAACAATGTGTCTGTGAAGATTCTCAGGCATCCAGGTGAGGTTATCTGAAAGCTGAGTCAAAGCAACTGGCCTTCTTTGAAAAGAAAGCCAGTTGCCATGACTCAACTTCCAGACCCCATAAACAATGTGAAGGGGAATTTTTTTTAAATCTCATGGTGTACCTCTTCTATAAACCAACTTTCCAGGCCACCCATTAAATGCTGTTTTCGGCCACACCCAAATTCATTATCCACCTCTTTTATTAACACCCCATCATTACAGATCTCTGTTGCTCTTGCTCCTAAAATAAACAGATAAGAGTGTCTCTTAAAAATATCTATTCCAACAGAAATGAGAGAAGTCTAGGATTTGCCCATCATGTCAACAAAAGACAGTAGCAAATACAATGTGCATTCGTAAGTTCCCTCTCTACATGTGGTCCTTCTCAGATCTCCCTGGTTTATTTTATTGTTGCTTTTATTTTAGTGTTATTTTGTTATAACCCTTATTAGTTCCAGAGCTTATGCATTTCCGCAAGGGTTTCCTATGTAAAAATCACTCCGTTGGAAATAGTTCATCTCATTTCCAAAGCAACAGGACTCAGCTACTCAAATATCCCATCTGACGGTGTCACAATGATGTCTATAAATGTAAAGGCAATACGGGCAAAGTGTAGCCAAAGGGGCCATATATATATATGCACACATTTTTTTCTCCACTTGGGCAGGGGGTGGGAAATGAATTTCTACTTCTGGAAGAATCCGAGAACAGCTATTAATCCTACTAATCCTGCCATTGAACAGGAAAAGGATCCATTTTCCAAAACTGTAAGTAGACTTCTAGTTGGTTAGGCGAGGAGGTTAAATATTTGGTGGTACAGCCCCAGGAGTTTAAAAACTGGCCTCCAGATCTACCAAAGTAGCAATTCCAATGTATAGTATCAATGTACAGTATTTCAATATTCCATGGTGCCCATTCATTTAACCATGTATAAAGTGTTCCAAAACTGGCCATGTAGACTCCTGAAAGCTCGCGAAGGTACCATGAAACATGTGTTTCCACCACTATACTGTATCTACATTCCTGCGGAGGTCAGAGTTGGGCAGAGGCCTGAAGAATATGCATGAAAATATGGTGAGCTCAGATTTATTTTTGTAAAACTCAAAGTATTTTTGTATACTGTCCTTGGACCAATGAAAAATAACAGAAGTTTAGTTGTTTCTTAGCAGTATTAGGAATGTGTCATGTTGCAGCTCTGCCCTTTAGTATTTGTAATATTTTCATTCTGTAAATGTAATCAAATCCATTTTAAAACATTAAAAAAAACTCAATTGTGGCCTGGTTGTTCAATCTGTAATCAGAATATATACAAGCAAAGGAAATGTGAGATATCGATGGAACACCAGTCAATTGGCATCCTACCAGGATGTATTTAAAAGTCTTGATGCTTGTTAGTTACTTTGTATTATTTATTATCCAACAAACATGGCAATATATACTATGGAACTGTTATCACCACACAATCATTGCATTTATGCAAACAAATTTACAGTGATGCCCTGAATTATGAAATTAATCCGTTCCAATTGATCTTTCAGAATTCAAAATTTTCATAGTTCAAAATGCAGTTTCCCATAGGAATGTACTGAAAACCGATTAATCTGTTCTGAAAAGGATTACAATAGGCCTTCAATACATTCCTATGGGAAGCCTGTCCCAACAGAGCAAAGCAGGGGAAGAGCTTCCCCTCCTTTGCTGGGTTGCCAGGAACCCTCCCCCAAAAAAGAGCTGTCAACATCCGCTGTGTGGTGGTGGTATTCATCCCCCTTTCCAACCACCATACAGCTGATTTTGACAGCTCCAGCCAGGTGAGAGTCGGTGGGTGTTGTCTGGCTCAGAACCGGAGAGTGGAGCAGGTCTTTCAATTTCATGCGGCAGCAGTGAGGGTGCTGTTGTGGTGTGAAATTCAAAAACCTGCTCTGCTTTCCCACTCTCAACTGGCTGCCCTTAAGGTTTGGAGGGGAGCAGAAGTGGGTAGATGGTTATGTAGCCTTTCTTGCACTTTTAGGAATTGCAGCAAGTCACCTGATTTGCTCCTTGCCAAACCTTAAGGGCAGGCAATTTGGTGGGGAGCAAAGTTAGGTGACTGATTATGAAGCCTTTGTTGCACTTTAAGGATTCATAATCAGCCAGCCACTTTTGCTCCCCACCAAACCTTAAGGGCAGCCAGTTGAGAGTAGAAGAGCAGAACAGGTTTTTTTAAATTCACATCACAACAGCACCCTCACTGCTGTTGCACAAAACTGAACAACCTACTCTGCTCTCCCGTTCTGAGCCAAGCACCACCCGCCTGACCGTCACCTGGCTGCAGCTGTCAAAATCAGCTGTATGGCAGTGGAGAGGGGGTAACACTTCACTTCTGCCCTCCAGTCTGGCTTCGGCCAAATGGCTGCAGTGAGACCAGGCGGCAGCAGGAGTAAAGCCACTGGTCGCCATTCACCACCACCACACAGCTGATGTTGGTAGCTCACTGAGGGATTTTCCTGGCTACCCAGCAAAGCAGAGAAAGCTCTTCTCCCCTGCCTTGTTTGGTCAAGAAAGGCTTCCCCTACAAATGCATTGAAAATCAATTACTTGAATTTTTTTGTTAATCAAAAACATTTGCTTTTTTAGTCATTTAAAACTACCCTGTACCAGTGGATTTCCTTTCGTAATTCAAATTTTTCATTGTTCAATATATTCGTAATTCAAGGCATCACTGTATTCTGTTAGTATTTTCAGAGAATAAAAGCTAGGTGCAAAGACTTTTAAATATAGACCTGTAAACTGTTACCGGCCAATTGCTCAAAAAACTCAAGCAAGCAGCCAACCTTTCAATTTTACTGATGTATATATTCATTAGCAGATGGAGGAGATGGTGGCTTCTAGTCCCTCGAGCCCTGTAGGAAGTGATGCCAACAAGGTTTAATAGCAATAGCCTATTGTCATCTTAGTGCAATTGCTTTTTAATACCTGCCTTTAATGGTCAAAAATAGCCACTGGATCAACACACACACACACACACATTTCAAAGATCAAGGTCATCCAAGGGCAGTTATATATTTTTGTTGCAAATATTTTGGCTAGGATAGACACATACAAGCATCCTGGGACTCTCCTCTAATCAGAGTTGTTACATGGTACACTGATTTAAGAGTTACTCTTTCAGAAGATTATAGTAGGAAACACTGGCATAACTGTGGCACTAACACTGTGCACAATGAGCTGTCATTCTTAATTCAGCAGACTTCAGAATATTACCCATAAGCATGTGTTCCTATCAATGGCTGCCATCTAGTGCAAAGTTCTCTTTCTGAATCTCCTTCCAACTACACTAGAAGTATAAAATGCAATGTAAAACTGAGAACCAGCCTGGTAAATATCTGTCCCCTCTACCTTCTCATTCAGGAATTTTCTACGCTTCCCAACTCATCACCCTTTGTCCAGAAAAAATGAACACAAACATAGCATGTCTCTTCCCTTCCTAACTGACAACTCTACACAAGCTGAGCATAACTTTACAGGTGTAAAAATTCTGCATCCTTCCAGTTCCATGGCACGAAGTTTCTGTCTGGTTGCATTTCTGTCTGTCATTTGGGGGAAAGCATGACAATCCTAAAGCCTAAAACAGTATGGCTTTTGGCAGTTCATACAAAATGCAAAATGTACAATGGATTCTTCGTGCTGCTGGTTATGAAAACTCAGAACCTGCAAAAACATGTGAACTAGACACTACGCCTCACAAAAGAAAGTCTGTATTAGTGCAAACCTGCATGCACAAATCATACTAAAAGGCTGTAACCAGATATGACAAATGCAATGGTTCTACTTCCTTCTTCCCTTTTACTGTGTTAAAGAATAAGACAAGACACAATGACATCACACTAGAGATCAGCACGAAACAAAAATATAGTGTTTCGTTTCATTTCTTTGTAGTTTTTTGTTTCGTTTGTAACGCATTTTAAAGTAGTTTCATTACAAAACAAAACAAAACAAAACAAAACAAAACACTATATAATGGCTCCCCTGGGTCCTAGAGGCACCAAAATAGTTGGGGAGCTTCCTCAAGTTCTTCCCTGTATGCCCCCCAAATTTTGAGAGGTTTGTGGGTCAGGGGGCTGAGTTATTATACTCCAAAAGGGGTCTCCCTATGAAACAATCATTCTAATTGAATCGGGAAACTGCAATAGTCCCCCTCCCACAGGCGAGTGATTAGCCGGCTTCCCAAGGAAATAATTATTTGCAATTGCAGAAAGCACTTGATAGCTCCCCGCCACACACATCGGAGGAGCTTCCTCAAGCTCTTCCCTTAATTACAAATGATTTTTTCTTTGGGGGTCCCCTTTGGAGCTTAATAACTTAGCCCCCTGAACTCCAAACCTCTCCACACTTTGGAGGCTTACAGCGAAGAATCCAAAAAAGCTTCCCAGCAATTTTGGTACCAAAACATGCATGGGATCCTTATTTTCCAGTACATAAAAAACATTACATACTCAAAAATAGGGATCCCATTCATCTTTCAGCACCAAAATGGCAGGGGAACTTCTTTGGACTCTTCCCTGTAAGCCCTTGAAATTTGGACAGGTTTGGGGTTAGGGGGCTGAGTTATTAAACTCCAAAAGGAGTCCCCCAAAGAAAAAAATCATTTGTAATTAAGGGAAGCGCTTGAGGAAGCTCCTCCGATGTGTGAGGGGGGGGAGCTATCAAGTGCTTTCCGCAATTGCAAATAATTATTTCCTGGGGGAACCCCCTTTGGAGTTTAATAATTCAGCCCCCTTACACCCAAACCTCTCCAAATGTCAGGGACTTACAGGGAAGAGCTTGAAGAAGCACCCCTGCCATTTTGGTTCCTCTAGGATGAATCATTTCATTCCTAGAGGGAAAAATGATGTTTCATTTCATTTCATAATGAAACACGTTCGTAACAAATTGATTTGCTACCAAATGAAACCATGAAACAGTGTTTTGTTTTTCATCTTGTACCCATCCTTACATCACACTGTGTATTTCTCCACATCTCCTTAATGGTGCTGAGGTGCTGGAGTAGAAACGTACAAGTTGTTTCCGCAACTGTGTGTGGGGAAGAGGTCAACTTGATATATGGTTTGTGTTTTTCAGCAGCACTTTTATGTTTATGGTGACATCCAGTTCTACCCTACTACAAACTTTTTTATTATTATTTTCGTCTGCCACTTCTCCCTTCAAATGAAGGCTCACTTTCTTCAGGTAGCTCTCAACTAACTCGGGGCCTGAAAGAATTTTAAAAACAAAACAAAACTGAAATAATTTCTGGAGAGATATAGACAGGGTTTTCATAAACTAAATAAAGCCTTGTTTCACTAACTATCAATCCAGTTTAATTTCACTGTTAGATGACAGGCAACCCAAGTAAATAAACTGCATAAGCAGGAAATCAGAACACATTTCATTCAGTATGATGCTATGAACCTTCGATCAATCCACACCTAATTAGGAACATGTCAAAAACACTGAGATTAGAAATGCAGGTTGTGCCGAGCTACTGTTAGCACACCATTCTTACATGCTGCCAAACTGAACCTACAGACAGAACATTAGTACATATATTTATTCCATAGTTGAAATATTCTGTAGAAATGTGTCAAGAAACTAAGAGTAATCATTCATTACAGAAAATTGGCCTATTTAACCATCTGTATAAGAATCCTAAGAGAATCCCTGAACAGAATTATCAGAAACAGAAGATTTGTAAAGAAGGTAATTATTTAACAGAGGAGGGCTGAACACTTTTGTTTCTATAAATCTAATACAAGAATCTTCAGCTCTGCTAACAGATCAGACTTTGCAACTGCTAGTGGAATTATCCCAGTGCCAAGGATTCTGCTCAGGACAGGCAACAGACCTTATTTGGCTGGCCAACTTGCAATAAGCTCCCAAATTTTGGAACACGTGTTGTACAATAAAAATCACTTATTAGAAAAATATTGAAAATAGGATTTCTCTATCCTTCTTCCTTAAAAAAGAGACCTCAAAATTATATGCCAAATGGTTACGATACTCTCAAGTCGGTGAGATGATTAACTTTGGGACATAGGCAGTTCGTGGCAGTGTGCTAAACAAGAAAGCTCTGAAAGACAGGCATTTTAAAGCCTCTGTCTAGAAGCAAGGGACATGAAATCAATGTCAAGTAAAGATAGTTTGAACCTCCCTGAAAAGGAAATTTGGTACAAAATGCCAAAGTTATATAAACTATTAGAGAAGTCAGAAAAATGACATTACAGTCAACACTTGATTCACATCACAAAAGAAGCCATGCCACAGTCAGATGAGATCTTGACTTCACTGTAAAATCAGACCAAAACCACAAGTTGGGAGAAACAGATAGCTTTAATAGTTCCAGAATAGAGCAGCCAGGTTAGTGAGGGGATTTAATATATACTACCATCTTAAAGAGCCGAGACATCACTTTGCCGACAAAGGTCCGGATCATCAAAGCTATGGTGTTTCCAGTACTGGGTATGGAAGTGAGAGCTGGACGATAAAGAAGGCAGAAGAGAGCAACTAAAATGATTACTGGGCTGAGGGACCTGCCTTATGAGGAAAGGCTAAAACATTTGGGGCTCTTTAGTCTGGAAAAAAGGCGCCTGAGGGGGGATATGATTGAGACATACAAAATAATGCAGGGCATGAGTAAAGTGGATAGAGGGACGCTCTTCTCTCACACACGAAATACCAGAACTAGGGGGCATACACTCAAATTGAGAGCTGGGAGAGTAAGAACAGACAAAAGAATATATTTTTAACCCAGCGTGTTGTTAGTCACAATTCCCTGCCACAGGATGTGGTGATGGCATCTGGCCTGAATGCCTTCAAAAGGGGACTGGGAAGATTCCTGGAGGAAAAGTCCATCACAGGTTACAAACCCTGATGGAGATGTGTCATCTCCAGGCTTAAAACCGGGGTACTTCAAGGGCCATATGCAGGGGAGTGGTATCAGAAGACAGATATCTAGTCTCATGCACTCCCAGACACATTTGGTGGGGGCACGTGAGATACAGGAAGCTGGACTAGATGGGCCTTTGGCCTGATCCAGCATGGCTCTTCTTATGTTCTTATGTTATGTAAGGCTTATCACCTCAGAATCGATGCTTTTGAGCTGTGGTGCTGGAGGAGACTCTTGACTGGACTGGACTGCAAGGAGATCAAACCTATCCATCCTGAAAGAAATTAACCTCGAATGTTCACTGGAAGGACAGATTTTGAAGCTGAGGCTGCAGTACTTTGGCCACCTCATGAGGAGAGAGGAGTCCTTGGAAAAGTCCCTGATGTTGGGAAAGATTGAAGGCAAAAGGAAAGGGGGGTGGCAGAGAATGAGATGGTTGGATGGTGTCATCGATGTAACCAACACAGATTTGAACAAACTCCGGGAGGCAGTGAAAGACAGGAAGGCCTGGTGAGCTCTGGTCCATGGGGTCACAAAGAGTCGGACTCAACTGAACGACTAAACAACAACAACAACAACAACAACAAACATATATCCCACATACTGGCCACTTTGCACTGTTTACAGCTCTATCTCCACCTCAGCTTCAAGGTGCTGGTTTTGAAGGATAAAGTCCTAAACGTTCTGGGACCTCAAAACATGGCAGAACGCCTACTTCCAACAGTGGCTGATCCATCCTACCAAGGCATCCCAGGCTGGATGGTTGAGGGCATTAACTTTTAGGGAGACCTGGAGGTGGGAAGACAAAAGAAACAGGCCTTTTCCGCAGCAATTCCTTGGCTTTGAAACGGGCTACTTGAAATCTGCCTAGCTCCCTCTTTGGTGACCTTTAAGAAACCTCTTAAAAGTTTATTCCAGCAGGTTTTTCAAAGCTTGCTGCTGATAGTGTCGGCCTATCATTATAAACAACTGTCTGTTTTTAAATGCAAATGTTAATTTCATTTTAATTAATTATAAATTTAAATATAAATTTAAATTTAATTAAATTAACTTTGTGCTATTTTATGTTATTGTCACTACTGCAAACCACCCGATATGACCATCAGTCAAATGGGCAGTACAGAAACTGAATAAATAGATAAATATAAATAAATTGTTGAACAGCTGGAAAAGTGGAGAAATATGCAGATTTTGACAGAAGAGTCAATAGTGGGAGGGCTACTGAATTCTTCCCACAATCACCACTCTCAACTTCAGCTATTCCTCACTAGCAGTTCCCAGAATGCATGCTGGTTCAGCACAGCAAAGGGGGGGGGTTAAGGTTAGAATTGAGAATGTTTTCTAATCAGAGAGAGAGAGAGAAATAATACTGTGGCACCTTAAAAATTAAGGTGCCACAATGTTTTTGCCTTTTTGCTTTTGTTTTTTATTTAATATCATACACTTAAACAGACTAACATGGCTACCTCCTTGAATCACATTCCCTCCCTCTTGTTAGACAGATACCTGTGGTCGCATGTAGTTCTACTGTCAGCCAAGAGTTGGATAAAAAGTGCCATAACTACTTCCCAAACTTTCTTTCTCCAAAAATTTAACAGCAGGCTTACAAATTTGGTTTCCATCAATAAGTCATACTGATTGAGCTATCATAAAAATGTTTATTAATGAATGCATGTGTATGTATTTGATTCATTATTTTTGCTTTGTTGTCAGATTTAATTATGGTATGTTTGATTGGTTAGTTAGTTAGGGTGCGATATAAAAATCAAATAAATAAATAAATAAACCCAGAATTCCACAGATCACAATGCGCTCTCAAAAGATAAACAAACAAAATCAGACCAATTAGATGACATTCAGATTAAACAGAACTAATCTAGATAATTTGCTTTCTAAAAAATAATCCCCCCCTTTGATAGTGATCATCTCAAAAGAGTAAGGAGGAAATGCAGTGCTCCTCAAATGGCACTTTCCCTCTCTAAAAAAGAATGAATTCCCTCCAAAATATTACTATTTTGAGAGAAAGGATACACTGTCTAGGGAATATTTAATGGTGGAAAGCAAATAAGAATCTTACATTAAATTGACAAACAATGAACATCTAAATGAAGTTTTTGTTACTGTTTTGGTTAGACACTTTGAAATAATAATGGTACAAAGAAAGGTGCTAAGGCACATGACATAATTCTGCTTCCTATGACCATTCTCATCTGGACACTGGCTAGGAATCTCCTGAATGGAAAGTCAACTTGAAAATCCTCATGATACACACTCCTATATATCATATACTCCAGTCCGGCACACTAATAATTATTGATTTTTTAAAAACTTACACATACAGTACAATCCACATACAACCAATTCAGTATCTACTTTAAAAGTTTCCAAGTAACATTTCAAGTTCTTATCTAATTTGGAAACATGTTGAAATACATGACACACATCTTTAAATTCAGGCAGATTCAGCAAACAATAAGGTCAGAAAGGAGAAAAAAATCCTGCAGAGACTGAGGTTTCAATGGCCAGATACTCATCTACCAAATGTCTCGCAAACAGAGGCTATGACAAGGAACAAAATCTGCCATGAATTTAATTATAAGGAGACTATGTCCAAAGTACTCTGGCTTGGCCAAGAATTTCCCAATAAAGTGTATCTTAAAAGCAATGTAATATCACATGCTATACCACACAGATGCCCTTTCTCTCACAGATGTCAATCTCATACATAACACAGAACCCACCAACTACCAGGTGTGACACAAAGCCATGCAACTGCACATCAGAACGTTGTTCCCCAAAACACTCACCTTAAGGAAGCACATGGGCAAGTTTCTTACACTGTCTCAATTCACAGGTGATGATGACAAGATGATGATGCAGCTGTTTATCAAACCAACACATGAAAAATGCTCATATCTACTGTTACCTGCCAACAACTGATCAAGAATCTTACATTCACCTCTTGAGTTTGTATTCAGCCCCCTACTACAAGGTTATAAGGAAAGATGACTGGCTTGACAACTCAGGATGTAGGTGCCTGGTAGCGGAGCCAGAAGTCAGGAGTTCGACTCCCCACTGTGCCTCCTGTGAGTACGACCACCCTGTGGTAGCCTTGTGCAAGCTGCACAGTACTAGGGTGCCCCCAAAAGAAGGGAACGGCAAGCCAGAATTGACTTGATGGCATATGGAGGAGGAGGAGGAGGAGGAGGAGGAGGAGGAGGAGGAACCTGAGATGGAGCCAACTGGTAGGCCTTTCACACAGATGTCATTTATAAGTTAGACTAAGAAAAAGGAATTAAATCATTCATACCACAGAACTGGGAAAAAATGCCTACTGCCTGCAAGAGCAGATACCAAATTCAAATAGGCTATCCCTTAATATGTTGTACAGTTATTCTGTCTTATTTCGGCATTGCAGAGTGATTTGAGCTCCTGCACAGCAGCTTCTTAGTCTGAAAATTTGGTGGTGACTGAAAGTTGGCTTAATATGTATGAATGCAAAGAATCATGATTAACACAGCTGTCACTTGCATGTGGGCAAAATTGTCTAACAAGGATTACACATGATTACAGTCTCAAGAACTTCTCCTCTCCAAGAACACTGACACAGCTTAAATAATCAGCAGCACCTCATTCAAAAAGTACCTTTAATGCTGATAAAAATGGCTCAAGTTGAACAGTGCACTTGAAAAAATCCACATATCTGTAGATTCAGAAATCTTGTCTCGGAAACCTAGAAGTCTAATTATGTGGCACTTAAACATTTTCCCAAGGATTAAACAGTGGTTTACTTCAGTTTTAAAGATGTACCATTGCTATCAATTGCAACCTTGCAGATACATAGGATGCTCTGCTTGGTTTTACCAGGTCACCTGCTGATAGAGTCCCATTCATATGCATATCTGGTAAGCTACTCAGCCAGGAGGAAAGTGACATTTGCACGTCTGAACTAAAGATGTTAGAAATAGTGGCAAAAAAAATTAACATCAACTTCTTTTATTTAATATTGGTGTTTGACTGCCATGAAGCACCACCTTCTGATACTACTTTTCTAAAGAGTGATGTTCTGGAAGCTGATGCTTCATATTGACCAGCGTAAGAGAAAGTCTTTAACAAATTTCAGTCAACACTCTTTTGCAGAAATGGAAGCGGGTTTTAAAATCAGGCCTCTAAGTTCAGCTCCCACATATCTTTGACACCTCTGGGCTGTAAAAGGAACAGGCAATACAGATGAACACAAGGATCCAGACGTCCACTTATTTTATGAACAGCCACAGCAACAGTTTCTACTTCAAAATCCTACCCATAGCTCCCCTTGTTAGCTTAAGCATGTAGATTAGCACTCGAGCAGCCCGTTAAGGACGGTGATGGGAGATGTCCTGCATAAACCTCTCACCTGCAAAGGAATCTGCTGCAGCCTCTGACACCATACAATAGTGTGATGCTTTCACGTGCATTTAATTACTCCAGTGGTTTCACTCTTGGTAAATGTTATGGCCTTTGTCAACCACTGGTTTGCCACAAAGCCACTTGGAGAAAGACCGGAGAGAGGTGTGAGTGGCAAGACCTGAATCTCAAATCCGTCGTCACAGTGGCTGGCTCTCCTCTTTACCTTTACCTTTACCTTTACCTCTCCTCTTTACCATTTGCCACTATCTGGCAAATGATGGCTACTCTTCACATTGCAGGAGTTGTTATGCACCACAATTATGAAAGTTCGGTTTTTTAAAAATTAGAACATATCGTATTCACCCTTGATGTTTCATGGGATGGAATTGTGCAAATGGTAGCATAGGTTTTGGGGCTGTAAGGCACAATGGAGAGCAACAAAACATCCCATGAGAACAGCTGTGGCTTATTGATTTTATTAATATATAAATCTCTTAAAATAAAGCAAGAGCCAGGCCTACACTCCTGCCCGCTCACTGAAGCAGCAATCCAGAAGGAAAAACAACTCCAAGGGAACTATACCCCAATACAGAGAAGAGCAGTGCCACCCATCTCATTCTTTCCTTTCAATTCAAAATGTACTGCCTAAAAGCCCAGCACTTATAAAAGTGCCAGCAATCAAGGTCACTGCAACCATAACAATTCTACACGGAAAGCATCTGTACCGAGGGAGGGGGAGGGAAAGTGATATGAATATCATTTCCTGGATGAGTTTGTCCATCTTTATACTGATATATACTGTGTGTGCACATGCACAGCACAAATAGCCAGTCAATTTGTCCTACAACTTACAGTAATTTGACAATTCCATTCCACGTCAAGATCAAAGGACCCAAAGGATGGTGCTACTGTACTGCTTATCTATCTATCTATCTATCTATCTATCTATCTATCTATCTATCTATCTATCTATCTATCTATCTGTCTGTCTGTCTGTCTGCCTGCCTGCCTGCCTGCCTGCCTGCCTGTCTGTCTGTCTGTCTATATATCTATCTATCTATACACACACAGAGAGAGAGAGAGCAGCAGCAGCAATTTTTACAATGGGAGAATTTGGCTGAAGTCTAAGAAACCAGACCAGATATATGGATGGGGTGGCGGGGCTGCCTCTACACTGGCATGATAGTTGCACAATACTTTACACCTGAAAATAGTTTCCAAGTTTTAAAGAAAAACAACTTTTAACTTTGATAGGAACCTGTCCTTTTCTGAATGACAGGCAATATTTTGCATCCAGGCAGCACATTACTTAACAGCAAAGCTTTATGTATACTGAACATTGTATTAAAGCCAGCAAAATGGATTGGCGGTGGCCACCAACATGTTTCAAAGCATTCTCAAGGGGAGAAGAATGGAGTCAGGATGAAATAACCATATCAATGTACCTTCTCTGATGAGGAGTCCTTATAGACAAGGAGTACTCAAGGAGTCATGGGTTGGGGGGGTGTATCCCTATAGAAATTCTAAAAACACAACAATGTTTATCTTCACAACACACACAATGCTCAAACTGCTGTTTTAATGTTGATCGGTGCTTTAAAACACAGGAATCAACATTCACTGTTAAGGTCACATCAGAAGAGATAATGTAATGCAAGGTACTGTTCACAGCAGTTCCACCTGATATCTGGAGAAACAGGACTCATTCAGTGTCAAAGCAGTGACAGGGGGAAAAAATATTATGACAGGGTTAAGACAACAGAAAAAGTTGCCATAGCATGGGGACTGGTGTTAATGGTCAGAGACAATAACATTATTTTGCTCTGAACTTGTTTGAAGAAGTGTACCCAACAGAAGAAATTGCAGCTCCTTGCCAGAGCTGACCAATAACAAACTAAATAAGGAGTTAGACAGGAACTAGGAGAAATTCATACAGTAGACATGAAACAGAACAACTTTTTAAAAACTTAACCAGCAGGCCAGTGTAAATGTGATACACAAAAGTAACAACCTATACACAGAAAATTAGGATACCAAGTACAAAGCTTCCTTTTCAAACTTTCTTCAACTAACTTTTTTCAGCCCATACACTACACAAAATGGGATGCTGAATTCCACCATGTAGGAAGAGGGGCTATGTAGTTGAATGACTCCCCCCCCCCAAAAAAAAATCTTGCCACCTAGGGCCTTTTTACACGACCCCTAAGATCCGCTGGCCACTTAAATTCAGACCAGAGATCTTAGGGGTTCGTCGCTCTTCCTCTGTCCCCACCCCCCTCCGCACTTCCTGGTTGCTGGCTGCGTGAGGGAGGGAGAAAAAGAGAAAGAAAAGCATGCCGCTCACCTTGTTCTGCCTCTCGTCTCTGTAAAAGTAGCTCTTAAAGGGGCGGGAGCCAAAAAGCAGCAAACAGAAGCAAGGAGGGCCCCGCACTCACTATCGTTGCACCGCATCAAAGATTTTTCACCTCCAAAGAGAAGGTACAAGAAAAGTGTGCTGGGTCGCGCTAAAGTGGGTGGGGTCGCACTTAATTGTCTGCAAACTCCGGAGCTGGTGGGGAAACATTTTTAAGCTCCGGAGCTTGCAGCCATTTGCAGCGGAGCTTAGGGGTCGTGTATAAACGCCCCTAGTTCTAGATCGTGTTCTCCTTCTGTTCAGACAGAATACCTCCATATACTGTATTATTTTCACCCAGTTCCCTTTCCCAGCAGCCCCCTGGAAATCAGTTCCTAAAACCTTGAGCGCCCTTCAGAATATCCAGGAAGATGGAGCACCAAGCTGCAAGAGAAACTGACAAAATGTGCCCACCCCTTTGCCTTCTTCCGAAGCAGGAGCTTGTGCTAAATGGGGGGAAGGAGTCCATCGACTCACAGAAGAGCAACTGGAAATCCAAATCATCATATAGAATACCTATGTGCCACTAACATAGCTCCTAGTTATGTTACCATCATAAATTCCAATTAATGACAACCCTCCTAGTTTTCCAGATACAGAGTACTGAGAGAAGTAATTGGCCAGGGCCTCCTTCCGGTGGTGGTCTGAGACTGTGTGACTTGCCCAAGGCTGCACGTACGTTCCAGGCGATCTCTCAGAAGGCACAGTGGAGATTTGAACTCTCTGCCTTTGGCTCTACAACTAGGCACTCCACCCCACTGAGCTCTACCAGCACAATATACTACGCACGAAAGATTTACGACATACAAGATTATTTTATAGAGCAGAGCACTGAAAAAGGCAATCTTTCACCTGCACCCTGAATTGATATATACTTCACAATTCAGCCCATCAATTCATCCAGCCTCAGCTCTTATTCATAAGGGAGCATTAAAATACCACTACCATACCAATTACCATCTGCAGCCAGAATCATAAAAGTCTTCAAAAAGTTGTCAAAGTGGGAGGGACGGTTGGGCAAGGTAGTACTCAGGCCACTAACTTCTTGGATCAGAGGAAGTGAAAATGAGACACTTTTCAATAAAACAGGGAAAGTAAAATGCGTAAAGTGAGGTATATTGGTTTGCCATTATTTCATTTGTTTATCTACCAAGATGAGCACTAACCAATCACTTTTGAGTATCTAAGAAACAGTATCAGTGTAAATTTTAAATAAATAATTACTGGGATGGGAATCCTGTGTTACTCATACTGATTTTTACTGATAAATCAGAAAACAAATACTGTAGGCTTCTTTCCCCCCTAATAGGGGAAAAATTACAACACTTTAATATATCTATTCAAACCCAACGCCTTTTCTTTTAATGTTCAATATTTTCATACTCGTTCATTCTTCACACAGAGAGACAGACAGCCACAAGCACACATACACACCAAATACAACGTGTCTTTGCCATGCAACTGAGGGAGGAAGTGATGGGCCAAAGGCAGCTACACTCAGAACACTCCAAAGTGTACGGCTGCTTCTGCACCAGGCAGTCAACAAATCAAGAAACAATATCCTAACAGCTCATTCCATAAGAAGATACAAGCCAGCTGCTTAATGCCAAAGCTTTTCAAAGATTAAATGCTGGAAGATGTGGACTGTGGCAGAAGGTGGACTAGGCATAAAATTCAGAAGATGTTATTATTCACCCATACCCCTGCCCACCTATTGGCTACCACAGAGCCAGCTGTATCAGAAGAGGCCTGAGTACATGAAATACTGTATGTTCATTATGGCTGCAACGGGAGTTCAGCTGGGGCGGGGGGGGGCATTATTATAGAACAGACCAGCCTTACTTCACTTCCTGGGACATACATCTCTGCAGCCATACAGATGCAAACCTACCTCTGCACTAGGCGTAGTGAGACAGAACTTAAGTACCCATGATGAGAGTGTCAAGTCACAATAAGAACCAGTACAACAATCAAATTTTAAAGAAAGCAATGGGTGTGCTTAGAACTTTGATTTCATTAGTCGAAGACATCCCTTCTATACAGATAGAAAACTTCACATCAGCCACTCACAATACAGAAGCAGGGGCTCTCTTGTCTATGCTGCAGTATCTAGTCAAGCATGTTCAACCTTCTGTAAGAACCCACTGTTCATCTTCAAGCACACCAACTTAATGTAACACTTATATCAGTCAAAAGCATTTTCACACTTCTTGAGACCTATATAAGGTAAATCAATTGTGTTGACCTCTTGAAATTAACTGGTTAGAAAACAACTACAGAGGCAAGGAGCAATCCGTTCCCAAAGACTTTATGAGAACATCATGTGCCAGTCAATGTACAGGCTCTCCCATAATTAGATGGGTTCTCCAATCAGAAGAGGAGTAAACATTGGTCAACTTGCTTGAAAGATAACTCACCCACAACTCATCCACTCATCCCCTGGAATGCATGAACACATGAGTAAGTTTCCAGTTTTCACAGGGATAAATTTAAGACCAACTGGTTTTCCACTGCTCCACATAAACTGCCTATACACCTTAGCCTATATCCCAGGATCCTTTACAATGTACAGCAGACAAGTTAAAGTCTGAAAGACCCAAATTCAAGAAATGTCTTGCATTGCTGCAGTATTTGCTAACAGCCTTTGAAGACCACAAGCACCAGATCCACCAACTCCATTTAATACCTTTTTGGAAGGATCTAGCAAATTGTGCAGAAAATTGTTTTATAAGATACAACAGAAGCAGGAACAGGTTTCTGGAGCCTAACAGTGAATGAAACATACAAATTTATGAAGTAAAGATGAAAATATGTGCTAAATTTAACTCTTAGTTTCATTATGCTCGCATTTTCATACATCAATACATCTGTTAAATATAACAATCATGTTGGACCTAGAAACATCAATGCATGTAAAAAAAAATCCAGGGCCATTTACTGGATGTCAAATTCAGCATATACAGTACTTGTAATTAGTTATGAAAACGTATCTATATACCATCAGTATCTATAACCACAACACCACAGCAACTAAAATTTTAAATATCAAGATACTACACTGTAGTTTTACATATACAAATGAACTGAAATTGTTTCTTCACGAAGTATACCCCATAACAGAAGTTCTTGACATACTACTGTACTTTTGGATAAATGATCGTGCAGTCACACTAACTTAACACTTATCTACACGTTTTTGATATCCATCACAGAGCCATTCAACATTGTTTCTGAAATAAAATTCATAAATTCCCCACACTTTATCTCAAATCTGGATTTCGTCAACTGTTCCCCTAACCATGTATCTCACTACTGCAACGCACAAGAAAATGTACAGCATACCCATTACGGAAAAACATTTGGCTACACTGTTTAAAAAGTGTGAACTTCCTTGATGGTATTCACAGAATTAGAGGCTTCTGGACTCCAGAACTGAAACACTGGAGTTCATTAGAAACAAAGGCAGCCACAAAGCCACCTGAAGCCAAGAACACTTCTCAAAGTCCAGCCTGCCACAAGGTTGGCAGCCCTGCAAGTTGGCCACAACGACTGTTGAGGAAGACTTCTGCAAAGCAACTCGAGAGTCCTCATTCTGGGGCAACCTTGCACTGTCCTATGGCAAGATACCAATGCCATCCCTCAATGAAACACAACCAAGGACACTTTTTAACAAAACAGGCACAAACTCGTGTGGCAGGCTTATAAATGGAGCAGCTGAGGTGGTGAACAACCCCTTAGTCACCACATGCCAGCGAGATTGTTTTTTGGGAGGATTTGGGGGCAGGGAGGGGGAGATGAGGGAGGGGGAGGACCAAAAGCAGAAGATTTTCACCGTGGGCTTTAAATGCCAGGTAGGAAGGTGTCTTTTCCTGATTATGGCCAGGGTAAGGAGACGAAAGGGTTCTCTCCAGAGAGAGAGAGCAACACCTACCATGCGTGGGATGGTGGGGGCGCGAGAGGAGTCACTGGAGACATGGAAGGAGGGGTGTTTAAAAAAGAGAGAGGAAACCCCCTTACCCCCCCCCTTGGCTGAAAGAGGGGGGCTTCTCAAATCTCGAGGTGACACCGGCAGGGCGAGAGAAAGTCTCTTGAACTCCGAAGCGAGAAGCTCCCACTAGCCACCCTGTTCCCCTCCGAGGCATTTACTGCACAAGTCACAGAAAGTTAAGACATGACAAACACCCTTCAAGCCCACCTCCCACCCCATGTTTCAAGAGAACCCCACCACCCACCCCACCCCAAAAAAAACAACCCACACACCCCTCCCCAAGCTGCCCAAGGAAAGGGTTGGTGGTGGTGGTGGTGGGAAGAACTGAGGTTTTTGGCCCACGGCTGCCCCTCTTCCCCACCGACCCACCTGCAGCCCCTTCTGCACAAGAGCCCCCCCTTCTTTCTTTCCCAGGTAGGTAAGTAAGCAAGCAAGCAGGCAGGCAGGGAGGCAGGCGGGTGGGTGGGCGGGGGGAGACCCTGCCCGCACCCCCACCCCACCCACCCCCCAGGACACGGAGGCTCCTTCCTGCCCTCCCTCCCCCCCCCCGCCGCCGCGTCTCCCCGCAAGCCCCTTCCACCTCCCCCTTTGGCCCAACGCCGGGAGGGAAGCCGCCCCGGTGGGGCCTTGGCGGTGGGTCGCCCCCGGTGGACGGCCGGCGGAGGAGGAGGAGGAGGAGGAGGAGGAGGGAAGGGAAGGAGGCGAAAAGGCGAGAGAAGACACTGACCTGGCCGGGGAGAGGAGGAGGAGGAGGAGGAGGAGGAAGGTGGAGCAGCAGCAGCACCAGCAGCAGCAGCAGCAGCGGAGACGAGGACGGCGCCGGCCACGCGGGTGGAGGGTGGAAGGAGGGGAGGGGGGGGGAGGCAGTAGAAGAAGGCGCTGGCTCCCCCTCGGACCCTCCGCGGGCGGGCGGGGAAGGATCCTTCCAAAAACAAAAGAGACCCCGAAGAAGGTGAGAAGGAGGGGGGAGGGGAGAGAGAGAGAGAGAGACCAAAAAAAAAAAAAAATTCCGGTCGGGAGTTAGTACAACAAAGAGGCGGAAATAGCCGAGCGGAGCCGAGCGCGCCCGAGCAGGGGCGCCGCGGACCGGGAGCATGCGCGCTCAGGCCGACCCGAGCGCGCCGCTCCTTCTCCCACCCACCCACTCGCCCGCCGCCGCCGCCTCCTCCTCCTTCCCCGGGTGCTGCTGCTGCTGCTGCTGCTGCTGCTGCCCAGTCCCTCCGACCCCCCCCCACCACCACCACCAACCGGGTGGAGGGAGGCATCGCTGTAGAAGGGAGCGGGCGTGGGTGTTATTGGGGGGGGGGGGGCGTCACACAAGGGGGAGGGGACAAGAGGAGGAGGGGGCGGCGCCTGGTGGCACATGTAGGGGGGGGGATAGTAGTAGCCCACGGGGTCCACGTGAGGAGCAGGGGGGGAAGACCCCCTCACTTTCCCACCCCTAACCCCCCCCCCCAAATTACACGCTCCATTCCATTCCCATGACAACGGGCTGCCGTTTCGGGGGTGGTGGTGGTGGGGGGGCTGGTCGTGGCTCTTTTTTTCCACACGCACAAACACACACTCGTGTGAGCCTTGCAGATAACGACACTTCCCCTCCAGACTGTCCCCACGTACCCTGGTGTTCCTTTTCACACACGGGCCTCATCCTAAATGGGTGTCTCAAAAGGGGAGAGACTGGAGAGAAATGTAATTCGTTAAGAAATGACCAAACCACTTACCCAAGGAGTAGTTCCATCAAACAGCGAAACCTCTCATGGACCGGAGAAGGTTCCTCTATGGAACTCCTTGCCGCAAGGTGTGGTGATGACAAGGGGATTGGACCAATTCCTGGAGTTAAAATCCATCGCAGGTTGGAATCCTGATGGGGATACGTATTATCCCCATACTTAAAAGGATGGTGCCTCAAAGGCCGCGGAATAGCATCAGGAGACAGGTCTCCCGTCCCCTGAGCTCCCAGCCGCATTTGGCAGGGCCACTGTGAGATACAGGATGCTGGACTAGATGGGCCCTTCTTGGCCTGATCCAGCAGGGCTCTTCTTATGTTCTTATGATTGCACATTCAGGAGAGACTTAGCAAGTGGTTGCTTGCACTCCTAAGTTAGTAAGAGAGGTTGTCGTCTGTTCATGGGGGCCACTTTTTCCAGGTGGATGGGGCCCAGTTGGCCCAAGCATCTGTTCTGGAGGAAGGTATTACAGGATAGGAGCTGGGTTCCATGCTCGGTTCCAGTTTCCAACTGATATTTCGGTAGGGTAGGTGCTGCTAACCAGTGATGTAGTGCAGCCTGGGTATGAAAATGTCAGATCCCTTGAATTTTCTAGTTAGAACGCCTGTAACATAATCTGCCCACCTTCCCAAACCCCTGTTCTCTCTGAGTTCAGCTGCAGTGGTAATTGTAGCTGGCAAAGAAATTTCCTCTCCATATTGTTGCCACCTGTGCTGTTATAGGCACTTTTAAGGGTGTACGGTTCTTCAATAAGCAATCAAGAGATGGTACCATTGTTGAAGACCTACTTCTCCTTTGCTGGAAGAGAACTGTTCTACTTGGCTACAAGGGCTGTTGGCCATGGAGATTGTCATTATGAGCACCCGCAGTCACAAATTTGCCACTTTTCCACCACTGCTAGCCTAACATGCCTGAAACAAATGGCAAGATGGTGCCATTTATTCCCCATTTCATGTACAGAGGGGAAATGGGCTGGCAGAACATAAATCCCATCTTCCCGAAACCTTCCACTATCTCCAGAGGGTAGAATAGCTAAGGAAGCCAAGAATAGTCTGTGTGGCACATACAGTTCTCTGCTCTCCACCAGGGAGAATTGCTGGGAGCCTCAGGAGGGCTGCCAAGGCCCTTTTCACAGACACGCACAATTCCCTCACTTCATCTAATAGCAGTGCTGGCCATGCAAGGAGCCCTACATCAGTTGTCATCTATATCCATCTTCTCACAGGAAAAAAAGTATTTGTCCTCTAAGATGCACCTATAGGTTGTGGGAGCAACTCAGAATTGTGATCAACATGTCCATTTGTCATCCAGGCATCCTTTTTACCCAAGCCTACTCAGGAGTAAGGACTTTGGAAGAAGGAAAAGAGTTTGTAATTAACTAGGATAAGGCATAGCGCATAATCTGTGTATTTAAAAGTACTCTTCTCCCAGACCTATGCTGAGTTAACTGTTCCCTTTGGTTGACCTCAGGAACACCCACTCATAATTCTTTTGGACAATATTGTCTTATTTTAAGGGTTCCTACTTGCTTCACCAAATAAATCACAATGGAGAAGCGTCATTGACGTAGTATTGGGGTTTTTTTTTTTAACAAGGAACCTGAGAATTCCAACAAAGTATGAGATGTGCTACTGGCAGGAAGGATCTGATGGCAAGACACTGCTGGTTCTGTCAGCTCTGCTAGAAAGAGAACCATGGACTAAGCCAGGGGTCCTCAAAGTTTTCAAACAGCGGGCCGGTCCACCACCACCCAGACACCACTGGGGGCCGGATCACAGTCCAAAAGCAGCTGCGGAGGTTGGCTTGCTCACAAAACAGGGGGTAGGCGGGGGGATTGCAATTGGTCCCAGGGGCCGGATTCAGGACCTTGGGGGGCCGGATTCAGGACCTTGGGGGGCCGCATCCGGCCCTGGGGCCTTAGGTTGAGGACCCCTGGAGTAAACCATCACAATGGAGCAGAAGTGTAAATGGGATAGGGATGGCATAGGAGAGAAGCATACGTATTCTGTATCTTGTACCTCTTTACACCCCTCAAAGATGTAAGTTGATTCCAGCCATAGACCACGTATAACAGAGTTCCCTTCTAATGACTTCCTGCTTTGAAGAATGCCACTGTTCCTACAGGCTGGCCCTGTTAGTTGCCCTTGCACAGAATCCATTCCAAGATGCAGTTGGTCACCCTAGCTGCCCTTTCCTCTTCCATCATAAATGCTGCTCAATAAAGGGAGGGGGGTGGTTGATAGGAGACTGCTGCCATCCCCTTAGCAGGGTCTGCTTGCTGGTGGCCTCAAGCCTTGGGGGTTCAGGGCCATTAATCCCAAGTGCTCTCCACTCACTCTGGTGTCAATGAACTGTGAGGAATACAGCATTTCTCGGGAAGTGAAAGAGGGCAGGGTTCTACTTGCCAGGGTAAATGAAGTCATCGTTTAACCGGAGGACCTTTATATGACATGACTGGCCTATCAGGCACTACAGCAGAGATGGGTTGGTCGCGTAAATTGCCAGGAGACGAGTAGAGTATATAGACTATGTTCCAGATTACATTGTGAGACCTATGTATTATCCAGAAACTGTTCCTCCTGCCTAAGGCTCGTGGTGTAGCTGCTACCTCCTCAGTGAATCTTGTCAGGAAGAAGATAAATGTCCATGGTGTGTCTGATTTCTGTCTGCTGCTGTGTCTGAATGGTTAGGGAGCTATTCTGTGAATCGGAAAGGCTGTCTCTCTGGGATAACCTAACTGTGGGCCATTAAATCAGTTCTGACGATGGGCAGAACTTTTGTATGGTTTTCTAGAGAGACAGTACTCAAAAGTAATTTGCCATTCCCATCTTCTGCGGGCATCCTGGGACAGGGCATGTTGCTCAAAGCCCCACAGGCTGGCTCTCTTGGGATGCACAATGAGGAACTGAGCCCCCAAAATATTGCTCTACAGCCATAAAACATATTGATCTATCCAGCCAGCTCTGTGGGGTAACCGACACCCTGTAAAATGTACACAGTACTAAGCACATATAGCCGTTTAAAACTTCTCACAGCCAGTTTTTATTTTGTTTTGTTTTATCCCCCAATAAAGGCAGGGGCTAGAATGTGGATTAGGGGCAGGGGTCCATTGATATCTAACTAGATTAACTGTATAGTTTTTATAATGATGAATTAAGGGCATTGAATTTGCCACTTTGCATATATCGACTGCCATGTTCTCCACTGATAGTAATGCTGATTTAGTGAGCTTTTTCATAGCTCTGTTTTTGATAATTAGAATGACATGACATATACTTTTCTGTCCATGAGCGCAGGAAGGTGGTTGAGAGTGAAATATTGTGTTGCTTCATAGCTGGAGAGGTTTTTCTGTTTGTTTTTTTTTGGGTTTTTTTTTAAAGCCGCATCTCTTTAGTTAAATCTCTGCCCTGTTGAGATTTTGCCACCTGAAGTACAGAATGGCTGCCTTATTCAAATGTGCTTGTTTAAAAGGTGGCAACCTCATGCAAGACTCCATGGTTCTATCGCTACAATTTGAAAAACATGAAGTGCTTTTGTTTGGCTATGATGCCACACTTCGGTCCCTCTACCATTCTGTCTGCACAGTTGAAAGGCCTTTCATTCTAATTTCCAATCCATTACACAACTCTATAGATCTATGCATTTGCACAAGAGGACAGCATTAAGAGCTCCCAAGTTAATACATGGCCATTCATTTCCTCCCTCTCAAGCCCAAACAGGTTGTTTGTTATGTTCCCAGGTATTTTTTTTATTAAGATAAGAAACCACTGAGAAAGCCTGCATTCACCAGATGTACAATGCAAATTCTGTACTACACTGCTTGCTCCCTACAGTTCTTGCCAAAGTAATTGACCTCATTTTCCTCCTCTTTTTTTTTTTTTTTTTTGCTACACACCACTGAAAGTGAAGGGCATAGTGACAATACAAGCCAATGTAGATTTTAGTAGATGGGTGCCCAAACTTTTTGTAAGGAGGGCCAGATTTGGTGGCTGAGAATGTGTCAGGGGCCAGTTGCTCCCTGACCCTGCCACCCCACTGACCCATAAGCCCCACCCACTGACCCCTTGCGCGCGCCAAGCTTCACAAGGTTCCCGGTGTTGCAGGTGGTGGCGGCTTGCCCAGCCTCACATGGTTGCCGGCGGTGCCGGTGGCAGCAGCCTGTGCGATGTCTGGCCGGCCGGCCCATCCAGCCCCACAAGCTTCCCGCCGGTGCTGGTGGTGGTGGCCCACCCCCTCACCCGCCCACCTAGCCCCTCAAACGTCCCAGTGGTGTCAGTGTTGGTGGAAGAGTTTTTAAAAAAAAAACATGGGGGGGAGGGGGGCTAGCCAGCCGCGGGCCACTCAGAATGGCCTGATGGGGCCCCCGGGCCGGACTTTGGGCAGGCCTGTTTTAGTAGTTTAAGTGCATGGCTTCCTTCATAAAATCCTAGATATGTTTTGGTGAGGATGCCAAAAGGCTTTTAAAAAAATTTACTGTAACCCTATGCTACCCTTTGGGAAAGCAAAAATTTAAGAGCAGGTTTTTGAACTTCCTGCGGCCACAGCGAGGGTGCAGTGGCCGCGGGAAAATTTGACAGCCTGCTCTTCGATCCTCATTTTCCCAGAAGGTAGCACCCAAAGCATTTGTAACCTGGGGTACCACTGTATTCAGGTTGAATTACTGTATTGGCACTTTGCGAAAAATAAGTGGGTTTTGAATCGCAATTTGGGCACTCGGTCTTTAAAAGTTTCGATAAAGAGGGTATCAGTAAGTTTGTTTTCCTATATTGTAAAGCTAGAACTAAGGGTCATCCCATTATGCTGAAAGGTGGGAGATTCAAGAGAAATCCAAGGAGGTGTTCCTCTGTGTTGTCTCTAATCATTCTGTTTCAACCTCCTTATATAAATAGGATGCTATTTTTTCTCCCTGCCTTATGAAAATTTTCTTTTAGTTCTTTATTTTTTCCATCTGTTCTTATTTTGAATTGCTATTTTGAATTCAAATGTGCTTATTTGCTTATTTGCTCTTTTTATTATTATGATTTGATTATTTACCTCATGTTGGTCTGATTGATTAGTTTTATTTACTATTTTAAGTTGTTTAATCTGTTTTTGTATTTTGCCTATGTATGTAAAACACCCAGAGTAGCTTTTTTGCTAGATGGTTGTGGTAAATAAATAAATAAATAAATAAATAAATAAATAAATAAATAAATAAATAAATAAATAAATAAATAAGACAACTTTGGGATTTACTGTTCCAATTTGTAGTGATGGCCACCAGCATAAGTAATGTAGTTTTCTCAAGAGATTAGAGATGTTTGTGAAGGCTATAGTGCTCACAGTCATGAAGGCTAAATATTGCCTCCAATATCAGGGCAAGGGATGATTACTCATCTATTACGGTGAACGGAGCACTGTCCCACCTCTGATTTCCTTCAGATGTCCCACTTCTGCTTGCCTCCCTTACCAGAAGCACAAAATCTCTGAGTCTGCTTATGTGTGAGGTGACTGTTCGCTTGCCCCGTCTTCTTCTTCTGCTTGTTTGTGTGAATATGCCCATGCGTGTGGGAGAATAGTCACTTTTTGCTTCTGGCTCCATTGCTTTCCTTTCCCTTCCACCAAGCATAATGGGTATCAGCTACCACTAGAGGCAGCAAGTTTTTGTTTACCTGTCGCTTGTGGAACATAAGTTCGGGAGTCCTGTTCTACTCACATGTGTCTTGTAGGTGCCCTAACAAGCCTCTGTCTGGTGGAATAGATTCCCCCATTCTGCATAGCACTTACACGCCGTCCAATCAAATGTATTTCCTTTCCATTGTACAATCATACTTCTCCTACACCTTGCTGGCCAAGTTGGTAAAAGTCCCTGCTTCCAGCACCCACTTCTTTGATTCTAGCAGAAAAGGACACCTGAGAACTCTAACTAGTAGATCTTCCAACATACACTGAACACACACTGAGCAAAACCATGTTCTATTTGTCCTTGAAGAAGGTCTTGTCAGACTCCTCCTTGCAGGCTCCTGGCACTATGTCAGACAGGTGGATTCACACCTGGAAGGCTGTTGTCAAAGGAATGTTTACCAATGGCTCCTCCTCATCCTAAAGGGCAATTTTGCATGGCAAGCTTCAGGGTTCTCTGCTGGGCTCCGTGCTGTTTGATATGCTTCATCAGTGATGTTGATGAAGAGCCAGAGAGAATCTCGATCAGTTCTTGCAGGTGACATAAGCTAACATATTCCGGGGGGGGGGGGGTTAAATTGTCTTGATAAACAGGAAAACTGGGGTGAATTACACAAAATGAAATACAGGTTGGAAGTTTGGGTTTCAAAAAGTAAGAAATTGAAGTCAAATCCAGCAGTTGTGGAGAAGGGCTCCTTCCTCTGGCAGTAGTAAATGTGAAAAGGGGATTGAGAATCATAGTTGATAAGCTAACTTTATAGTGTATATGGTGTAACATCAAAAGAAGAAAAAGAAAACCGCAGTAGTAGTAATAGCAGTGATTTCAGGATGTTATGTCTTTCTTTCTGCCCCTCGTGGCACAGTGGTTAAATGCCTGTACTACAGGTTAAACTGTGCTCACGACCTGGGGTTCAATCCCAGGTAGCCGGCTCATGGTTGACTCAGAATTCCATCCTTCCCGGGTCGATAAAATTAGTACCCAGCTTGATGGTGGGGGCAGTGTGTAGCCTGCATACTGTAATTAAACTGTAAACCGCCCAGAGAATACTTGAAGTGGTATGGGGCGGTATATAAGCAGAACACTTTGCTTTTGCTTTTTGATTAACAGAACTTTCCCAGTAACAAGAAGTGATTGTTCTATCTAATTCTTCTTTTATTTGAATAATGGGTCCATTTCTTGCCACCACACATGAAAAAATAGACAAATGTAAGCAGGCTCAAAATAGGAGTACTGAAAATGGTTAACAGTGTGGTAGGCTAGTCCTATGGTGAAAAGGTGGAAGGAACCCAATACGTGGAAGTGGGGAACAATACTGAGAGGTAGAGGTGTGCAGGTTTGTGTTTAGGGATGACAACTCAGAATTCTAGGAGTTGTAGTCCAAACATAAATCTGGATATCTCTAAGGAGAAGGAATATGATAGAACTCTTTACCTACTTGAAGAGCTCTCATGTCCAAGGAGAGGAAGTTGTGGCTATGTTTAAATCAGGATGAGAATCGTTTGGAATTTTGGATTAAAGCTCCGCAAAATCCCACCAGGCTGTTGGAGATGTCCCCACTCTGGCTTTCCTGCATCAAGTGAGCAGTTAAACTAGACGATCAGCAAAACGTCTTCCAGACTTTTTGCAATTCTATGGAAATAACTCAGCACTAAAACTAAATGACCTCAGGAACGCCATAATGTTTGGATGTCTATGCCTGTGTAGAAACCCATGTAGAGATGCCTGGACATCCTCTAGCACAGTTGCAGACAGTCAGTGGTCTTGTTACACAAGTCATCCTCAGATCAAGTACCTACTAAAGTACCTAAACTCTCTGTTTCCCTTTGTGTGGTTTTACTCCTAAACTCTCAAGCTGGGAATCAGGCGCCCATGTAGGAGTAATGTCAAATCAAAATGAGGTTTAAAAGCTGTCCCCAAGGATGCCACACTGTGCCCTAACCCATGATGCTCTGATACCTTTGCATCTTGTGGCAACCAACATTAAGTAGAGTCACACCATGAGTAAAAATGCTACCAGATTTGGTTTTGTGGTTGTACTTTTGTGGTCATACTTGTCAGCGGGGATGAATCTCTCACACCTAATTTCAGGAGGAGCTGAGTGTTTCTTTCATTACCAAAACAGATATCAGCCACTTTCTAGTTTCCATCTCCTGTCAGAGCTACAGATGGCCACCAAGTCGTTCTGAATTCTAGGCATTTCATAATAGTCCGGCACTGTCCAAAGTCTGGCTTTTAAGAATTCCTGCTCTTATCACAAGGCAGACACTGATTCATATGCATACATAAACCTCTGTGGCCATGCCTTTGTAGCTGTCTTGGTTACCAGAACCATTTTGCACCTAGCTCGACACAACTCTCTCTATTAGTCACACAAGGTGGAATGATCACAAGTAAGATTCTAGACCAAGATGTATCCACGCTCTTCAAGGCAGCTACTGGGAAGCAGAGATAGCCAAATGAGACACTGGTGGAGGCAGCAATACCAGTGACACTCAAGCTAATTTTTGTTCATACTGACAAGAAGTTAACCGCTGCTGAACTTTCTTTACCACAGAAAACCTATGATGAGATAGTTCAAAACGAAACAAGCGATAGGGCTGGAAGATGAGACTCACAGGTAAGAAAACTCTCAATCAGCTACTGGGGTAGAAGAAAGGACAAGTATGAATAGCTCTGTCACTAATGGCACAACTAGATTAAATCCAAAAGGAGATATAGTGGCTGATGTGCATAGAAGTGAAAGGAAAGTCTAATGCTGCACAGCATATATAATTGGAAAATGGAACATGCAAAGTATGAAGCAAGGTAAGTTGGGAAATATAAGGAAAAAAATAGAAAGTACAAGCACTGTAATGCTTTGTGTCACTGAACTGAAATGGATTAGATCCAGATGTTTTCAGTTAGACAACTACAAAGCATTGTACTCTGAAAATGATGAAAATCAGAAGAAATTGGGTGCTCTAATACAAAAGCAAAATGTAGCACAAGCAGTTAAGGGCTGTAATTAAAATGACCAAATAATATGTGTCAGATTCCATAAAAAACCTATCAGCATAACCATAGTTCCAGTGTATGCTCATACTGTTGCTGAAGAATATTAAACTGAAAGCTAAAAGAGCAACAGGGAAGTGCCCTATGTGACCTGGAGATAATAAAGAGAAGGTAGAAGCAGTATACTGAAGAATAAATTAAATGATGACATACTTCTTTGTAGAGGAATCCTATGATGAAAAACCTGAAAGTGAAGTGAAAATACTCTGAAAGGATTCGTTCCTACTAAGAGGAATAATAAAATAGAACCATAGAATCATGTAGTTGGAAGGGGCCTACAAGCCCACCAAGTCCAAATTCGTGTTCAAGGCAATATTTTCTCAAGGCTAAACTTGCCCAGTTCTTTGAGTCTTTCCTGCTAGGACTTCATTTCCAATCCCCTAATCATCTTCTGAAATAGAGATGTGAAGGTCCAGGAAAAAATGGAAAATTTCTGGGGAGGGGGGTCCATTTTCCCCCTGAAGCCTTTTTGGTTTGTTTTGTTTAAAAAAATGGATAATTTGAAATAAGAAAAAGAAAAGATGATGAAATATGAATAATTGTTAATTCTGGATTTTTAAACATTGTTTTGTAGAGGTTTTTTGTTCCAGATAAAGTAATAAACAGTTCAGGAGATTGTTACTCCACTTATAACAATTACAAATAAATATTATTTTAAAAGTAAATTATGTTTATAATAATTGTTTGGCTATACTATATTTTAATATGCTAGTTGTGATAAATTTATGCCAAGTCAAATTGTCCATACAGTGGAACCTTGACTTACATGCTGCTTGACTTGCAGCATATTTGACTTGCAGCAAGAAGGGGTCTGTTTGACTTGCGCCGCGGGCTCTGACTTATAGCTCAGAGCCCCGGCACAAGGCCCCGGAACCGGGCGGCAGCCATGACCCAGCATCGCGGCTGCCGCCTCCAAACTGCTCCTGCCTTCTTCCTCTCCTCCGGTAGCGGTGGCTTCAGCGAGGCCAGCTCCAAGCACCTGGAGCTGGTCCTTGGCCTCGCCGAAGCCGCCGCTGCTGCCGGAGGAGAAGAAGGGCCGGGAGCTCGGGGCTGGCCTCGCTGGTTAGACAGTCGGCTCAGTCTTGTAAAAAATCTGGCTGCAGAATTCTGGTCTACAATGGAAGCATTTTAGTTGGGGAGCTGTAAAGTTGTGGGACTCTAATAGTAAGCATAGAGTTGTTCAGAACTTGGAACGTCAGGTTAAAAATCAGTAAATCTTAAATGTTAGACATTGTTGCTATGAACATTAAAAAGTGGAGGTGTATAACTTGTGGACTATAATTCCACTGCTTCCTCCTCTCTTTGAAGAGACATTTCATTTACATCCCCGGAAGGAATCTCCTATCCCAGTCAAATTTGTGTTAAATTGCTGTTTTGAGGGGGTCTTTTTCATCATCTGGAATGAATTAATCCACTTTCCCATTACTTTCTATGGGAAAAGTTCGTTTGACTTAAGGCATGTTTGACTTATGTCTAGACCTCCGGAACGGATTAATGACGTAAGTCAAGGTTCCACTGTAGTCATATTTTATGTTCCTAAAGCAGCAGAATGACTTTCAAGCTGTAAAATGGGGGAGTGCTAGTGTAGCATTTTTCCCCCAATTTTTCCAAAGATTTCAGGTTTTTTCTGAGCTTCAAAATTTCCAGAAATTTTGCGTCTCTGTTCTGAAGTTGATCCAATTTGCCAGCATCCTTCTTGAAGTGCAGTGTACGGAACTTAAGATGAGGACTAACTTGAGCTTAATAGAAGATAACTAGTGTCTCATGGGACTTTGGCAGTATACTTCTATTAATGCAACCGAAAATAGCATTTTTATTTTTTTATAGCCACATTGCACTGTTGGCTGATATTCAGCTTGTGATCTACGGCAATTCCAAGATCATTCCTGCTTGTAATATTGCTGAGCCATGATATCCCCCATCTTGTATGTTTGGTATCTTTTCCCCCAGGAGTTGTACTTTGCATTTATCCCTGTTAAATTTCATTCTGTTATTTTCAGCCCAGTGCTCAAGCTTATCTAGATCATTTTGAATTTTGTTTCTGTCTTTCTATTCCTCCCAAATTTTGTGTCATCTGTAACTTTGATTAGCATTCTCTGCACCCTTTGATTCACATCATTAATAATAAAAATGTTGAGCACTCGGTCCAGAACTGACCCACTTTTTACCTCATCATCCTCTAAGTATGATTCTGTAGCCAATTATGTGTTCATCTGATGGATGTTCCATCCATCCTACACCCAGTTAGCTTGCTAATCATGGGGCAATTTGTCAAAAACTTTGTTTAAATCTAAATATACTACGTCTGTGGCATCCCCTCTGTCTATTAGGAAGGTTGCCCAATCAAAAATGAGCTCACTTTGGTCCGGCAGAGTTTGTTCTTGACAAATCCATGCTGGCTGCTAGTTGTTACTGCATTGTTTTCTAGCTGCTTGCATAGTAAAAGCTTTATAAGCTGCTCCAGAATTTTCCCTGGACTGATATCTGGCTGATTAGTATGGGTTCCTCCTTTTTTGCCCTTTTTAAAGAGAGGGACACTATTAGCTCTCTTCTAGTCATCTGGCACTTCACCCATTTCCTATGGTTTTAAGAAAATAATTGACAGTAGTTCTGAGAGTTTTCAGCCAGTTCCTTCAATACTCTTAGATGTAGTTCAATGAGTCCTGGAGATATGAAGTCATTCAAGGTAATAAGTTATTCCTTGAGTACCTTCTTTTTTTCAATCTCCAGCTTCAATCCTGTTCCCTCCATTTGCACTTCACATTTGTCCAGAGGGTCACAGACTCTCCATTGGGAAAAGACTGAACTAAAATAGGAATTGAGCCCTTCTGCCATTTCTTTGTCATCCCTTATTATTTTTCCATCTCCATTGAGTAGCTGAACCACTGTTTCTTTTCTTTGTCTCTTGCTACCTACATACTTGAAGAACACTTTGTTGCTTTAAGTGTCTCTAGCTAATCTCAGCTCATTCTCTGCTTTTGCCTTCCCAATGCCATCATGGCTATTTGAAATGTGGTATACTAGAGGAGAGCTTTGCAGATACCCGGGGCTGCCAGAAGGACAAACAAGTGGGTCGTAGATCAAATCAAGTCTGAACTATCTCTTGAGGCAAAAATGATGAAACTTGGACTGTCCTACTTTCAGCATATCATGAGAAAGCAGGATTCTCTGGAAAAATGCAATAATTCTGTGAAAGCTTGAAGGCAGCAGGAAAAGAGGAAGACAGAATACAACATGGACTGACTTCTTACAGGAAACCACAGGCTTGAATTTGCAAGAGCTGAGCAGGGCTGTTGAGGGCTGGACATTTTGGATTGCTCCTTCACAGGACCACCATAAGTTGAAGGCAACTTGACAGCACATCATAGCACCAAGAACATAATGACTCAAATCCTGTTGCTTAACATAATAATTTACACTAAAGTAAGCTCATTGACTCAATGGGGATTTAGTGAGTGAACCCTTCCATGTCTTCCATAGATTCATAAGGGCCCACTCTAACTGTGACTTATTACTATGTAAATTAGCTATGTGACTTACTCAGTACATTGTAGCTAGAGTAGACCTAGTATTAAAAAATGAAAATTGTATAAAACTTGATTCACCATACCCCATTGATTCAATGGGTCAACTCTACTTTGATTTGTATTATGCAAGCAACAGCATTTTGACATCTGAAACCTGGTTGCTTAGTGGAGTAAGCAATAACTAGAGTAGGCCCATTGAATAAATAGAAACTATGGAAGAGTTGACTTCCCCTTTCCTTATTGATCCAATGGGCCTGCTCTAGTTGTGACCTTCTACTAGATTTTAGCCAGTATATCCAATCTTCAGCTATTCTCCAATTAGAGGTCAGAGGCACTGCTTCATCAGGGGAAACTCTACAAGATCTGCCTTCAGGGTAGACCAAAGGCAGAGTGTAACAACATAAAAAGTGACTTGCATACACTTGCACTAAGATTAACCCAATACCGTGAGGGAGAGTTCTTTTTCTTGAAACGCGAGTAGTCCAAGAAGCCTCAAAATGCTGAATCAACCCAGGATTTTCATCAGCGGCTTCGTCAAGGAAGCTGCTGGAGATCCACCACCACCACCCAACATCCTCTAACAAAAGCAGAACATGGGACCACATATTTATACACTGGCTTCCCTCCTAGTTGGTCTATAGGAGGACTTAAATAAGTGGTCATTGTAGAGGCTTTGTGCAGGCAGACAAAGATCTTCCCAGGCTTCCTATTAAGAATATTTAAGTGGAAATTCCATAAATGACTGCACCCACACATGAAGTGCCATGTTTTTGAAAGCAAGAAAAGCAGTCATCTCCTGAAATAGCCCTCTTATAAAAACAGCAGCTAACCTCAGCTAGGTTCAGAGTTCAGCTGAGGGCAAGGACGTTGCACGAAACCTGTTTTCACGGTCACTGGCACCAAGCCAGATTTGGAAGAAAGAAATTTAGCCTCGTTCTTGGCTCTTCCCCATGAGGCTGGCTTCATGGGGAAGAGAGGCATCGGCTACCAGACCCCTTCAGCTTCCTAGCCTGTTCATCCTTAGGGCCACCGCTGTCCCACTGAAGGGACCAGGTTCTTCATATCTGTCATTGTGATAATTATTATGTTCTATATTTCATTGTTTATAATGTGTGCCCATTTTGTCATTTTTGTTCTCAGACCAGAGTAGCTCCTGGGCTAGATGTGTGTGTGTGTGTGTGTGTGTGTGTGTGTGTGTGTGTGTGTGTGTGTGTGTGTGTGTGTGTGTGTGTGTGTGTGTGTGTGTTGTGTGTGTTGTGTCATTACAGTCGCGCCTTCATGTCCATGGAGTTTTCTTGGCAGGAATACTGGAGTGGTTTGCCAGTTCCTACTCCAGGAGCCTACAGCACCTGGTATTCCTTGGTGGTCTCAGATTCAAGTACAAACCAGGGCTGACCCTGCTTAGCTTCCAAAATCAGGCGAGATTGGATGTGCTTAGGGCATCTAGGCAGCTAGATAGGCAGTATATAAATCAAAAACTGTAAATAAATAAACAAATTGTGGTCAACGAAGCAAGAAAATTGCCAGGGGAACCAAGCATTCAAGATTTCCCCTAACCATAATCACTGGCAATTTTCTACCACAAAGTTCCAGATTCATGTTTGGAATAAACATGGATCTAGATCTAGAACACTAATATCATCTGATTGCTGGGTTCTGATGAAAAGGGTAAGGAGTTTATTGCTATCCAGATGCTGCTGGTGTCTACCTCTGTCAATGATCACTGAGGATGACTGACAGGATTTATAATTCTATAACATCTGGAAAGCCAGAAGCTTCTCATCTCTGCTGCTAGAAAAGGACCTTCTTCTTTCATGTGGATCTGTCTATGTACTGGGACCAGGAGCTGAATCTCCGTTACAGTTGCTGTCAGTGAATTGACGAGTGATTACCTGGATCAGGGCCTTGCAATATTCATAATTCTGTTACATTTCCTCATGAATCTGCCACCCTCACAGCACACCAATGAGCTACTCAGGTTTCTACCCCCCCACCCCCCCACCCCAAGGAATACATTCCAGGATTAGATGTGTTCTATCAAAATTAAATCCAACCCAGGGAAGAAGTGGGTGGGTTAGAAAACCCAGCCACTTCCCCCAATAATAGCAACTTGTATCACATACCTGAGTAAAGGACCCAAGCAGAAACATCAAGCTTTCCAAAGATGGCAGGACTAAGAGACAGAAGTGCAGTACCAGCCAATAGCAGCAGTAATAAAAAGGTTGCCCCCTCCTCCCATTTTTTTTACAAGGGAAATTGCACAAAGAGTTCTCATCAGCCATAATTACACATTATCTAAGCCAAAATATAAACACCCCAATATACTCTAGAAATTAAGGTATTTCCAGAGTAAATTTTAAGGAAGTGAATCATGGCGGAGGCTCCCTCGAGGTCAAGGGTGTCAAAGTGATTGCCTTTGAAGGCAATAACTGGCTGGAGATTTTATAAGGTACAGTTTTTCTCACCCCTGAAACCTGACAAAATTCTACCTCTGACTCAAATATTAATGGTGTGGGAGTCCTGCTTTAGTTGGCCTGCAGTCAACTGAAGCTGGTTTATTAGTAGGTCACCAAAAGTATTATGATGGAGGCTGGCATACTGATATACTGTACTGCATAAACATAGTCTAGAGGGGAAGAGCTGTCACTCCAAGGCTTCTTCATGACATAACAGCTTATCTTGAAGTTATATGCCTCTTATTTAACCCTTCCACTCCTTTATATGCTTTGTTAGTCAGTCTGAGTCACCTTGGACAAGTCTGGTGACAGAATTAGCTTCCTACTGGGCGGAATTGCTTTAGAATCTCAGCACCTTCAGCCATTACGATTAATTGTAAATCAGCTGAATGCAGACTATGAGCGTGTATTTATTTGGAAGCAGAAGACACAGCAGGATCAAAACTATAGCTCATACTTCTCCCTGAGAGGTATATGGTATCAAAAATGTAAATCAGAGGGCACATGAGTAAATCGCTATAAGTATGTGCATAAAACAATCAAAGTTTGAAGTCTGAAGTTGATTCAGGTTTATAATGAAAGTCATGATTCTGTAATATAACAACTGTAGAAAGAACCGTCTCTCAGAAAACTCAGTAAGCATGTGCCAATCATGGTAGCATGTACATTACAACAACCCAGTAAATGTATAAAATCACTACAATAGTTAGGAAAATTCAATTTTATTTTATTTTTCTGTATCTGAAATTATATTAGATGGTGGCCATACCATCATCTGAGATCAGTTAGACGACAACTACGCCTGGGGTACCATCAGCTAAAAGGCCATAATCCAGGTGCCAGACAATATTTTACATGAAAATGTATTTTATTTCATTTTATTTGGATGCCCAAATGGATGCACTCTTTCTGGCCATTCCCTTTCAAGAGAGAGGCAGCAGCATTACTCACTCACCAGAATGTCTGAGACATTTTCAGGAGGAGCCCCATCCAGAGATTATCACAGTCACTAACTCATGAATGATGATGCCAGCCACGATCTTCTTGTCAATAGTGATGGGGCCATCAAATTTTGAAGGTTTATTGTATGCATTTATATGTATGTCTGTTACTCATCCAATTCAAAATTGGATGTAGACTTATAAAGGTGACATATTGCTCCTACCAAGAACCTACCTCTGTCCCACAGCCTCTCTTTCTAAGGAAAAACTTATGGAGAGAGAGAGACGCACACAACACATGGAGCCCTTAATGCTGCAGCGAGCATGAATATCAGCATCTAAGGCCTAGCTGTTTCACATATTTCTCTTCAGAAATTCATAGCTTGGAATAATTAGTTGCAGTTAACAAATTCCTTGTGTTTAATTCCTTTCCCATAGCAGTTGTAGCTTTTTGTTACTTTCATACGTTCATGACATAGCTGCATCCAATGATTCAAATGCTGGCTTGCGGACTGCAATTGGGTTTTGAAATGAAGACAAGGTGGGTGAGAGGAAACTGAGTTTTGTCCACTGGAAAATAGAAAGAGGTGGTCAAGAGGCCCAGTGGTGGGCCATGAGATGGTCAACTAACATCTAAGTTCTACAGGGCCTCCAACTACGTACATGCGGAGAATGTAACAATGCTCAGGTTCAACCTGGGGCCTAAAATATTAATTAATTTTAGAAGTAATTTGGCTTCAAAAGCCATTCTCCAGTTAATGGTGAACAATTATTCTTTGTTAGCTACACTTGTCTCGTGCCTGTTCATATAAGGCGGCACATATACCCCCTTTTTTCCTCACTCTTTCAACTTACAAGATGGGGAGGACAAGAGAAAACCACAAGTCGACCAAAATGTTTCCTGGCTTTGTGAAGAAGATACAGTAGTAAAAAGTGGAGAGCTTTCAGCCCAAACCCACATATGGAATGGGTACACTGTATTTCAATATGCTATATGTTCATTTAGTGTCTGTACTCTGATATAAACTGGTAAGTGGGTTTGAGGATTCTTGATAGAACTGTCTTAGTCTGAGACTGCTTTATTCCCTCAAAGAAGGACATGGAATATTGTCATAGTATGGGTAAATTGTTGTTTTCCATACCTGGCATTCTCCTTATCAGTTGGCAGGAAATCAGGAAAATCTATCTTATTCTCTATAGTGGCTGGCCAATTCTGATAACGCACTAGACAATTTTTTTAAAAATACAAAGGGAAAAAAACCCAAAATGTGTCCCTTGACAAATAATGGTATAAAGCCTTGGAAACTCCTCTCAAAATCCCTTTTAAAAATACCTTTAGATGATCCTAAAACATAATTCTTCAGAGTAACTGGTTGTTAGTTAGGAGTTGCTTTGCAACTATAGTAGTTATTAGAGATGGGCACGAAACGAGCAATTTTTTGTTTTCATTTTCATTTTTTCATTTTGTTATGTAATGAAACGCGAATTTTGTCTCCAAAATGAAACGAAACGAAACGAAACAACAGAAATTTTGTCGTGCATTTCGTTTTCGTTGCGGCAAATACATTGAAATGTAATGAATGCTAACAAAACAGCAAGTTTTCGTTTTCGTTTTCGTTTTCGTTTTTTCATTTCGTTACGTAACGAAACGAAAATGAAAATGTTTGCAAAAAATTCACGAAAAACAAAAACGAACCAAAACGGACCCCCTAAATGACAAACAAAACACCATTTTTTTTTAGTCGTGCCCATCTCTAGTAGTTATATTATTTGTTACCCAAGAAATGACTGTGCAGGTAACAATGTTACATGTAACTCCTTCAAGCTCTGTTTAAGAATAAAGACAAGTGCTGCATGATGGGCGGCCAGCAGCCACCATTCACCTCAGGCCCCAGTTCTGCTACCTCTTATTACCGTATATACTCAAGTATAACTTGGGGCCCCTAATTTAAACCCAAAAAACTGGGAAAATTTAATGACTCAAGTATAAGCCTAGGGTGGGAAATGCAGCAGAGCCTGGCAACTCCTCCTTTGTGAGCTGAGCGTGTGTGTGATGTTTAAAATGACTTTTAGCCACCGAGGCAAGTGCTTGAGTTGGTGGCTAAAAGTCATTTTAAACATGGGGGGGTCAGGAGAAGTGGCACACAATGTTTAAAATGACTTTTAGCCACTGACCCAAACTTGCCTCAGTGGCTAAAAGTATTGACCCGAATATAAACTGAGGACCCCTTTTTTCAGCCCAAAATTAGGGCTGAAAAACTAGGCTTATATTCGAGTATATACAGTAAATCTTCTGGTAAAAAGAAGATTCAACCTCAGAAAGGATTCCAGGATTCCTTTTCCAACTCTTCTCTCTGCTGTCCATGCTTCCATCCTTTTCTCCATCGCCAATTCATTACAGCTTCTTTTATCTCAGAACTCTTGAAGGTGCAAGAGAGGTCTGAAGTCACTCTGGCAATAAAGCAAACCTTGCACTGTAAATTTCAGGCAAGAAATACACAGTACATTTCCTGTGTAAAGTCTGCCATGGTCCAGAGTTTTCTTGTAGTTTTAATTCTGTGAAAGAAGCAATGGCCTGCTGTGGCCTGCCACACTTTAGCCATCAAAACAGAACTATTTCCCCCCTAATGTTCATAGCATGCCTTGTTGAGTAAGACTTTAATTAAAGTGAAATTAATAGAATATACTATCCATCATGGATAGAGGCTGGCGAAATTAATTCTCATGATTTTATTAGCAAAACATAAACTATTCATTGTTTGTGAGGCCTTTAATTGCTGTTTTCTGCTTGGTATTTTTACTGTTTTCCCTTTGCTGTTTTTGAGCCATGTGTTTTTACCCTTGCGACTTTAATAGTTTTCATTGATTTTGGTTTTTCATTGATTGTTTTTCATTCGTTCCTCTACCTCTTTTTTAAAAGCTACCTTGAAGTTAAATGTGATCCATCATGTGAAGCTAGATATGATAAGGAGTAGAAGCCATCTAATTAATTAGCTAGATAATTAAATCACAATACCACAGAAGGTAACAAGCTGAAATGGAGCAACTAGCATGATTAAGAGTTCAGGTTTTGAATAATGAAAAAGAAAGCCTCTGGAATGCAAAGAGCATGCTTATAATATTCAACAGAAAACTGAAAAGAATCAATTAGCCTGCAGTATTTCAAGGCGGCTTAGTTAAGAAAGAAAGATGTTACAGTACTGTTAATGTTTACCACTTATTATCTACTTTCCAGAAGAAAGGCTAGGAGTGAAATCAAAGTCTGAGACATTCACATTTTGCTACCTGATGCATAATGGCAAATTATATGTACAAATAAACACACAGAGAGGTATATAGGTCCCCAGCCATTTTTGGTGGCTGAAACAACAACAAAGATGGTTACTTCACATCCTTCCTCATTCTGAGATGACGTTCATTGCGTGATAACATCATTCACGGTCACGTGGTTTTGTCCCGGTTCTGTTCCTGTTTCCATGTACCCCGGGCGTGATTGATGGTATTGTGACGACTCTTACCGCACGTCCTTGTTTTGTGATAACATCTGTACTTCCTTGCCTTCATTTGCCCCCTTTTTTGTCCAACCTTCCATTTTTTGATATTTTGAATCTCCATAACTTGGCCTTCCATGCATTAAAAAGCAAAGTTCGAGGTTTTATGTCTTTTTATCTCTCTGCACTGCATTGCTAACGCCATAGGGAATGTAATGGCGAATGGCACTTCGCACTCCTGCCACTAGATGGAGAATGTGTTCGTTCCGCGACAAGCCTTACTTCACTGGCTCTTATCTCAAAAGGTATGGCTCATCACGCTTAAATCCCAGTTCAGGGGCCGTGGTCGGGACGAACTCCCATTGTCACGCAATGGACGTGCAGTAACATTTCTTCATACCGGTCCCAAGCGGGACAGTGAACAGTGATGAGAGGGACGTGAAGTAACCGCCAAAATCACATATCTCCCCCCCCCGCCGCCTTTAAAGTACAATAATAAACAACTTTAAATTCCCTGTGTTTCCCCAACACCAAAACCAGCTGCTAATGGGGGAGTTGGCCCTGGTGCAATCTGTATGGCAGTATTTGGTGGGTGGAGTTCTCTCCATCTCTAAAGCTGACAGCATTGACCATGGTACAACAAAACACCAAACAAAGTACCTTGCCTCCCACCAAGAAGAGATGTATAGTGCCAGGATCTTGACATATAGATATTTTGGCCTGCTGCCCTAATAACATCTGATATAGTTGTGCTGCTAAGCACAAGACAGCCATGAGTGGTGATGATGTGGCCCAGTGCTCAGATTCTGTACGAAGATGGCAGCAAAGCCCTGGACATCAAAACTGCTGGTTATAGAACAGAGAAATGGAAAGGAATGCCAGACTCTGAGCACACAGTGGTCCTCTTGGTTCCTTGTGTAGACCACCTGCTTTGTGTTTCCTCCTACCCAGGGAGAAGCAACTGGGGGTGGTATTCAACTCAGAGTGGTTGGGTTTGGTCCCTTCCAGTAGCAAATTGTTGCACCCTCTAAATTCTGGCACTTATGGCTAGAGCCCTGGTTTCCTGCCTCAAGCTCTACTGCCTGAAACATGGAGGGGGAAGCCTTTATCCATCCAGATGTTTTGGACCTTAACACTCAGGACCATCAGCCAGCATGAGCTGTTGTCCAAAATGCCCCTTCTTTGATATGGTGAAGGGGTTGGAGTGTGCAGTGAAGCCGAGAGCAATGCTATTAGGCCCAGACTCCATTAGGACCCTGGACATCTAGATCAGTGGTTCTCAACCAGTGGGTCCCCAGATTTTCCTGGACTGCAACTCCCAGAAGCCTCCACTGCTCACTGTGATGGAAGGGGTTTCTGGGAGTTGCAGTCCAGGAACATCTGGGGACCCACAGGTTGAGAACCACTTATCTAGGTCATCACCTAATGGCCACAGGTAAGACTCTAGTTCCTGGACTGCAACTCCCAGAAGTCCTCATCACTAGATGAGCTGTCAGGACCAGAATCAGCAGTACACCTCCATTTGAAGGGAAAAGGCCACTCTTTCAAAGATGAGGATGTACACATATTAGACAAAGAAGAGAGGTGGTTTGAGAGAGGAGTAAGGGAAGCCATTCATGTCAGCATTGAAAATCCCTCCCTCAACAGAGGTGGGGGGCTCCGGCATAGTCTAGCTGCTACTTACCAGGCTGTACTTTCCACAGTACCAAGGCAAATCAAGGAGCCTTCACCACCAGGTCACAGCTAACGACCCATTCTTGACAGCTAACGACCCATTCTTGATGGGTTTCAGCACCTTAGGCCATTGTTTACCTTAAGGCCATGGACACTAATGTCTCCCTAACGAGCCTATTCAGGCTTTGTTCATCTTATGAGCCAATCAGACAAGGGGACAAGAGGTCAAGCTGACTATAAGAAGGTCTCTTGCACTAGCTGTATTCAGACCGATGAAGCTGTTTGGATGAACAGCGAAACGTTTCTATCTCTCAAAAAAGAAGTCCAGTAGCCATGACTCAACTCCCAGATGATGCTCAAACTAACTTTTTTTTTTTTTACTGAACAGAAAGTGGCAATGGCAAACCCTCATTCAGCTTTCCTGACTTTGAAAGCCCTATGATGAGATAATCCAAAATTAAACAAGGGATAGTGCTGGAAGACGAGAACCCCCAGGTGGTAAAGCACTCAATCAGATACTGGAACAGGACAAATACGAATAGTTCTGTCATTAGTACCAAAACAAAAGCAGGAACAGATTGTGATACTGATTATGAATTGTTAATATCCAACATTAGATAAAATTTGAAAAATAACATTAAAAGAACAACAGCACCAAAATATAATTTAACTTAATAAAAGGATGACAGACTTCTCTAAAGAGGAATCCTATAATGAAGAGCCTGTAGTTCTTGAAAATGAAATGAATGCTACTTGAAAAGCATTAGGAAGAAATATATCACCAGGAGAGCTGTAATACTGATAGAACTACTGCATTTCAACCAGTACATAGTGCTTAAAGCACTGTCTTGTTGGTTTACAATTTTTAAATTTTATTTATTTATTTATTTATTTATTTATTTATTTATTTATTTATTTATTTATTTATGTTAATATACCACCCATTTAACAGATTGCTACTATGGGTTGTATACAACAGAAGTGGAAGAAACTACAATAGAAATTAAAAAAACAACATTTATATAAAACATAAATTATATAAAATATCCAGAAGAAACCAACTGTAATTGTGTTTTGGACAAGAAGCTACTGTTAGAGCAGAGTTTGAAAAGATAAAATGCTTTCCTATTGGCTAAAGGGTTATCAGACATTTTATTCACTCTTATGCTCAATCAGAACATATATGGAAACATAGATTAGATTCAAAGGCATGAAAATTGATGGGACAGACATCAGTAATCTAAAATGTGCAGATGGGGCCATCTTACTTGCAGAAAGCAGCTCTGACTTTAAATGACTTGTATTGAAAGACGAAAGTGTCGAAGCAGGACTGCAGTTGAATATTAAGGCCATGAAAATCTTGATTGCAGAAGAACTACACAACTTTAAGGAGCCTCATGGTGCAGTGGTTAAAGCGCAGTACAGTGGTAGCTTGTATAAAGGAATTGAATCGTTCCAAATGAAATTATGTTAAGCAAATTTTCCTTTATACAAATTTTCCATAGGAATGCATTGAAAAACCCATTTTATGTTGTATGGATTTGCCCCATAGGCGATTCTGTTAAAGCAAATTTCCCCTATCTCTGGAATATTTATGTTGTACAAATTTTATTTTATACAAATTGTTTGTTATACAAGGGTCCACTGTACTGTTGTCCAGACTTTGCTCACAGCCTGAGATTCATCATGCCAGGCTTAGGTAACTTGGCTCAAGGCTGACTCAGCCTTCCCTCCTTCTGAGGTTGGTGAAACTGAGTACCCAGCTCACTGGCTGGGGAGCAGTCTATAGCCTGCCTAGTTAAATTCTTGAAGACAGGCTTCTCTGGAAAAGACAATAACACTGGGAAAGATGGAAAGCGACAGGTAAAGAGGAAGAGCAAATACAAGATGGAGTGACTCCTTAAAGGAAGTCACAGACTTGAGTTTACAAGAGCAACACAGGGCACTTTCAGGACAGGATACTTTGGAGAATCATGGGGGCACTACAAGTGGGAGGCAACTTGCCAATCCATAACAACAAACCTGGCAGGAACAAAGTCTTCTGGTGTGACCCACAACAATAACAGCCCCCCTCCCCTTCAGACACCTTTGGTGTCATTCTCTAGAGAGAGAATTTTGTTAAGGCTGCCCCAAGCAGGCTGTATCATTAAGATCCCAAGCACAGATTTAACAACACAAGGATCTCTGCCATCTCTAGAGTTTCAGGCTTCAGGGTGACAAGCAATTGAGAGGCACTGACCTTAGGAAAGGATAACTGTGCTTATCTCTGTTAAATGGCCTTGAGATTTACAGATGAAAGGCTGCAAATGTGCTAAGTGTCATTAGGAGGTGTTAATCAGCCAGGCTTTATCAGTTGTCAGATAAGTGCCTTGCCTGAGATTAAGGCGCTGAGAGCATTCAGATGATGGGGATGATGCACTAGCAACTCCTTATCATTCTCTGCCTGCCTGTAACAAGGCTACTGGGCTGAACATGGTCCTCGGCCACTTTCCCCGAGCTTGTTTCCAACCATACTCCATTTCTAAGATACACTCAGAGCTGTCTTCCTGTGTGCCTGCTTCAGGATTCCTCACATTAAGAGCTGTGCAAGGAAAATGTTTCATTCCTGAAAATAGCCATTCACCCGAAAACTGAGCAGCAAGCTGTTTGAAAGATGCCTCTTTTCCTAGGATTATTGCATGTAAATAGCTCAAATCCTGATCTATCTATCTATCTATCTATCTATCTATCTATCTATCTATCTATCTATCTATCTATCTTCATGCAACCCCATGGTGCAACACACACTCTGGGTGGGCAGTTTACCATAAAACATACACAGAAAGAAAAAGTACAAAATATGCAAATATATATTTAAAAAATCAATCAGTGAAAAATCACTGGCCAGATAAACTATATTTAAATAAATAATCAAAACAATATTGGATGATAGAGTAACTAATAAAAGGCAGTTCTGAACAGTTCTGTTTGAAGAAGTGGTGAAAAAACACAACCTACAAACAGTATTTAGACCCACCACAAAAATACAACAGATGCTACGGTCAGCAAAGGACAAAAGGAACCCATTTGCCACTGCAGGAGTATACCGGATATCTTGTAGTTGTGCCCAGGTATATATTGTGACCACAAAGTAGAGATGGGCACGACTCAAAAAAATGGTGTTTCGTTTGTTGTTTAGGGGGTCCGTTTCGGTTCGTTTTCATTTTTTGTGAATTTTTTGCAAAAATTTTCATTTTTGTTTTGTTATGTAACGAAATGAAAAAACGAAAACAAAAATGAAAAATTGCTGTTTCGTTAGCATTCATTACAGTTCAGTGTATTTGCCGCAACGAAAACGAAACGCACGACAAAATTTCTGTTGTTTCGTTTCGTTTCGTTTCATTTTGGAGACAAAATTCATTTATCGTTTCGTTACATAATGAAACAAAAAAACGAAAATGAAAACGAAAAATTGCTTGTTTCATGCCCATCTCTACCACAAAGCGCAGCATCCAGACCAGAATCAAAGAACATGAAAGACACTGCAGACTAAAACAACCAGAAAAATCAGCGGTAACTGAACAGCGGTAACCTGAAACAAACTGGATATGAAATCCCCTTCCAGGACAAAGAGGTACAGGACAACACTAACAATTAATATGTCAGACTACAAAGGGAAGCCACTGAAATCCACAAACATAACCACAGTTTCAACAGAAAAGAATAAAGTCAGAAAATCAATGAAGCCTGGTTTCCAGTACTGAAAGCTACAGCCTGCAAAAGATCAAAGTTCAATTATTCCGACCCAGCCACAAGCACCAGTGTTCAGTTCACCCAATAGTACAGCTAACGGCACCCATCAACCACAGATAAAGATTGCCTGCCACCCCTGATTGCAGTGAAACTTCTTAATCCCTCCATCATAATACAATGACTAATACCTATTCTCCTGCATAGGACAAGCTTCCCCTTTCCCACAATTTTAAAACCCCACAGTCTCACTCACTCTATACCCCAGAGCACAGAGAGAACTCCTTGTTCCCCAAGCCCCTTGCCCTTTGAAGATGCTGGCACAGAGCCTGGTGAAATGTCAGGAAGAAAAACTTCCAGAACATGGTCAAGTAGCCTGAAAAACTCACAACAGCTATCATTTCTGTTTTTATTAAGTTCTTGAAGACTGCAAGGGATGGCACCTCACAAACCTCTGCTGGAAGTTTATTCCAGAAATGTGGTCCACAATGGAAAAACCCTGGCTTCTGATGTTCAATGTTTATTTTATTTTATTTATTGGCCTCTCATGGTGTTATTGTTTTTAATGACCTGGACTATGAAGTGGGATGGGTAGCTGTTTTGTAGGAGAGACATTCTGGCAGGTACTGAAGTCCTAAACCATTTAGGGCTTTTAAAACAATGGCAGGCACCTTGAACCAAGCATGGAAAATAACAGGGAGGCAATAAAGACCTGCTAAAATTGCCCCAAGTTATCTGCGGCATACTGAATACTGTAACTCAGTATGCATCTGATAATGTCTTTGGCGACTGCTTAACTTGGGTCTACTCATCTCCTAAATTTGTACAACTACATATGAGGATTTTGGCCACTGTTTTCTCAGATCTCCCTCCAACTGTGACTCCAGTTTCAGAGAGTCACTGAATCTGTTCTGGCTTTTAGTCTAAATCTAAGGCACTGGGCATCTTTTGGGCCTTGAGGATGGCACTTTACAAAGCTCATTTAATGCTGAATTTCTTATGACAGCCCCCCACCCCCGATGTCATAAATGGCCTCTACTGTCCCCACTCCCATTCAATTCTCCTTCCTGACCTTGAACTCTGCTTCCTGAGATCCCCTTTTCCTTGGACTTCAGGATATGAGGCTTCTATTGACTCTTGGGAATGGTTTATATCGCAGGTGGTGAATGTCCAGCCCCCGAGCCTTGCCCATCTCATGGAATTCCCCCCCTCCATCGCACAGAAGGGTGTGAGCAAGTCCAGCACCACCCCGCCGGTATGTGGCAATTTTCCATGCACAAGCCTCCTTCCCACAGAGTGATTGGAGAGAACAATGGGATTCCCTCCACCAACCACCCTATTGCACACCCTCCCAACTGGGAACAAGCACATGCCAAAACCTTTTCTCGTCAGTAAAGACATAACAGTAGGATTTCTAGTCTTCCTTCGCTTCTCTTCCTTGCTCGTCCTCCGTGGGGAGAAGGAGGAGCAAGGATAAAGCACGAAGCTGCTGGGGGTGGGGGGTGGGGGTTAGAAGCGTACTGCCAGAAGGAAGCGTACTGCCAGATTCACAACTGCAGCACCAGCTGCATTTCGTGCTTGGAGTGGTGACCCAAAGACTTTGCCTGAGTCCTTTTCACAAGATATTCAAGGTCCTGTTTGAGTCCAGGATCTTGGACAGCTCTGGGAAACAGCAGACTAAAACTCAAGGGTGGGCTTCATAATATCCCTGAAATTAGATCCAACAGCTGCCGCTGGATTAGAGCTGCCACAGGGTATTGGGTTGCCAGCGTGGCACCACCTAGGAGGGCAAGATCACGCCTGACAAAGCAAGATTACAGTACATTCTAAAGAGGCAAGTGGGGACCTGGGGAGATCACCATGGGAGGTGCTGCTGACTAGACCCCACACAAGGAGGTCAGTTGTTTCAGCAACACAAGCAGGCCTTCTGAGGTCTTAAGCAGGCCAGCTGAGCTAGAGCAGTTCAAAAATCCTGCAAAGTGCACGGTTACTTTTTAACCAACCATAACCATCACCATAAACAATTTCAAGGTTGTTGGGTTTTTTAAAAGTCTATTTATCATGTCCCTGGTCTTTAACAGTGCATAGACAAGGGCAGGTAATGCTTTTATGAGCTCACTTTAAAAATCACAAGCATAGGCTAATTGTGGTGCCCAGCTCAATGAAGACTCAACAGGGTTGAAAGCTAGCCTGTTTGTGACTAAAAAAATGTGCTGGCCATTATTTCCTTTGAATTGTGTGCAACGGCCACAGCGCTCCCCCCTTTTAATCCTGAAATGTAACACTTCTTCACTTTCTTATTTCTCAGAAGTCAGTCAAATAACTTCTTTCTTTTACCTTAACTTGCCCCCATATCTGAACAGTCTTAGCTGCTAGCTTGTGACACAAATCACAATGTTGTTCTGTCTACTTTGTCATTATGTCAACATACACCACAGAGCACGAGGCACATTCTGAAGCAGCAGTTGAACCACAAAATATTCCTTTTCTACCATCTAGAGAGGTCATTTCCTTATCGCTGTCAAAGCAACTCCAATCTGAGGGCTGCCCAACAAAACGAATGGAATAATCCCTTGTTAAGGTTATCGTCATGAGGTAATGCTGCTGCATCTTCATTAAGCAGAAGCATAATTACTGGTTTTTAGGTGGCTTCTTCCATCTCTGGACCTGCTCTTTAATTCACCTTATTTTAAGTGTTTTGTCTCTCTACCTTGTGTAAAGGACTACTGCTGGATTCTTCAACCATTAGTTCCTGCAGTGCAGGGGAAAAGTTGTCCAGGCCTGAGTGTAGTAATGGCACACAATATGGGATGGAAGGTCCTGGAATAGCAGACAATGGTTTCCTGGGTGAAACCTCCTTCCCCTCTGATTTTTTTTCTGTAACACAGGAAGTGGACTGAGGCTGGAGAACATGGCCGCAAAACGCACATTTTGGCAGGGTGAATAGGGTCTTTTTGTCAGATGAGTCACATGTCCAGGACCCCCATTTGAGGATATTAAAAATGTCCTGAAATGGAGTACCATATTTTCCCACAGGTACTCTCCTCATACTCTCCTTAACTCTGTTTTTCATATTGCGTTTATATTTGACAAGGTATCAATGTTTAAGAATTAACAGTATAAACCTACTATAGGTATGTCAGCTCAAGTTGCATTTCATCCAGCATTTCCACCCCCGTAAGGTTGCAGACTAAATGCAGTTGTCAAATACATCAACATGTAGCCCATATTACTGCAATATAATCATCCTCTAATTAATATGTGTATCTAGATGATCACAGGATTACCCTAGCAATTTTGTCCTTAAAGCTGTCATTATAAAAACTGATGAATAACCCTCATTTGCTAAGCAACTACAATTTCCCCGTAAATCCATAAAACATTTTGGCTAAAATATTTTGGTTTTACCCATTGCACCATCATTGGCCTGTGGAGTTGGAAGGCACTCTACAGATCATTGAGTTTATCCCCTTGTCTTGTGGCGCAGTGGTTAAATGCCTCGTGGCGCAGTGGTTAAATGCCTGTATTGCAGGTAAAACTGTGCTCACAACCTGGGGTTCAATTCCCGGTAGCCAGCTCATGGTTGACTCAGCCTTCCATCCTTCCAAGGTCGGTAAAACGAGTACCCAGCTTGCTGGGGGGGGCAATGTGTAGCCTGCATAATTAAACTATAAACCACCCAGAGACTACTTAAAGTAATATGGGGCGGTATATAAGCAGAACACTTTGCTTTGCTTTGCTTTGTCAGTGAGGCACAAGCAGTGAACAGAACTCCCAAACAGATTCTCTTCATGCCACTAAGGGCATTTATACACGACCCCTAAACTCCGGGGCAAATGGCTCCCAGCTCCGGAGCTTAAAAATGTTTCCCCACCAGCTCCGGAGTTAACAGGAAATTAAGTGCGACCACGCCCACTTTAGCATGTCCCAGCGCACCTTTCAAGTACCTGCTCTTTGGAGGTGAAAATTATTTGATCCGGTGTAATGATAGTGAGTGTGGGGCTCTCTTTGCTTCTGTTTGTTGTTTTTTGGCTCCCGTCCCTTTAAGAGCTACTTTTACAGAGACTGAAATGTTGCCGGCAGGAGCGAGAGGCAGAACGGAGGTGAGCAGCATGCTTTTCTTTCTCTTTTTCTCCCTCCCCTCACGCAGCCAGCAGCCAGGAAGTACGGAGGGGGTGGGAACGCAGGAAGAGCGACGAACCCCTAAGATCTCTGGTCCGAATTTAAGTGGCCAGTAAAAAGGCCCTAAGAAAATTGCATTTTGATATTTGGTCAGGAGTGTGGTAATGCAGCAAAAGTCAGGAGAGGCCTGTCCTGGGGCAGATGCTTTCCAATGAAGAATATAATAAGCAACAGAATACTGTAACTGGTTTTGAAAAAGAGCCTTGTGGTGTGTCGAAGTATTCTTAGTTCTCCCATTGGGCATGGAATCGTACCGCCTACTAAAGAAGGCAGAAAACTTTGAAATGGGCATTTATCAGAATGCAAGGCGTTTCTTTGGTCAAAAAGCAGATCAATGAGGGAACACAAGCAACAAATGACAAAAGGTCACAAGGCCATAAAGCACATAAAATTCAGAAAGCCAGAATATGTTTGACGTCAAAATAAAATAACACATAGCTTACAGTTGGTTGTTCAGATTAAAAGAAAGGACAAAAGAAAGTCTTTGTTTATTTCCCTCTAAATGCTCGAGTTTAACATTATGAATTGATCCCAAGTTTTTTTAAAAAAAAATCAAAGCAATGAACATTTTGGATCCCTATCTCAGTTCACATGTATTAAGTGTTTGCAGTTTTATAACCAGCATGTGTCCATTATAGCATCTGTAACAGCGAGGACAGAATTTTCCTGGCATCCTAAGTGGGGTTAAAAATACTCTAAAATGTATAAATAAACAAATAATGCCTTGCAGTGGGCCAATTCACCCGTTCAGGTGGAAGCCCCCATATGTGTACCAATCAAGTTTCCTCTGGCAGTGTGCAATGCGTGTGTGAAACAGCCAAGGGTGATCAAGAAGAACAAACTATGTGCACTTCACAGAATTGTGCAGGTTTAGATGGAGCAGGACTAGGCAACAAAGGACAGTGAATTTGGGAACTGTGCCATAACTATTTTCCTATTAAATACCCAAAGGGTTGGAAAATATATGTACAATGTTTAGGTGTTAAAGGACACATCCCAAGACTGATATATAAAGTGTGCTTCCAGGGAGAAGAGCCAGCCTGGGTGGCCTAGAGCAAGCTGCGAAGTCCCAGGACACCCCCAGAATAAAGGAATGGGCAACCACTTTTGAGTGGTCTCTCTACAAAGACAAACCCCAAAAAGGTAGACATACTGTATATACTCGAATATAAGCCTAGTTTTTCAGCCCTAATTTAGGGCTGAAAAAAGGGCCCCTCGACTTATATGTGGGTCAATACTTTTAGCCACTGAGGCAAGTGCTTGGGTCGGTGGCTAAAAGTCATTTTAAACATTGCATGCCGCTTCTCATGACCCCTCTGCATCACCGGGGAGCGGCACACAATGTTTAAAATGACTTTTAGCCACTGACCCAAGCACTTGCATCAGTGGCTAAAAATCATTTTAAACATCACACACCACTCCCCCAGCTCACAAAGGAGGAGCTGCCAGGCCCTGCTGCATTTCCCACCCTAGACTTATACTCGAGTCAATACATTTCCCCAGTTTTGGGGGGTTAAATTAGGGGCCTCGACTTATACTCAGGTCGACTTATACTCGAGTATATACGGTAAGTCAGAATTCACTTCATGGCGCATGATGATGATGATGATGATGATGATGATGATGATGATGATGATGATGATGATGATGATGATTAAAAATGAAATCCAATATAACCCCAAACAAAACAAAACACCCCCACCCACCCACACATACACAACCAACAAGCAAGAGTCTTATGGCAGCCTAAAGACTGACACATTTGGTGTTGAGTGTTTCCCTGGGGGGGGGGAGTCCCTTGTCCCTGAAAAAGTGGGGTGCAACTCAAGAGAACCTATGCTAGATAAAACCTGTTAAAGTTTTAGGAGCTGCAGAATCCTTTTGCCTCTTTTGCTGCAACAGACTGCCAACCAAGCCTCGTGGCGCAGTGGTTAAATGCCTGTACTGCAGGTAAAACTGTGCTCACGACCTGGGTTCAATCCCCGGTAGCAGGCTCAAGGTTCACTCAGCCTTCCATCCTTCCGAGGTCGGTAAAATGAGTACCCAGCTTGCTGGGGGGGGGGCAATGTGTAGCCTGCACTCTGTAATCAAAATTGTAAACCGCCCAGAGACTACTTGTAGTGGTATGGGGCGGTATATAAGCAGAACACTTTACTCCCAGGGAATCCAACAGGTATGTACTGAAAGCGCTGTCTATCTCTTCCACCCAATCCAGCAGTCAGAATCCTTTTGGAGAGATGACCGTTATCTGTCCTCAGACTTGACTCTGAGCTCAGCCTGTATGAAGTTTTACATTTTTAGTGTGTGTCCTCTGCCTGCCTTGGACGTGAATATGCAAGAGGAAACCGACACTGTTGAAGTACCATTGAGAAAGCAGGAAAGACATTTCTACTGGTACCTGAGATTGGGTGGGGAGGGGAAACGGGGACAGACAGCTTTATAAAGGAATAAAGTATCTTAAAATCCCTTCCCACTCACTCAGGCAACTGTTATGGTGAGACTGCCCTGGTTCTCCGAAGCATGTACAGTACTGTACTCCTCAGGGCCAAGACAATTTGGCTTATAACCCTTTGAAGGTCAGCTTGACCTTGTGTTGGAAAAGGAAAGACTTTGGCTCCATTTCACATGCAATTTTTCTTCCTAATCAATTGCCCCCACCCCCACCCCCAAGGTTCGCGCAGGCAGGCAGCCTGGGAGCACATCTCTGCCAAGGTGTGTGTGTGTGTGTGTGTGTGTGTGTGTGTGTGTGTTTCTAGATGACACTTCCCAGAGAAATCCCCGGCACAGCACAGCGATTTCCCCTCCGAAGACAATCAAGTACGGTCAGTCACCAAGGTGTTTCATTTACCTTGGGCCGGCAACGGTCAGGGAGTGGTTTTTCCAGAGCAAAGGACGCTTGGTGTGACTTTTGGAACCCACGCCTCCCAGGGTTTACCCACCCTCCCCACGTGAGGTAGTCCATCAGCTGGCCTTAATGGAGGGAAGTGGCTTTTTCACCACGGGACAGTCAACACCGAGCGAGTAAACAGTTTTCCCAGCCAGGAGTCAAGGTTGGATAGGAACTCGCCCTGGTCAGGCTTAAGGAAATCATTTTCTCTTGCCTTAGTCCTGCAGGAAAGACAATGGAGACGACAAAACCAAAAAATGCAATGCGACACAATACAATGCAATTGCAAGCGCCTTGTTGTAGCACCTTAAAGGCCGGCAGTTTTGTTCCTCTGTGAGCTTTCCTGGATCAAAGTCCACTTCCTCAGAGAATATGATACCGGGGTTAAGTCCTGAAATCTTATAGGGGGAAGGGGGAATTGCCTGTTACAGCAAAAATAACTAACAAGTCCCGTGGCACTTCAAGACTCATGTGTCTCTTTCCTGGACAGCAGCTGCCTTTCCCAGCCTTTGCTTGAAATGCCCTGTAAACAACTAGGGTCATGCTTACAGAGATAAAGTTAGCCCTTAGCTGGCAAGATGGCACAGGACTTAAAAAAATGTGTTGACACTGATTCAGGCCCACAGAGGAGGTAGGACAGGAAGCATCAACTGTACAGCCAAGCCAAGCCACCCACCCCAGACTGGAACTGTGGACATAGCAGCCTTGGCTGTACTGGGAATTCCCCCAGTACATCTGTCCCCAAAATTCACTAATTTTCCTTTACTTTTAGTAGAATCTTTGGTCTTTTCTGTCCCCATGCCATTCACCAAGGTCTTCCATGCCCAGTGAGAGGACGAGACCTGCTGCATGACTTGAAAGCCAACCTATTTGGGATGTCCCAGTGGCCCAATAAAAAGCATACTCATTCTTGTTAGCATTACTACTCATTCTTGTTAGCATTACTACTCATTCTTGTTAGCTGTGCTACACATTCAGAGTCTTGTACAAGTCAGAAAAAAAACCTGCAGGATGAAGAAAGAATTACCTGGAGGGCAGTCTTGTCCTGAGGAGAGAAATATGCTGAAAAGGAGGAGGAGGAGAATTCAGGGGAGGGGAATCACCACCAACTCGATCCCAGCACTCCTCAGTCACATGTCCTGGCTTTGTATTTTTTACAGTTGCCACCCAAGACAAGAACTGCTCAGTCCACCGTGGGTGTGGAGATGGGAACTGAGTCACGGGACATGGGAGCAACAGTTGTTCTCAGATTCCAGTCCTTCAGGCCACAGCAGAGCCTGCCAGATCCATGCAAAGTAAGATGTTATCTACTTCCCCCCAGAGGCAACTACAGTAGACAGCCTACCAGACTGAACCTTGTGTTCTGTATCTCACATTAGCTATGGGGCCTCTAGTTTTTCTAACCCCCCATCCCAGTAGCTTACGCTGCAGGGCTGTGTGCAGTGCTTGGGATACATGGAATGTTGGCCTTTAAAAATCTTGCTCCAGCTTACGCTCACAGCCTCCACCTCAAGTCCAGACATCTGCCACCCTCCGACCTCAGGGTAGGGCCAGGCACCCTGAGAGCTAAGGATATGGAGCCTCATCCCTCACAAGGTACTTATGCTAGAGCAGTGGTTCTCAACCTGTGGGTCCCCAGATGTTCCTGGACTGCAACTCCCAGAAGTCTTCATCACTAGCTGAGCTGGCCAGGATTTCTGGGAGTTTCAGTCCAGGAACACCCAGGGACCCACAGGTTGAGAACCACTGTGCTAGAGGATGCTTGCAGGTAGAGTTGGCAGTCAACCACAGGCAACCAACACAGGAACGGAGCTGACGCTACAGAGGTTGTAGTCTGAGAATATCTCACAGCTCAATGTGGTCCTTCCATTTGTGACAGTGAGATAACAGGGTTTGGGCTGCCATTGGAAAGTAGGAATTTTGAATTTTAATTGAGATTTTTATCACGGGCATGAGAGAGGTGGCATGTTCCTGTTTCAGAAACCAAGATGTACTGGGTAGAAAATTCTGGTAGACCATCTGAAGGCTGGGTTAATTTTATTAGCATGTTACGTGCTCTCATGTTGGAGCCAACTTATAACGACCCTAGTAGGTCTTTCAAAGTAAGTGAGATATTTAAGGATATGTAAGGAGTGGGTTTACCAGTTCTAGCGGGCTGGATAGTTCAGTGGCACATTACTATTTATTTACCAGTTCCATGCTCCCCAAAGGAGCTTCCATGGCTGAGCAGAGAGTTGGATCTGGGACTTTGGATTCTATCCGCTACACCACCCTGGGTATCCTGTTTACAGCAATGAGTATCTGATATTTCACTTCCTCTGTGCTACCAACCACAGAACTAGGTAAAAAATAATAATTGATGCACCATTGTCTTGGCTGCCTGTCAAGAGTTGCAAAACGGAAAGCAGGAGAGACAGAAACTTGCAGGGATGTTCGTTCATCTGACGATCTGGCCTCCCTTATTTATAATGGCAGCGATGCGTGGGGAAACTCGTTAGGCAATGCTGTCATTATTCCAGGTCTGAGGATGTGGAAGGAGGTGAAAAGCAAGTGGAAAAGATTTCACCAGGATGAGAAGAAAGCTGAGCCTTCCCCTTCCCTATTTGTCTGAGGTGCTGGAATAATTTACAGCCCGCCTCCCAAAAAACCCTGCTAACCCATTTCCCTTTCTGCTCTGCTACATTTCTGCTTGCAGGGAGTTTTAAACGGGTATTTCCCGAAGTGCAGCCACAGGTGAGACAACCCATTTTCCCAGGGTATTTGTCAGCGTCTGCTGACTAGTCAGACCACAGCCAAGCTCCCCAGCTGCGTGATTCATTCTGACTTTGGGCGTTTATACACGACCCCTAAGCTCCGCGGCAAAGGGCTGCAAGCTCCGGACCTTAAAAATGTTTTCCCACCAGGTCCGGAGTTTGCAGACAATTAAGTGCGATCCCACCCACCTAAGCGCGACCCAGCTGCACTTTCTTGTACTTGCTTTTGGGAGGTGAAAAATATTTGATGCGGAGAGTGCCTGAGCTCTCCTTGCTTCTTTTTGTTGTTTTTCTTTCGCCTCCGCCCCTTTAAGAGCAACCAGGAAGTAAAACCGGGGCTCGGAGCAAGCTTCCACGCACGCACGGGAGGTAAGGGTTTCTTCTTTTGTCCGTGTCTAAGGCTTTTCCCCCCTCCCTCCCCTCCCGCAGACAGAACAAGGAAGTGCGGAGGGGGTGGGGACGGAGGAACAGCAAGGAACCCTCAAGATCGCTGGTCCGAATTTAAGGGACCAGCGGATCTGAGGGGTCGTGTGAAAAGGCCCTTTATGGTGAAGGCACAGGAGATACCCTCCAGACCGTTTCTGTGGCCAAGTGGGGATTCCAATGCAAGTCTCCTCAGTCTGACACTCCCTCCACTATTACACCACACTGGCTGCCTAATAATAATGGTGTCTCATTAATTCGGTGACCCTTTCCAGGGTCTTCTGTCCTGTCTCTCTGTTCAGTCGTGTTTGACTCTCCGCCGCTGTGCAGATCCGTGCTCTCCATGCCTTTCCCTCACTTACTGCTGCTTTTAGCTCCATCATGAGTTTTCCGGAGTATACGGAAGTGGTTTGCGGTTCTCCTCTACTGGGGTGCCCCAGGCTACTTAGGCTGGCTCTACTTATATAGGAGGCACCGAAGTGGGGACCACAGCCAGATCCCTAACAAACGGAACTATCCAGCCAGTTCACCCCAGCTGCCTACTCCGTATCATCTGGGGGTGCCTATTCTGCATAAGAAGAAGTCTACCCTCCATCTTCGTTCTGGGGAACCGGTTGCCTGTTCAGTGTCAACAGACTTTCTCTTGCAGAACTCAACTCTTTGAACAGGAGGGCGTGAGATGAACGAGACGAACAGCCCCCCCCCCGCGCCCCAATCATCAGGAGAACACCAGGCTGGCTCAACGCGACGTCACCGCTTCAAAAGAAACGAGTGGGACCCGAATGATGTCCGAAGCGGATCCGGTTTTGATTTTCGCTTTCTTCTAAAACGAATGAGAGGGTCGCTCAACCCTCCAGGCAGGGTCTCGGGCCGGAGCACCGGCGCAGGGAGGAGGAGGAGGGCTCCTTCCGTGTCAGACCGTTTTGCTCCGGCCAACCCGTGGCTTTTCGATCCGGCGTGGCTTCGGGAGTGCCCGTGGCGGCAGCGGGAGATGAGAGCAAGCGGCGCTAGGACCTGGCGGGCGGCGGTGGGGTCGCGCCTGGGAACGGCCCGGGGGCCGGCGGGCGGGCAGGCGGCGGTGTGCTGCTGCTGCTGAGACGGGAGCTTTCCCGGGGAAGCGGCGCGAGAGGGCTTTGCCTCGCCTTGCCCGCGAACCGGCTTTTCAGGACCTCCCGGGCGCCATGTGGCAACTAGGATTCCCTTCCGCTTCCCTGCGTTCCTGGGAGCGGCCGATCCGGGCGGAGCAAGGCGCAGGCGGCGCGGTAGCCGCTCGCTCGCTCGCCGTGCGTGGGTTGGGAAAGGCAGCCCCGCCGCCGGAGCGACCATGGGCGACGACGAGGAGGCGTCTCTGGTGGCCAGCAGCAACAACAACGAGCCCGAAAGTTGGCGCGACAAGAGCGGCCCGGCGGCGTCCGATGGGAAGCGGCCGGGCTCCTTCCAGGTTTACCGGCGGCGTTGGTTCCTGCTGGCCGTCGTCTCCCTGCTCAGCTCTTCCAATGCCATGGTACGCCGGGCACCGCCAGCGCGTGGTCACCCGTGGGCAACAGGCAGGCAGGCAGGCAGGCAGGCAGGCAGCGGGCGATCGGGGCGGCGGCGGGGGCTTTTTTTTGGGGGGGGGAGGAGGAGGAGGAGGAGGAGGGAAGGATGGTATTTTGGGGGGGGTTGTTTCAGGCTCCCTTTCTGCCCGGTCCCCTCAACAGCTGCAACACCCCCCTACCCACCCCCTGGCATGACCGGACGAGAAGAAGGAGCTCCGGGCATTCGGGGTGGCAGCGGCGGGCGGGCGCCCGGGAAGAGAAGAGAGACGAGTTGCTTGCAATCGGTCCGCTCAGCTGGGCGGCGGCGGGCACAGCGGCGCCCAAACGCCTCCGACCCACAACCGCCGCCTGGCGAGGAAGCTGCTACTACAGTGTAAGGAAGGGGGGGGGGGTTCCCGCGCGGTGTTACCCACGGGGGGTGGAGGTACCTGGTGCCTTTGGGAACCCCACCAACGACATTTGGGGCAACGGGTGCCGAGAGGCCCCTTCCCGCCTCTAAATGCTGGGATGTGGGGAGTTGTCCGGGCTCCTGAACCCGGCCCGGTTCCTCCGCCAGGTCCTTCCTGCCTTCAAGTGACTGTCCCTCCCCTGTTTTTAACGCTTGATCATGGGAAGATTTATCCTCCTCTTTCCTTGTTCAGACTCTCCCATCCTTCCCTTCGGTGGAGGACGACTGGGGATTGCGAAAGAGATGCTAATCTTCCTTTGCGTTTGTTTCCCCCACCCCATGTGTGACTTCCTACTTCTTTCTTTCACCCTTCCTTAATTTTTTTCCTGAACCCATTACACCCCCCACACCTTTTTCCTTAGGGAAATTGCCTCACTTCTCCCCCTTTCAACTTTTGGATAGTCCTGCAGCCCACCCCCACCCCCACCTGAGTTCTCTCGCTTCCATTCTGGTGGTGTGTTGGAAACTAGAGTTAGATGAACTTCTTTATTCATTCATTCATTCATTCATTCATTCATTCATTCATTCATTGGACTTGTACCCCACATATCTGGTGGTGAACCACTACCCTGGCCAGCTTACAGAAGAACATACGACACAGTGCTGAACACAAAAATAATGCAGAAGAGAACAATATGTATGTATGTATGTATGTATGTATGTATGTATGTATGTATGTATGTATGTATGTATGTATGTATGTATGTGTTTATTTATTTCTTACACTTATTAACCACTCGATTTTCCCCATAGGGAACTCAGGGCAGTGTACAGACGTCACCCAAAGGTGACTCCCCAAATACAAAAAAAAAATCCCCACAGCCTAACCGATCAGAACCTAACAAAATGCAATAATATAAAAATACTAACTAAAAAATAACTGATAAAAAATACTGCAGTGGCTCAGTGATTTGAGGCACCCAGCGACTGAGCCAGAGGTTGGGAGTTCAATTCCCTGCTGTGCCTCCTGGAGAGAGAGAGAGAGAGAGAGGCTGAACTCCATGATCCATAGGGGGCTCTTCCAGCCCGGCTGTTCTGAGACTGTCTGAGATAACAAACCCGACATCATAAACATGAACTGATAACCTGTGACAAATCCCACCAAGGCAGCAACAACTGCTTACTATCTATTTGATGATTATACCCCCCCCCACCTAGCCAGGCGTCTCTCAGGATAGTTCACCAACAATAACAAAAACAGCGGTGAGATAATCAAGTGCATTGAATTAACAGATTAAGCTAAATAACAAACATTTAAAATCATCAGCCAGTCAATTGAAAAGTGCAAATAAAAAGGGGGGGGGGTTTGAAATGTTTCATTGCAAGCACCGCGTTCGAAATGTGCTGACATCGCGCATTGCACGACAGCATTATCGCACTGGCAGATTGATTTTCAGCTCATTTCCTAATTATGCTCAACAGAGACTATGTTGGGTCGATGTTTTAACTGGCCTGTCTGCTACAGCCTCAGATCTCTTTGCTGATCCGAGACTGCAGGTGTATACTGTATACGGTATGAAGTTAGGATGTTTTGCCCCAACATCCATATCTTTCCCTCTTCATTGAAGTGCTCCCCAACCCCCACCCCTTTAATGCCAGTTGATCCACTGGCCTAACCCACCTCACCAGCAATTTTCCTGCTTCTGTTAGATTTACATGACATTTTTATGATGGGTCCTAATGTTATTTGTGGCTCACAGATCAGCAATTTCCCCTTCTCATCCTTTATGACAAGGAGGTGTAATTTATGTCTCATCAAGAGATCGACTGCATCTCCCATGAGCCCTAGCCAGGAACCATTGGAACTGTAGTCCCAACAACACCTGGAGGGTCACAAGTTGTCTTGTTATTGTGTGTGCATATTTCTGTTTCTTTTTTGCTTTCCTCCCTTGCCTGTTATTATTTTATTTTATTTTTGTTTTCCAAAGGAAAGCTTTTTTCTCAAGGACTCCCATGAAAGTGCTAGCTGACCTTGGGAAATTTTTCCTAGCCTGCAGGGCAGCAAATTCTGAGTCTGGCCACATCCTTCTTCTTTGCAATGCAATTCCAGTGCTGGGTCCATCCTTGTGACTTTAAGTGGCCCCAAATCTTTTGAAAAGATTGTTATTCTTGCTTTTCCTTTTTCCCAGGCAAGTAATTTCTGGGACGTTTCATTGTTGGGAAGCAACCTTTTTTTGAAGTCCCCATTCTAGTGATGTTCAATGTGCTCAAATTCCATTTATTTGTCAATTTAACTGCGTGGCACCAGGGCAAATGAACCTCTAGCTGGGTTGGCAACATTAATATCTGGCACTAGGTCTTGGGTGCCACTTTGGATTCAACCTGAGGTAACCTCCCTCCTTTTGTTTGGTTCCATAGAATATTACCTCATAGTAATAACTGGAAGGTACATGCCTTCAATGCATGTAGAGGCCATTGCTCTTACCCGTTAAGACTATCTTTTCTCCTTTGTATTCTTCTTTCTTCATTTCAAAATCACCTTGTCCATTTTGGTCAAGGGGACTGTCACTCCCCCCCCCCCCCCCCCCAGTCATACAGTATTTTGGGGCGGGAGGAGCTCCTGTTATGATATACTGCAATTATATGGAATAATCTGACCTCATTAAGATTTGACATTATATTCTTGTTGACCTACAGAATAGTATCATCTTATGCATGACCTTGATTGCCTGCCTCACAGATTTGTACCCTGTGACGTCCATATCCCACTGATTTTCTTCATTCCAGAAAGTTTCCATCAGATCACATTGATACATCATACATTTAAAAACCAGTTACTCCAAAAATCTTTCATTTTGTCCTTTTGGCATTAGCAAACCAACATCTATACATGATCTCTCTCAATATATCTCTGGTATTTACATTTCCCTTTGACCTTTGTTCTCACTGACTACCTGTTAGGTTCTGCTATATACCACTGGGTTATCCTACATTCTCCTGTTAAATATTTCAACCTCATCCTTGTTGGAATCCTTGCTTTTCAGTGCTTTCATATTACCCTGCTTTTGTTTTGTTTTGCAAGGAGCTCAAGGTAATATACATGGTTCCTCGGGGCCAGCCTTACGACTAAACAGAAAAGTTTGAGTGTCATGAAAAGGAACCACATTATTGCTTCATCGTTAGTGAGTTGAATCCAGACTTTGTCGTGTTTAGAGGACATCCACTGATGCACAAACAGGTGGAAACCCATTGGCCAAAAATCCCATTGTGCAGTTATTCAAAATGCATAACTTTTGCAAGCATGATCTGTCGCATACCAAGCTGCACCACTCCTGAGATTTCTTAACATAGGGCAGTTCTTTTCTGAAAGTCACACCTTTTGCATAACCGTGCAACAAGATTTCAGCAATTTTATTTCAGTGGATCGCTGTAAATATGAATAACATTTATAGCCCATCCAACCAGTAGCTGGACTACTACTGTCTCTGGGTATCTAACAAAAGGATGTGTAGTCATAAACACTAATGATGATGACAAAAGCAATAAAACAACAGTGAGAATTAGTGGCAGGCGGGGTGGCAGAAGAGATACATAAGATTGCTTAATTAAGGGGAAAGTATTGAAAGGCTTAGGAAAGCAACCAAGTTTTTTGGTTGTCTCCTTAAAAACGGTGTTTTGTTCAAAACAAGTAGAGCCTCTAAATGTGTCCAAAGTACATAACAGTTTGGGTGAGGGAGCAAAGTTCCAGTTCATGAGCTGATGCATCTCTTAATGTACAGATTCATCATGCTTGCATTTAAAGTAGCCGTGGCTTATATTAGCATATTAAGTTGCAGCCAGAGTTGGCTCATTTGAATCAATAGAACATACAGAGGAAGTGACTTGCCCAGTCCTTACTGATTCCATGGGTTTGCTGTACTGGGATTCACAGTGCTAAGGATTTCAGCCATAGAGTCTGATTTTTTTAAAAAAAATCTAAATTAATGGCTTAATTATCGAATGGACCAGCTTGCCAGGAGACTGCTCCTTTGTTTTGATTGTGGCATAGAAGAGCAACTGAGTTGCATCAAACTGAATAAGGACCTCCTGTTTGGTTTGTGTTAAATGAAAATAGCTCAGCAGTTATGGTATCTCACTGTGGAGCCAGCGGGATTTCATGTCCTCTCTGTGCCTCCTGGGAGTAGAGCCAGCCTGGGTGGCCTTGGGCAACCTGCATAGTTCCAGGGTCCCCCCCCCCCCCCCCCCGAGAAGGAAAGGGCAATGCACTTCTGAGTAGCTTCTACCTAGAAAACCCTGAAAAAAAATCCACCATGTCAGAACTGACTTGATGGCACACAGGTATTATTAATGTGGAAGCAAGGATACCATAAGGAGCCAACAAACAAGGGACGTTGGCCAGAATCCTATGGGTTATTGATGCCGGTGTAAGTGAAATGACATAAACTGTAGCAGCACATTCCATCTAATTTAAAAGTTGCTGCTTCTATTCCTTTTCACACATCATGCAATATTATTGGAACATGATGAGGAATAGAAATTATAATGATTTATCTTGTAGCAATTTGTTGCTGTGATGTGCCCTGAGGCCAGATGTTGACTTCTGGTTAGAGATGGGCATGAACCTTCCCCCCCCCCCCCGAAAAAAACACCAAACCAATTGCTGGTTTGTTGGTTCCTGTTGGCTTGAGTTTGTACAAACTGGGGAACCCAAATTTCCAGAGCTAACAAACTTTTTGGTAATCAAATGAATTTCCTATTTTGTTTTCCCTGCCCCACAACCTTCCACTTGCCTCCTTCCTACTGCTCCCGTGGCATCCCTACCTTTTCCTGCCACTGCCTCCACTACCACCACCATATTTGTGGTTTGTTTTGGAAATTTTGAGAAATGCATGGTTTTGGCATTAGCCTACAAACATATTATACATAATGTCCTTCTCAATATGTTTTCAGTTTTGGTGCTATGGTACTTCCTTGTAGGGAGCAGGATGTTGAGGGGTAAGGAAGCTTGGCATTCTTTTGATCTAGGACCCCAAGTTTGGATATGTTTGTTATGATGTAAGACCAGATGGGGAAAAGATGGGGGAAGGCAGCCCCATTGGGTGGAAGTCTCTGATGATTTGTCACCCCCAAAAAGTGACTTATCTAAGGTTAAACAAGAGCTTCCAGGCCTGCTGCCTCATAATGACCCAGCTGATGGGAAATTGTGGTAAATCCGTGCTGCCAAAACTCTACGAGTCCAGCCATTCATGACAATCATGCATGGCTACTTGAAAGCAGGGTCCCCTGCGTTCAAATACCATTTACTCCAGAGGCTGGCTGGCTGGGTAGCTTGGTGAATTGGATGCCTGCTTATGGATCCAGAGGTTGGGAGTTTGCCTCCTCACTGTGCCTCGAGGGAGGAAATTAATCCATTGTACCCTTGGGTGAGCTACACAGTTCCAGGACATCTGCAGAAAGGACTGGTAAACCACCTTTTGGTATCTTATTCCTACACAACCGTGAGAGGGATTGCCATGTGCCAGAACTTATTTGATGACATAGTTGGGTAGCTCAGTGATTCAGGTATCTGGGTATGGAGCCAGATGTTGGGAGCTTGATTCTTCAGGGTGCCTCCTGGAAGAAAAGCCAGCTTTTGTCACCTTGGGCAAATTGTACTGTCCCGGGATGCCCCCTTCTCAGTATTATCTACCCAGAGCTCCATGAAAAGGGTTATCATGGGTAAGAATTGACTTGACAGCACATGTGTTTGTTGTTTTTGTTCTTGTTGTTAGTTACACAAGGGAACCTACTGTATTTTTGCTCTATAAGACGCACCTGATTAGAGATTGGCACGAAACGACCATTCATTACCGTTCTCTGTTATACGTTCCGTTACATAACGGTACGAATAACGACTGTTGCAATGGGGCAGGCTCAAAATGAACAGAACCACGAAAATGTTCTTTGGTTCTGTTCGTTTCCATTACTGGCATCGCGCTGCTCACACAATGAAAAATGAAGCAGCGGAGGGCACTGAGAGGGGGCTGGGATCCTGCCTCCGCGTGCGGAGGCGGGATCCCAGCCCCCTGTCCAGCCATCTCTGATTGGTGAATGACAGCCCACTGGGCTGTCATTCAACAAGCGGAGGGCAGCGAGAGGGGGTTGGGCCTGGTGGAGCCTCTTTGCCCCCTCCTCGCTGGAGCCGACGTGAGACTTTTCTGGTCTTGCAAGAAGAGACGGGATCCGAGGCCTTATGGGCTGGGCTCCGGGATCTCAGCCACATGGCAACGCGGTGACAGTGCAGCCGGCTCAGAAGCCAGAGCGGAGGGCGTCATTGGAGTGCGGGGGGAGTGCAGCAGCACCCCCACAGGTTTCCTGGGTCTAGGCTGGGGGGGTGCGGGGTGGCGGTCTGCCGGGGCAGTGGGTCCCGGGGCGGAGTGGTTCCCGGGGAGAAGGGACCCAGTTAGGGTGGCACTGTGTGGAGCTCCGGGGGCAGCGACTCAATGGGGGGTGGCGGACGGCGCGGCAGATCAGTCCTTGGGGAGGGGGCCCAAGGGAGAGCGGCGCTCAGCGGTGCTCCGGGGGTGGCGGCCTGTTGGGGGTGGTGATCAGAGCAGCACCTGGCCCCGAGAGGGCTCCCCGTGGCTGCAGGACAGCTCTCCCAGGAGGCTTGCCCCAGCCCTGGGAGGGCTCCCTGCGGCCGCAGCTTGCCACACCCCGAAAAGCAAAGAAATGGAAACGATGTGGGTCCCGGGGCCCTGAAAAACGGAAACAGAATGAAGTGGACCCCAGGGCCCGAATAACGACCACGAAACGCCATTTTGGCGTTTCGTGCCTATCTCTACACCTGATCATAAGACGCACATTGTTTTTAGAGAAGGAAAACAAGAAAACAAACTTTAGCCTAAGTTTTCATGGCTGGGGAATCCTGGCTGCAAAAGGGGAGGCTTGCAAACGAGGTGATTGGAACTGTGGAATCCAAGCTGCAAAAGGGGAGGCTTGCAAACGAGGTGATTGGAACTGTGGAATCCAAGCTGCAAAAGGGGAGGCTTGCAAACAAGGTGACTGAAACTGTGGAATCCAAGCTGCAAAGGAGGAGGCCTGCAAATTAGGTGATTGGAACTGGGGGAATCCAGGCTTCAGAAGGGGAGGACAGATTGGAGGAGACCTCCTTGCAAATGAGATGATTTTGACTGGGGAATCTTGGCTGCAGAAGGGGAGGGTGGGGAGAGGCTTGGAACTACAGAATCCTGGATGCAGCAGGGGATAGGGGAGGCTCCGTGCAGGTAACTTCTCTCTAAAGCAAAATCTGTGATATATATGTAGTGGGGATTACTGTATTCACTCTATAAGATGCACAGACACTTCCCTTTACTTTTGAGGGTGGGAAAAGTGCATCTTAGAAAGTGAAAAATACGGTAAGTTCTTTACCTAGTCCTTGCTTTTCAGAGGCTTGAGGCTTGAGGCCACCTTTTGCAAGACTCCTACTCACTATGAGGTGCTGCTGTGCATGTCACCCTGGGATCATCGTATTCCGATTGTAACAAAGCTCAACAGGCCACCCCAGTTTGTCAGAGAACCTCTTTGATACATTTAAGGCTTCATTCATTTCATCTCCTTTGGCAATTTCAAACACCGGGGTCTTTTTCCCTGACAGCTTTGACGGGAGGGTTTTTATGTGAAATGGCCAGGGAAGGCTTCTGGAACTGCCCAATGGGGAATGAGTGTACATAAATTATAACCCTGGACCGGTCACCCTTTTCTTGTAGAAGACTCTCAAAGCTTTGCTTCTTGACTTGAAAGCTGAGATTCACAGGGAAGAGAGTCTCTGAGGATTTTGACTTCTGTGTCATGTTGTAGCAATAAGTAATAGGAGTCAAGTGTCTGGCCAAGGACATGTTGATAGGAATGAGGCCTTAAGGGGAAAGGATACATGCAATAGTAGACCACCACCGGGCTGGGTGTGCAGTTGTTGTAATCGGGGCCCTTGTCCACTTTAGAGGTCAAGGCCAGAGATTTGGGATGCCAAGGGAGGGCAAGCAAAGTAAAGTAGGGTATTATTATTATTGAATTGTGACAGCCAGAAATGGGGAGAAGCCCTTGTGGGCTTTACTGCCCATACGCCAAGCCAACCTGGTCACTCTTGGTTCGTCTACACCAGTGGTTCTCAACCTGTGGGTCCCCAGATGTTCCTGGACTACAACTCCCATAAGCCTCCACCACTCGCTATGCTGGAAGGGATTTCTGGGAGCTGCAGTCCAGGAACATCTGGGACCCACAGGTTGAGAACCACTGGTCTACACAGTCTGATTTAGAGCACTGTTTGACAGTTCATCTCAGTCCATGGAAGATACAGATGCTGATCCTTATGTGGGACAAAGTGGGGCAGATTTGACTGAAATCTAATTGATTTAAATCAAGATTTAAATGATAACAAAATGCAGATTTTAAAAAATATGATTTCAATCAAAATTGTCATTTTAAAAAAAAATTAGATTGTGAATTAAATCAATGTTATTTTAATTTTTTAAAAACCATTGTTTTTTTTCATCCACCCTGGTACACAATAGCTCCACATGGAGGACAAAGGGACCACCGTCTCCACTCCACGTTTTGAGTGCTACAGCAATCTGTATCTAAATGTGACCTGCCAGAATGGCCCATTTCATTGATGGTGTAGGTCGGTGGTGGTGAACCTTCAGCACTCCAGATGTTTTGGACCACGACTCCCACAGTCCTTTGTCATTGACAATACAAGCTTGGAATTCTGGGAGCTGCAGTCCAAAACATCTGGAGTATGAAAGGTTTGCCACCACTGGTATAGGCAAACTAACTTCTCAGTCCCACTTGACACTCAGACGTGTTAGTCAGCCTTACGTTGCATCAAAGTGTTTGCCACTCCAAAGACCATCCCAAAATAAGTTTCCTCGAGTATTTTCTGTTATTATATTACAAGCCTGCCTGTTCTTCTCATTTCCCTACCCCATCTGCAGCTATGGCTGACATTTGCTCCGGTGGCCTGATATATAACCGCTGAACAGTTCCATACCTCAGTGGATATAGTCAACTGGCTCTCTCTTGTATATCTGGTGATATCGGTTCCAGTTGGCCTCCTAGCAATATGGATTCTGGACACCATCGGACTTAAATTTGCAGTAAGTTGGAACAGAATGGTGGCATAAATTGGTCTTCTCCTGGGGTGCCTCTCGAACTGCATTGCTGGGGTTTCTTGGAAGGTTAAGGATTTATGCAATAGAAGCGAGGTGACGCCCCCCCCTTGAAATGACCCTGGTCCAGTGGGGTGCATAGCTGCAATGGATTGATCAAAAAAGTAATATATTGAATGTATATAACTAACTGAGAGTGAACACTTGGGCACTAGAGATCTAAATCTACCATGGATCAAAAGTAGGCAACCTGTGACCTTCCAGATGTTGCTCCACTATAACTCCCATTGGCCCTCACCTGCATAGTCCAAGGTGGACCATCATTGGCAGGGGAGGCCCAACAACATATGAAGTGCCAAATTTCCATATCTAATCTTAATGAAGCTATAAGTGTGTTGAGTTCCTTCTCCCTGTACAGAATCTTGACTGGCCCAAGCCCTCTTAAAGTGGATGAATTTTATATATATATATAGAATCTGTTTCTTACTAATGGCAATATGATACCTTCTGGGGATGGGTAGGATGGACGTTGCTCTTTAGGCGATGTGAACTGAGGGCCTGGCTCTGATCAGCTTCTTCATACATTCACGGAACATACTAGAAGGGCTACCTTGGAAGTCTCTTGTAGATGAAGCCAGTGGTTCCTTAATTCCCAGTACAACCATTTTAGCTTCTAGGGGAGTGGTGGCGAACCTTTGGCAGTCCAGATGTCTTGGACCTCATCTCCCACAGTCCTTTGCCATTGGCAGTCTAGGCTTGGGATTCTGGGAGTTGTGGTCCAAAACATCTGGAGTGCCAAAGGTTCACCACCACTGTTCTAGGGGTTCTAGAACTAATGTACAGTCTTATGGCTGTGTACATCTTGCTTTAATAGGAATGTAGGTAAGAAACAGAATTCTCCAAACACAAAGAAAAAGTGATGTTCTGTTAAAGAAATGATTGCACACCTGGAGATGAATTGGCATGAAAAAGACCCAAAATCATAGAGACCTCCTAGGTCAGAAAGCTATTATAAACATACCCGCTAGACATGGGCACGGAGCAGCGAAATTCTCGTTTCCGTTTTCGGTTATCGTTATCGTTACGTAACGGGTAACGGTAACGAGAATTACTCCGCTCCAGCTTGAACCTGACCTGATATAGATAAATTGGATCTGATTTTTCGTTGTCGTTCATGGCATCGTGGCGATCGCGCGATGCCAAGCAGCGCAGAGAAAAAGTTTAAAGAAAAACCCGATTCCCGGCCATAAAAGCAGGCGAAAATATGCCTGCCTCAGTGAGGGCACCTACCAGAGAGGGGTGGTTTCTGGGGGGGGGGTCCCCGGCCTCCCCCCCTCTCCTGTCCTGGGCTGTTGGTACCAGGCTGGGGGGGGGCATCCTCGTCGTCTCCATTTGCCATGCGGTGGGGGGGATCCAAAATGGCGACCACAATATTTATTTTTAAATCGTGGTCCAAAAACCCACCAAAGCACCACAGAAACATTTGAAAATTAGGTATTTTTAAATGCCTGATTTTTTTTATAGTAGCAGCAGTGGGTTTTTTCTTGCAATAAAACGTCTCCATTTATTTTTAATTTTTTTTATTTTATTATTTTTTTACACCTGTGCAATGATGGGCTGGCCATGGGATGGGACCATGCAAATTTTTTGGACCCATTCCACCAATCGCATGGTCAGGTTTTGACTGAGACTTCTGGATGTGCCAGAGGGCATAAAAAGCCCACTAACCCTAACCCTAACCCTAACCCTAACCCATACGCCAGTACACTGTCCTTCTTAGTGGGTCAGAGGCACCCAGAGGTGCAGCCCACTAACCCACCCTAACCTTAACCGTAACCCTAAGCCTAGCCCTTACCCTAACCCCAACCCTAACCCAGATCCGTACGCAAGTACGCTTCCCTTCTTAGTGGGTCACAGTAGAGGCACCCAGAGAGGTGCCTCCCAGCCAGAGCCCACTACCCCTACCCCTACCCCTAACCTGTACGCCAGTACGCCAGTATGCTTTCCTTCTTAGTGAGTCAGAGGCACCCAGAGAGGTGCCTCTGCCACTTACCCCCCAACCCTAACATAATGTAATGTATGGTACGCGGCGGCTACGCGAAACGCTTCCCTTCCCTTCTTAGTGGGTCGGACGTCAGAGGCACCCAGAGAGGTGCCTCCCAGAGCCCACTTACCCCAACCCCAACACAAACGACAAACGGAAACAATAAATTTTTGAAAATTTCCGCGACAAATGGAAACGACCCGAAACGGACCTGTCCCGACAAACGACAACTCGAAACGTCATTTTTCCTGGTCGTGCCCATCTCTAATACCCGCCCTTTCCACGGGATTGGATCATAAGCATTGCCATGCTTGGGATCTAGTTGTAAGGAATCTAACCAGAATATAGAACATAGAAAAAGCAATTCTTCTAGTATCACATTGTAAAGTAGGCCCCCATCACTGCTGGGGATTGCTTCCAAGTGCCCTGTGGAGATGGAAAACTCTGGATAATCACAAACTAGAGAGAGAGAGAGAGAGAGAGAGAGAGAGATTACCAGAAATGTTTTTGAATTTGTTACCTTTCATAGAATGGTCTTCAGGTCCCTCTAATGGTTAGCTCTGCTAATACACATGAAAGAGTATTTTCTTATACTTCTTATACCTGGTTTGAAGAAGGCTGATTTACACACTCAAAAGCTTGCAATGTTCCTTTTTTTATTTTTTAATAGTGGCCTATAAAATTATTGCCTGTAACCTATTTTTGCAATTGTGTTTTGTGATGGCCACGCGGCTCACCCCCCCCCCCCTTTCTTCTTATACTGACTCCCTTATACTGATCCATGTATAAGGGGGGTCCTGCTGTATCATAAATCAACTTAATCTCATGGATCTATCTGAAAGTTGAGTCATGGGAATTAGACTTCTTTTCTTGAGAGATTGAAATGTTTCGCTACTCATCCAAGCAGCTTCGTCAGTCTGAAGAAAGTTGGGGGGGGGGGGTCCCTCCATTTTATAGTTCACATTGATTTCACACACCACCCTGGTCTGAATAGGCTCATAAGTAGGACAAAGACCTGAATAGGCTCATTAGGTGGACAATAGGTTGAATAGGTACATAGGTGGACCATGATCTGAATAGGCTCATTAGGTGGACAAAAGGCCTAGGGTGTGTGAAAGCCCCACCTGTGCAACCTTTCCCAACACCCATTAAGTATGGGTTGTTAGCTATGACACCAGAGGTGGGAGACTCAAACACAACCTGACTGCTACTTATCAAGCTGCTCTTTCATCAGTCCCCAGACAAATCAGAAGCACTTCACACCTCTACCAGCAATGCCATAGTTAATGACCCATACTTATTGGGTGTTGGGAAAGGTTGCGTAGGTGGGACTTTCATGCACCTTAGGCTTTTGTCCACCTAAGGAGCCTATTCAGGCCTTTGTCCAACTTATGAGCCTATTCAGACCAGGGTGTGTGTGAAATCAATGTGAACTATAAAATGGAGGAACCCCCCCCCAACTTTCTTCAGACTGACGAAGCTGCTTGGATGAGTAGCGAAACATTTCAATCTCTCAAGAAAAGAACTCCAGTTGCCATGACTCATCTTTCAGATAAACTCACCTGGATGACTGAGACTCTTCACAGACTCGTGGATCCATTTCCAGTATTGTATGCTGACAAGATGGTTTCCTTCCTTGCAGGTGATACTCTGTGCCTGGCTAAACATGATTGGAAGCATCATTCGGATTTTCAGCATTGTTGGCCTTTTTTGAACCCAGGCTCCCTTAACGTGGTGTACCTTCTGGTTGGTCAGTGTCTCTGTGGAATGGCCCCAGCCTCTCATCATTTTTTCACCCAACCAAAGTAGCAGCCTTGTGGTTTCCCAGATCACCAGAGAGCCCACAGCGAATATGATTGGTTCCATGTGTAAGTAACAGGGTAGTGGTAAATCTGTTTCAGTTTCATTGCATTTGTCCCAGTTTCCTCAGTGTTTTCTTCTCATCTTAGCGTCCTATGAGCTTCGGAGACTATGGTGTGCATTTTTACATGGAAATTCAATGCATTTTTACATGCAGTTTTCCAACATTCACATTTATTTGTGTATTTAAATTAACGCCCTGTTGTTCTCCATTAGCTAAATCATGTCTGTGCATATTTTTCCCACTTGTACACAGATTGACGTGTTTGCATTTTGTAAAATGCATAGGGCTTTGTGTGCATTTTTTGGTCTCCAAACATGCAACTGTGACTTGCAAGATGAGTTGTGTTTCCTCTCTGATGGTGCACAAAGGCTATTTGTGTCAAGATCTAATTTGTAGAAATCCTTTTCCTTGCTTAACATGGACTCAGTCCTGGGTCCTCTAGTGGTGGTATGATGTGGTGGCCAGCAGTGAACCAAGAGGCCACTGTTTCCCATCTTGCCTCTGCCACAGAATCAATGTGTTCTCAATTTTAGT